>OZ020174.1:3981115-4081614 GCA_963971145.1 Sussaba pulchella | reverse complement strand
CACGTTACCGAGATCGTCGTCGATATATACCTCATTGTACGTGAGAAGTTTCGAGGCACCTTCCGCCGGGGCCTCACCCTCTTTACCAAACAATATCGGATGTGTATCTATATACCCCGGTAGACGCCCGTGGCCCGGTGCAAGGCCGTCCCTTCCATCTTCATCGTTGGCTATCTCGAACGGGCCACGGCTGTCCGCCGTCTCTCTTTTCACGATCGAATCGAATTAACGTTCAATCTAGTATCAACTCTCGCCAACAATGGAAGCTCGAAACTTATACATCAAAAATGATTCTTCGAAGCACGTGCGCGCAACCGTTCGACTCGAGACTCGAATGTACGTGAATTTCCAAGAAGGACCGTTATTGCAGCGTTTTTTTGAACGACGTTCGATCGTGTTGGAAAAATGATTATTTTGCGGTTTTTTATACCGTAAATGGGCATGATTTACGATAACCGACTACGGTTACTATTATACATTACTATTATTACATACCTGTTTATAATATACTTATAGTACATCTCAACTGTTTCCGAGATTTATAATTCACCATCATTTTGTATGATTTACTGTACGTATAACTTTCACATATGTTACATTATAGTAGAATATATTTAGTGCCGTACATGATAATTTTGTCCATTTAATACCTTTATCTATGTGGAATAAAAACCTGCAATAACAATGCAACGCAAAGTTATCATAATTGGAGCTATTCCTTTTTACGTCCTCATATAATACCAGTTTCCGAAAAAACGTCTAAAATCGTCCCAAATAACGGAAATCTCGCGAGGGCGCCACAATTCGAGTTACTTACTCTTTCTTCCATTGCTTCTCTCCCCTAACCTCGCAGCACTGACCTCACCATCCACCTGCGCCTCAGGCGGCTCAATGATGAAGAGATGACGTTGCCGTAACAGCTGACAGCCTCGTCTGGCTTTTCCATCAATTGTCAATGGTGCCGCAATTGTCATTACCAACAATGACCGACACTGTTTCGTGACACTCAGTCGTTCATTCAACCCAATTTAACACATTCCAATGATTCTTCCTACCGAATTCTTAGAAAAAAATAATTTCTTCGAACATAACCTCAAAGTTTTCTCGAAAAATTCATGACCACATCGCTTATCAGAGAATAAGACTACGTGGCATATCTAGCTGGCTGGATAAACAATCGTAGCAAAATGGACGAAAACATGAAAAGGTGCGTCGATTTGTTGAACGAAAATGATCTCCAAATACGTAACGACGCTCTCCGCATCCTGCTGCGTCTTTGCGACAAAATCATTTCCGCACCGAACGAGCAACAGTATCGCAGAGTCCGAGTGGACAATCCGGCTGTTTTGGAAAAATTATTGCCAGCTTCGGGAGCAATGGAATGCCTTTTCGAAATAGGTTTTACAGAGGTAAGTCTTTTTTTTGTTCAATCGTCGGTTTTAATCCTTCACGGATTGAAAAATCTATCGTTATCTGTCGTAGGACGGCGAACATTTTGCGATACCGCCGGAAACTTCGTTGTCCAAACTGAGACGAGTACAGAAGGTATTGCGCGACTTGCAGACCCGTAGCTCTGAATTCTCGACGACGAGAGGCGATGGAAAAATATCCGAATACTCCAAAGCCAAAGCGAAACTTCATAGAAAAGATTTTTTAGAAGACGTCGCCATCGAATTCCGAGCGATTCTCAAGCACGAAGATCCCCAGCTGCAGAACAAAGCTCGTCGGGTTACGCCGTTGGATAGATTGAGAATCGGCGCTATGAAAAGACTGAGAGAGGTCCAGAGGTAATAACATGGTCGCTTATGGAAAAACAGCTTCTGCGGACGTTAATGGTTGCAAAACGAATGGAACAAAATCGACGTTTATTCTGAACAAATTATATCATTAAGATTTAGGATAAAAAATAATATTTATTTGATCTAGACTTGGATCTACAGCAAAGAAAAATCTTCACGATTTTCGTTTCAGAGAAATAAAAATGAACAGCACGGAAAATGGTCCAAACTCTGACGCGGAACATCGAATTACCGTAGAAGATTTTTTACTGGTCGAGCTGCTCGATTGGTTCAAGAACGAATTTTTCACTTGGGTCGACAGTCCAATATGCAGCATCTGCGACAAAAAATGCGAATTTCAAAACATCGAATCGTCCACCGACTCAAAAATTTCCAGAATTGAAATCCACAAGTACGAACAAACAAAAACTCTCCGTAATCCAAAATACACCTGTTCTTTCGAATCTTCTAAACCCCTCGCAATAACACGTAAAATACTCGAGAAAATCTCGAGACCAATCGAATCACGAAAATTTCATCGGTTCAAATTATTCGAATACAAAAAAAAAAAATCCATAAGCCCGCAAAATTAACAAAAGAATAGCGAAGAAACACCAATCACAAAATTAAGCTTAGCAAAGACAAAAAAAAAATCCTATGCATGACGAAGAAGAGACGAAGAGTCGCAAAAAAAAAAAAAACCTCATAAAAAAAATATATATGATTGGTTCCATAAACTATAGGCATCGGTCCGGGTGACCCCCCCTCAGATTCTTTTCAAATTTTTTTGGGATGTAGTCCTTGATGACCTATATGTGCCTGAATTTTTTCAGATTTTTTCCTCCATTATTTCGGCTGTAGTAATTAAGGGCATTTCCTGACATTTCCGTTTTTTTTTTTTTTCAATCTAATTTCATAGTATTGTATCGCAAAATGAAAATTACACTCAGAATGCATTTCTATGTGAAATTGTCTCAACTTTTTGAAAAAAATATTGATTCTCAGTTTGGACTAACGCAAAACTCTCAAAATCGACCTTTAATAATAAAAAGCTATTTTTCGGCCATTGCGCATGTCTGAAATTTTTTTTCAATATTTTTTTCAGAAAGCTGAGAAAATTTCACATATGATACGTCAAATTCACGTTGGGATGTCTGTAAAAACTGCTAGAATCGATGAAAGTTCAAAAATTCAATGATAAACCAAATTTTATTTTCTCCCTTCAAAATGTATAAATTCTCCTTCAATCCTCTTGAGCTATCGATCATTTTAAATTTTTGTCTTTTAGATAGAAATGCAATGTCTCGACTACTCCCAATATTCTGCAGTGAAAGAAAGTTATACGATTATTTATAGAATGAAATCAAAAATAGGCCTTAACATTTCTTGAAAATATTTCTTTAATTGCAAAATAGTTTTTATTTGTTTTTAAAAACTTGAACAATAGAAAAATTTGAAGAATTCGACACAGGCCTTACAATAGCGGAGCCTAAGTTATTGCTAATTGGCGTAATGTTGTGAATTGATCGGGTCCCTTTGATTGATTTCGAGTGAGATGCTCGTTCATCTAACGTTGGCTTTAATTCAAAATATTTCGTCCCCTCAACGAACACAACGTCGATATTTGGCAGACTTTGATTTGTCCTCTCAAACAAATCGTATGGTGTGAGAATGTGTTCGTCTGGGTCCATCTGCAACGACCTTTTTCTTGCATTTCGCTTAATGGCCCCTCCCAAACCATCACACGGTCGCGGAAAAATGCCAATCAGCCTCAATATCGAAATCATTTTCATGATAACATAAATTTGTAAATGCGTTTTTATTTTTAAATTGCTGCGGCGCTCCATCACTGAAGTAGTGAATTCTTTTTACCACATGAAATTTTTTATTTAAGTAAGCTACCAATTCGACTTGAAATAAATGAACCATAACGAAATCGTGTTTGAGACAGTTACGCCAATTAGCAATAACTTAGGTTCCGCTATTGTAAGGCCTGTGTCGAATTCTTCGAATTTTTCTATTGTTCAAGTTTTTAAAAACGAATAAAAACTATTTTGCAATTAAAGAAATATTTTCAAGAAACGTTGCAGGCCTATTTTTGATTTCATTGTATAAATAATCGTATAACTTTCTTTCACTGCAGGATATTGGGAGTAGTCAAGACATTGCATTTCTATCTAAAAGACAAAAATTCAAAATGATCGATAGCTCAAGAGGATTGAAGGAGAATTTATACATTTTGAAGGGAGAAAATAAAATTTGGCTTATCATTGAATTTTTGAACTTTCATCGATTCTGGCAGTTTTTACAGACATCCCAACGTGAATTTGACGTATTATATGTGAAATTTTCTCAGCTTTCTGAAAAAAATATTGAAAAAAAATTTCAGACATGCGCAATGGCCGAAAAATAGCTTTTTATTATTAAAGGTCAATTTTGAGAGTTTTGCGTTAGTCCAAACTGAGAATCAATATTTTTTTCGAAAAGTTGAGAAAATTTCACATAGAAATGCATTCTGAGTGTAATTTTCATTTTGCGATACAATACTATGAAATTAAATTAAAAAAAAAAAAAAACGGAAATGTCAGGAAATGCCCTTAATTACTACAGCCGAAATAATGGAGGAAAAAATCTGAAAAAATTCAGGCACATATAGGTCATCAAGGACTACATCCCAAAAAAATTTGAAAAGAATCTGAGGGGGGGTCACCCGGACCGATGCCTATAGTTTATGGAACCAATCATATATATATCCAAGAATATTATCAATAATTCCAGATGCACCGATTGCGGTCTCGAAGCTCAATTTCCGCGTTACACGGATCCGGAAATATTGTTAAAAACGCGACGAGGTCGTTGCGGAGAATGGGCTCAGGTGTTCACGTTGATCTGCCGATCTCTCGGATTCGACGCTCGACTGGCTCACGACCAAACCGATCACGTCTGGACGGAGGTAAAATTCGCTTCGTTCGTTCAAATTTATCTCCATTTTTTCCCCTCCCAAAATCTCTCCCAAAAAAATTTCCAATAATCTTCTCGCCCGTAAAAAAAAAAAATTTTTTTTTTTTAAAACCTCCAGGTCTGGTCGATCGCGTCGAACCGATGGATTCACGCGGATCCATGCGAAAACGCGATGGATCGTCCGCTCATGTACGAACGCGGTTGGAAGAAGAAGCTTACGTACGTTATAGCGTATTCTCGCGACGAAATTCAGGACGTAACGTGGCGTTACACGCGAAATCAAGCGGAAGTCATGAAACGAAGGATTCTGTGCAAAGAGCAAGATCTCGTCGCGCTCATCTGGAAATTGAACGACGAACGACAAAATTCGCCGGGTTACAGCGAGGTGCGAAAACGTTTCGTGACGAAACGACGAGCCCTCGAACTCGTGGAGATGATAACGGCGCCGCCGGGAGCGAAGAAACCCGGCGACGATGAGGACGGCGAGTACGGAGGACGGACGTCGGGTTCGTTGGCTTGGAGAACTTCGAGGGGAGAAATGCAGGTGAGGCAACGATTCGGGGAACAAAGTGCATTTTAGAATTTGTTTATTACATGGTAGAAAGAAGGGCGCAAAGTTTGAACTTTCTCATAATTTTACACATTTGCCAATAATAATAATAATAACAATAATAATAATAATAATTAATATTTCTGTTTTGAGGTCGTGACTGACCATAATTGAAAAAATCGCTCAAAGAAATAATCATATAATAATAATAATTATAATAATAATAATAATAATTAAATTATTATTATTATTATTATTATTATTATTATTATTATTATTATCATTATTATTATTATTATTATTATTATTATTATTATTATTATCATTATTATTATTATTATTATTATTATTATTATTATAAGAAAAATAATCATATAAATCAGAGAATAATAATAATAATAATGATAATAATAATAATTATTATATTAATATTATTATAATATTATTATTATATTATTATTATTAATAAATATTTCTGTTTTGAGGTTGTGATTCACTATAATTGAAAAAATCCCTGAGAACTAATCATATAATAATAATAATTATTATTATTATCATTATATGATTATTTCTCTGAGGGATTTTTTCAATTATGGTGATTCACGATTCAAAACAGAAATATTTATTATTAATAATAATAATATAATATTATAATTATATTAATATAATAATAACAATAATAATAATTATTATTATATGATTATTTTTCTGAGGGGTTTCAAAGAAGGGTGCAAAGTTAAACCTTCCTCATAGTTTTACACATTTGCCAGAGCTTCCACATGAGATACTATTGGTTTTCCAACTGAGTCTCTGCGGATTTTGTCAATAGGTGATCTTCCATTTTCAAATTGGAATAAAAACGAAACTAAATAACCAATCGATACAATTTTTCCACTCAATTAAAGCTGCAAGTCCGAACAACAAAAAAACAATATAGATTAATTGCTTCGTCCACGTTGACAAAACGAAAGAACATGCTAAGATCACCCATTTCACCCTCTTCCAACCCAAATAAAATTTTTATCGCAACGTCGATCTATGCTACAGGAAAAATCGCACCACTCGTTCGTTTGGAAGATTCCGCAATCCACGAGAAAATTCGAGCTCCGTTATTTCGCGACGTGTGACGAGTACGAAACAATTCACAACGACGAATCATCACCGATAAAAAAAATTGGTTGGAAAAACGGCGTCGATTCAACGGAAGGTGCGATTTTTCGCAAGATCGAGACCGATTGGAAAATGGTTTATCTGGCGCGTTCTCCGGGTCAGACAAACGGAAAAATAACTTGGACCCTCGAGACCGCGGATTCGAGTTTTGCCATCGGAAAAATCGAATTACGAGCATCTTGCGAGACTTTTCACGGGGCAACTTTACGATGGACCATCGCTGGTTCGCGAGGAAATTCGAAAATCGACGACTTCGTTATTTCCGTCGATGATTCGCGAACTTTCGAATCCGATTTGATCATCGGCGTTTCGAAAATCCGCGTGACCGTGGAAATGTCCGGAGGTTCGAACAACGAAGCTTGGCAACACGCTCAAGTCTTTCGACAAAAATTGGAAGACACGAAAAATTGTTCAATGTCGATATTGCTTCGAACGTGTAAAAATGACCATTGAAAAAGCAGTTATTATTTGTATCGGAAGATGAAGAATGTTGGGATAAAGAAAGAACTGGGGAAAAATAGTTAGAAATTTGTACAGTACATTTATTTCGCCATGATTCTTCTTGATTTCTTAATTACTAGCGCCTTTACGAGAAGGCATTGTTCAACATTCAATCACACTAAGATAGGCGCTGTCGCCTACGAATCTCTCGATTTTGTCGTCGATTAAAAGTACACAAGCCGGCATTTGAATTGTTTTTAGCTTTTTTTTTTTTTTTTTTTTTTTTTTTTTTCAGGCCTTTTCGTGCGTTACCGATAAAATTTCGTCGCGGATGCACCATCGACCGCGATGGTATCCTTTGACGTGCTCTCGTGTGTCCGTTCAGTCTTGCGAGAAAAAAAAAAACATTTTTTTGCTTGGAGCAATTATTTGACCCCGTCGATTCTACCGACGAATTTTTTTTTTCTTTCATATATGCGAAGGGACGATCGAAATCAAGGATAATAACCCCGGGAGTCCCGGATTTGTGTTTGAGTTTCGTTTGGACCCCACTCTTTTTTTTTTTAATCAAAAGAGCTGTTTCGATCGTTGTAAATCGGGTGAAAATTTTTTTTCCATATGCATTATCGAAATTGAGGAACTTTTTTCATAAAATTGAAGTGGGCACCATATATATGTATGGTTCCCACTTCAATCATATATATATATTTTAAAAAAAAAATTTTATTCGAGTTTTCTGAAATGTTAACATACGATAATGATTTCCTATCTTAAAAAATATTAAAATGATCTATCTTGCAAAAAAAAATAATTTTTTAATGATTTTTTATCCTCTTTTATGGCAAATTTTTTTTAATATTCCGATTATTTGATTATATAATGATTTTTCATTATTTTTAATGGAAGAAATAATAAAGTATTTTCCATCGAAAATAATGGAAATGTCAATTTTTCGCAATTGATTTCATTTTTCTTTTTTTAATATACACAATACGGAAATAACCATTTCATATATTAAAATTTTGAAAAAAATATATAATTTTTTCAAAATAAAAAAATAGATATACATATATGTGTATATTAGGAACATAATTCCCCCTCCAATTTCACTTAAAAAGTACCTCAATTTCGATAAAGTACCCGAGAAAAAAATGTCATCCAACCACCAATGGCGGGAATAGCACTCACTTCTCCTCAAAAAAAAAAAGGGGTAGTAGGAAAACAAAAAAGAGAGTTCTAAAAAATCTAACCAAAAACAAGTGAGTTCCACGAATCCAAAACATACTTAAAAAAAAAAAAAATCATCGACCACATCGATGGACACAAGGTCTTCAATTCCCCGTCTCAGGACGTCCCTACTCCCCATATATACACACATCGTTTCTCCTTACCTTCAAAACCCCACCAAAATTTCAATATTGCCCGACAAGATCGCGAATATCGTTGCACAACATCAAAAAATCCGGTCTCTGATGGCTCTGCAAATGCCAACAGGGATACATGATTTTAACGTAAACAGCTTGAGGACAAGAAGGAGGACAGGGAAGTCGCGTTCCACGTTCCAAAGCCGCGAGAAGTTCGGCACCGCTTTCCTCCTCGTTCGTTCCATTCCCGTTTCCACCCTCGCCACCGATTCCGGGAAGTTTCGGATCTTCGCCGAGGCCAAAAGTTTCGTACATCGTAACGCCGAACGACCAAACGTCCGATCTAGGAGAAAATCTTCCGTCTCGAAGACTTTCGGGGGCGTACCATTTGATCGGAAGATCACGATTGGTTTGCAATATGTAATAATCATTTTTTCCCGTTACCTGGGCGAGACCGAAATCGCTTATCTTTACACGGCTCTCGTTCGCCACGAGAATATTACGAGCTGCCAAATCACGATGAACGATGCTTTTGCGTCCGAGATAATCCATTCCCGTGGCTATGTCAAGAGCAAAACCGAGAAGTCTCTTGTGGGTGAGACTCTCGCGATGAATAGCCAAATAGCTTTGAAGAGAACCGTGCTTGACGAATTCCATGACCAGACAGACTTCCGGTTCCGATATTACACCGAGAATTTCTACGACGTTGGGATGTTTCAATGTCTGTAAGAAAAAAAAAACGCACACGTTTTAGAAGTGGAAGATTTTCTTCTTTGAGGCGATTTATGTAAGCGATTTTGAAGATTTTCGTACTTATCTAGACGCGGTTAAAAAAAAAATTGTATTGGGAACATTTTTTTTACGGATCATTTATGCACATGGTTGAGTATATGTGAGAAAAAAGAATTCAGAAATATTAACGAATGGCGGAGATATTGCATAACAAAGCGATGTATTTTTTTTTTTTTTTAACCTTGTGAAATTTCTAACTTTTGAACGAAGGTTCGGATCGTTTTGAAATTTTTAAGACATTATTCTTAGTATCATTACCCGTCGTGTGAACCACAGAAACAAAAATTTCAATGTCACGATAAAAATATGAAAAATAAAATAGCGACAGAATTTTTTTTTTACACAGAAACAAAAATTTCAATGACACAATAAAAATATAAAAAATACAATACCGCCGGATAATTTTTTTACACAATTTTATATCGGTAATTTATTTTTTATATTTTTATTTGGGTCATTGAAATTTTCGTTATCAATGACAAAAATTCAAAGACAAAAATAAAAAATTATTTCGATCGATTTTACTCTGTTTTAATTTAAAAAAAAAACAACAACTTGCGGTGTTATCGAATCACCCTGCATGCAACAAAGCTCACGAATCTTGACAGTTGTCGCGTAAAATAAAAATGAGCGAGTAACTTACTTTCATGATGGAAATTTCTCGTTCGAAATCCCGCAAATCCGCTTCCAACGCCCGCGTTTTCAGCTTCTTCACGGCGACTTGTTGAGGCTCGGCGTCTTTGGAATTGTCGCGTTCGAGGGTACCGCGATAAACTTCGCCGTAAAAACCCTGACCGATTCGTCCTTGCAGTATGACGTTGCAATCCGCATCGAGCTCGAAAATTCCTTGCATCTGACCGAGCAAACCACCTCCCATACCGCCCGTAACGCCGTTAACGTCATTGCCGCAATCACCGATCGCTCCGCTGCTGTTCTTCACGATGTCGAAGGCATCCCCGTTGCCACCGGTTTCCGCGAGCCAACCGAGATAAGCCGAGAGTTCCTCCTCGGCGTCCTGATAATGATCGCTGTCTCTTATCAATACACCGCCGCCTGAAAGACGGATGTAATTGAGAATAAAATTCTTTGAATAACAAAAATTTTACTTGTTAGAAGCATTGGCGACGATCGATCTGATTGATGATATAGCTACATTTTTTTTTTTTTTTTCGGGACATTTATATTCATCTTTATGGTTTTGAGATCGAGAGAGTCCTACATTGACGATGTTATTGGATAGTAACTTTTTTTATATTTTTTTTTTTTTCGTGGGAAATAATAATTATTGTTGATTTTACTTTTTTCAATCGGCCCATTAGGCCAGGATTACTGGCTTGGATTGACAGACTCTAATGGGGTGATTGAACCAAGTAAAATTGACAATAATTATTTCCAGTAATTACTATTATTGTAATTATAGCAATAATTAATAATAAATAAAATAATAATAAATAATAATAATAGTAATAATAAATAAAATAATTATTAATTATTAATAATGAATAATAATTAATGATTAATTAATAAATAATTATAGTTATTATTATTATCGTAATTATTATTATTATTTGCAATAATTATTATCAGGATTGCTGGCTTGGATTATCAGCTCCTAATGGGCTGATAGAACGAAGTAAAATCGACAATAATTATTTGGAGTAATTATTATGATTGCAATTATAGCAATAATTAATCAATAATTAATAATAAATAAAATAATAATAAATAAAATAGTTATTATTATTATCATGATTATTATTATTATTTGGAATAATTATTATCAGGACTGCTGGCTCGGATTGCCAGCTTCTAATGGGCTAATTGAACCACGTATAATCAACAATAATTATTTGCAGTAATTATTATTATTGCCATGATAGCAATTATTGATTAATAATAATTAATGATAAAAAAAATAATTATGAATGATAATAATAAGAATAATAATAATAGTAATAAAAATAATGACGATTTCACGTTTGAATGTGTTCCATCATCAAACAATGCTGAAAAACAAAATAAAAAATATAGCCGGAAGAGAAAAATGAAAACCATTATAACTATTTAAAAAAAAAAAAACTTCTATCCCATTTCTGTATAGAAATCTAAACCTAGCGGCAATGATCTCAAAACACGTAAATACAACCCAATCGAAACAATAAAGAATATATCGATAAATTAAAAAATTTCAAAAAAAAAAAAATGAAAAAATAATTTTTTTCAATAAAACAAAAATAAATGTTTAAAATAAAAAATAAAAATATTTCATTACTGTCATCCGCGTCGTCCCACGGAAGACTCATGCGATCGGTCAATAAACTGCTCGCCCTCGACTCGCAATCGGAGGACGAATTGTTTTCCGTGGTGTCGGGATCGGCTTCGTGGTTACGTTCGGGATCGTTGAAAAGTTTCGGAAACGCCGTAGCGTAAGCGTGAGTCCGTCGCGAATTGTAAACCTGATAGAGTATCTGATTGATATCACGCATTATCGCTTGAGGTTGTTTCCGCGGCCCGCCCGGTTCGCCCCAGCACTCCGTCATCAGATTGTAAACCTCGATGGGACATCCGGTCGGTATTGGCAAACGTTTGCCGCTCGCGTAAAACTGTAGCGAAAAAAAAAATTACAATCGTTCGATCAACGATTCGTCGGTTTTAACTTCGTTTGTTCGAACATGCGAACGGACGGACGAATTACCTTCTTCACGGATTCGATATCCCGATGGGCCGGAAGTACAGCTCCTCTCGAGAATATCTGCCAAAGCGTCGTCGAGAGAGCCCATACATCGGCGCGAGTGCTTCGCCTCGCGAGTTCCGGATTAAGGTAGCACTCCGGAGGCAACCAGTGCACGCTGCGACACAATTTTTAACTTTTAAATTCGCAATTTCGAGTTCAAATTTGCGTCACGATTTGACGGAATCGAATTGGCAGAGGGAGTTGTCAGGGCGGAAATTTGAAATGATTGGACTTACTCCGCTTGCGTGTAATTGAAGAGTCCAGGATCGGCGAGTTTCACGATGAAACTATTGGCTGTATGCGCGTGGACGAGCAATTTTCGGCATCTAATGTTTCCATGAACAACCCCACTTTCCTCCTAAAATTTGCCAGAATAAAACGAAATTATAAATTTATATAATTCATGCAGAAAGAAAATAACCTAAAATAATTATTATTATGATAATAATGATAGCTATTATTATTATTATAATTATTATACTAATTATATAATAATTATTATTCTTATTACTATAATAATAATAATAATAATATTATTATTATTATTATTATTATAAGTATTATAATTATTATAATAATATAATAATAAAAACAATTATTATTATTATAATTATAATTATAATAGATCAGTCATTATTTATAATAATAATAATAATAATAATAATAATTATAATTATTATAATAATAATAATTATTATTATTATTATAATTGTTATTATTATTATTATTATTATAAATAATGACTGATTTATTATTATTTTATTATTATATTATTATCATATTAATATAATTATTGATTATAATATTATAATAATTATAATACTAATAGTAATAAGAATAATTATTATAATAATAATAGTGATAAGAATTATTATTATCATTATTATAATAGTAATAAGAATAATAATAATAATAATAATAGTAATTATTTATAATAATAATAATAATGACTATTATTATTATTATTATTATTAGCGTTATCATTATTTATCGAAAACTCATAACTTACAAGATGCCAAAGCGCGGTGGCCAGACAAGCAGCGGCTTCCACCATATCAACGGTTTTAACCGTTTGCGGCGACGTTTCCCGCAAATAAACGTCCAAAGGCCCGAGTTTAACGAGTTCCATGAGCATTCCGACCGCCGGAGCGACCGTCAAACCGTACAATCTGACCAAAGCTCCGGATCTCAACTGACCCCATTTACCCGCGAGTTCCAAAAATTCACGGGTAAATCTCCATTCTTCCTCTTTCAAAATTTTTATCGCGGCTTCGAGTTTTTTTCCTTTCGCCACGCGCCACATCGCCCGATACAACGTCGTCGTTGTAGCGGTTCGCGGCTCACCATTGTCGCTGCTCTTCGCCAGGGGTTGAGCTTTGTAAACCTGCAACTGGTGCGGTGGAATACAACGTGGACCACCTTCGAGAAGAGCCGCGATTATTTCTTCGTCCGCTGCCACGTCACTGCCCACTCCTTCGCCCGCGCAAATTAGCAGAGGCGATTTGTCTGAAAAATAAAAATCATCATTTAGCATTGAAAGCGTTGAAAAATCAATAATAATTGGTTGTGTAATAAAATTCGCTTTTTTTTCTATTTTTTTGTTCTTTTTTTACCGCATTTTTGTGATTTTTTAGGTAAAGTGTAAAAGTATGCATTTGCAAGTTCTTCTCTCGTTCTTTCAAGCAATAAAAGCAATGAGAATGAGCAAACCGTATTCGGAAGGTGGCAAGCATTCGGCAAGATGAAGCTGATCTTCGGGATCCTGATGGGAGGCTATGAGATGTCCCAACGATCTGTATCTATGAACCGAATCCGACAGCACGAAATCATCGACGCCGAATTGCTCGATCCTGTGTGTTCGCGGTTTACTGTCTTTTCCACAGGAATCCAAGTAAAACACGTTGTACTTCGTCTCGCTCTCACGTAGAACGAAAGTTCCCGGCCGATTCGATCGTTTCTCCTCCATTTTCGCGTACGAAAATTCTCCACTAAGAGAAATAACGGATTAAGAAAATGCAATTTTGAGGGGTTTATCGAAATGAAGATCGATGGAATATGACAACTTTTTTTTTCCAGATACTTTATCAAAATTGAGGAGCTTTTATGAGAAAATCGGAATGAACATAATGTTCCCGATATATATATGAAAATCAGAAATGATAGATACATATTATTTTTTTTCAATTGCCATAAAATCATAATTAAAATTATAGATAAATATACATATAGAATTATTAAATATATAATTGAATTATACATCTATTTCTGATATATATATTTTTGTATATATAGATATATGTTTGAATATATATAATTGAAAAAAAAATAATATAGATATATTATTTTTCAATTTTGAAAAAATTCGAGTTTTTCCAAAATTTCAATATATGATAATAGTTTCCTACCAAAAAAAAGTAAAAATAAATCTGCCTTGAAAAAAAAATCGGTATTTCGATTATTTTCGATAGTAAATAAATCTCTTAATTATTTTTGATCCATCGAAATTAATAGAAAATGATAATAAATCATGGAAAATGATAGTTTCATCGAACAGAACGATCTTACCCCACTGGACCGTGGCACTTTTGCTTGTGCAGCCTCTCGAGACTCGGCGTTATAACGTCCCTGCAAAGATTGAACGTCCATTTCACAGCGAGTCTGTAGTAACCGTCCAGCGCCGATACGAAAGACACGAGCAAAGCGTTTGTTCCAAATTTCAGGTACGAAGGAATTCCATTTTTTCTCGAAACCTCAACGGTGCTATCCTGCCTGTAACAGGCCCAAAAAAAAACAAAACAATTTGTGTAGGTTCAAAAACATATAATAAAAGAATTAAAGTATAGAAAAATGTTGATGATATTCATAAGCCACGAAATCTCCTTACTCGGGCTACCTTATCGAGATGAAGCAGAGATCCTCGATCGCGCAAAGCGTATTCCACTCGCTGTTTTCGCTTTCGCAATATTTGACATCCGTGGCGTTGACTCTGAGCAATACTCGAGACGGAGGATTTGGTATTCCCGTGTCCATGAGAGCTTTGTACTCCTCGCATGGATAATTCGGAGCCATGCACTCGAACTGATTGAGATACTGTTCTTTGACGTAAGAAGCATCGTGACCCGATATTCGGCCCAGGGCATTGTGTATGGGTTTTTTTATGAAGAACGAATGACGCTTTATGCATTCTTTGGGTATATATTTTTTGTAATCGGATTCCACGATCTCTCGGGGCACGTCCTTCTCCAGCATTACCCTGTCGGACGGCAATGTTTTCGTAAGTTATTTATCCGTCTATATTTCTTTGAGGAGGATCGTCCGAGTACAGAGCGAAAACAATTGGTGAATTATAGGAATGGAAAAGCTAGGATTGTACGCACCTGTACATGTCGCTGACGCCTAATCCAATGAGCTCTCGCTTGTGTCTTTCATAAACAATGTCAGGAACTTTGTTGTCGAGAACATCGGAACGAGCTTGTTGAAAATAATAATCATAGGCCTTGGAATCGATCTGTTTGAGTCTGTGTAGGCTGGACGGCTTGAATCTCAGACGAAATTCAAATTTGAGCTTCTCTTTGCTCTCCAGTCTGTAGCCTGGTGGAAACCACAGCTTGGTCGAGCGATTTCGCAGGGCGAAGAGATGTCTAGCTACAGGGCCGATGCCGATTTGTTTACAAACCTAAACCAAAAAATTGATTTGTGAAATATAAAAAGTAACTGCAACGAAGCTTAAATATTCAATATAGTGTAGATATTCCATAATTATTTCAGACGAAACGACGATGAATTCTGACCTTTATGCAGAGATCTTCGGTTGTCCATCCCAACGAGAAGGCGACGTTCAAAATTTGGGCTTCCGTCGCGAGGTAGATAACAGCAACTCTGTCCTCGTCCATTGTAACGTTTTCTTCGATAGAAAACGAGTCAACGATTGTCTATTTACTTTCGTAAACGGAGTTCTTAGCCATTTTCGTTGTCATTTTTGAGGTTATGTTGTTGAAATACTGTTGCATGAAGGATTGTTTTTATCCTTCGTGCAGAGATAAGTCACAAGTACGGAGCATCACGGAGCATTACGAAGATGTAAAATTACACATACACGCACACACACCCACACGCGCAAGGAGAGATGTTTAGAAACAGAGAAAATACGGCTGTTGAGGGCGAAATCTATACTTTCCGCCCCGACCACTGACAGCACCGGCGCTGCTTTACTCATCCGTGTAGACACCGGTAATTGAAAATGCTGCCTTTATGAGCTCGACGAAGCTTTCGTCCTTCATGAACGACAGTTTATAAAGCAATTTCGACCGAAAATCGCCGAAACTTACCGCTCGTAGAATACATCGTAATTATTATCACACCAAGTTAACGAGAAAAACAACAAAATGGTGAGCAGTTTATCATTATTTCTTCCCAAAATCTTTTACATCAATCATCCACTCGTGAATCATCAGTGATGATAGTTTTTCTCATCATTATTGAGGTTATGTAGGAAATGCATTGTCATCCAGTGTAAACTTTTTTCATTTTTCTCTGAAAATACAAAAATTCATTCACAAATTTTTTTATCAAAAAATTACTACGACCATGAAGCAAACTGAAACAATTTTTTTGTTTATTTTTATTGACAGGCTCGTCGGTACGACACAAGAACGACGATATTCTCTCCGGAGGGTAGACTGTACCAGGTAGAATATGCCATGGAAGCCATCAGTCACGCCGGCACGTGCCTCGGCATTTTGGCCAGCGACGGAATTCTCCTCGCCGCCGAACGCAGAAACACCAACAAGCTTCTGGACGAAGCTTTCTTCTCCGAAAAGATCTACAAACTCAACGAAGACGTGGTCTGTTCGGTGGCGGGAATAACGTCCGACGCCAATGTTCTGACCAACGAGCTGAGACTCATAGGCCAGAGATATCTGCTGCAGTACGGCGAGACCATTCCCTGCGAACAGTTGGTCTCATGGCTGTGCGACGTCAAGCAAGCTTACACCCAGTACGGAGGCAAAAGGCCCTTCGGCGTGTCCATTCTGTATATGGGATGGGATCGTCACTACGGCTATCAACTCTATCAATCCGATCCCAGCGGCAATTACAGCGGATGGAAGGCCACCTGCATCGGCAACAATTCGGCAGCTGCCATTTCTTCTTTGAAACAGGAATACAAGGAAGGCGAAACGACTCTCAAGGACGCTCAGGCGCTCGCCATCAAAGTTCTGTCCAAAACATTGGACATGACTAAACTTTCCTCTGAAAAAGGTGATTACTCCAAACTTTCGCATATTTACTCCTATCAGTACAATTTCAATGCGGGCGAGCATACGTTGCGTTGATCCGCGTTCCTTAATTATCCCATCTCGCTATGTATGTTAACGATGCAAAGAGTGGTTTTTACGGCATCTTTGAAAATTCGTTTGACAAAAAAAAATATTAAACCTATGACAACGTTGCGAGCTGGTAGAAAAATTGCTTAACGATGCATATAGAGTTGGGAAAAGGTCGTATGGGAATTGAATTCGATATAGCAAGTATGAAATGTAATCTTCTTCTCATTTGTGAAGTAATATATGTTATTTATGGATGGATCGTTGGGCAAAGAGTTAGTCAAAAAGGTCGTTGAATCGTGAATCGACAAGTCTAGATTATGTCGTGCATTTTTATTGAAAGCAAAAAAACAAAAAGGACTTATTACCGTCGTTAATTCGATCGATTGATCAATTAATTACTCTGTATGCTTCGTGTTGCAGTGGAGATGGCGACGCTAACCCGAGAAAACGGCAAAACGATGATACGAATTTTGCCGGCCAGCGAGGTAAACGCGCTCATCGCCGAATACGATAAAATCGAAGCGGCTGCCGAGCAAGCCAAGAAGGAGAAACAAAAAATCTAGATTTTACGATAGAACGATATAATGTTTGTGCCCTGAACGTGGTCACGGTGCGAAAAAAAAATTTTACACGATGCGGTATCGTCAATAAAAATAATATTTCATTTTTTTCAACGAACTTTGGGTTGTAAATGAATCATCCAAAATTCACCGGCATTTCTTAGGACTAAATCCTGAGCCCTTAACCGTAGATTGGATCTCAGAGAGAAACACACCAACTATTCTGGTCACCTCGCAAGGGAATTCTTGTATTTTGGCATTCCTTCTATCCAATCATTATTATTCTTCCATTCCAATCGTTCCAATCGATTCGAAAAAAATTATAATTAATTTCTCAAAGCTTCGAGGATAAACTCTAATTTTTCAAATGAAATTTCCGCCGATAATTCACAGGTAGAAAAACGCTGCACGCCGGGGAATCTCTCGTACAGTTAAGTTTATTAAAAACCAACGTAGAGTTAAGTTTATTAAATGCATGACATGGAATTCCGTTTTTTTTTTTTTTTTTTTACAACTATAGCCACCGTTGGGTAGCCCCATTGATCGTATGAATTACAGCCAATCGGATTTTATCAATTAACCCTTCACCGACGCACCGGGTTAAATCCACCCGTTGATAAACCGGAAACAACCAAACGGTTTGTGTTTCCGTTCTCATCTCTATGAATTTTTTTCCTCATGTTGCTATTTTATTTTTTATAAATAAACTTTTCGTGCATAATCTGGAATGTTCGAAGCATGTTCCTGTAATTTTTTCAGCCACTTCGGACGGATAGTTTGCTGAGAGCACCCCCTAAAACGCTTTGCGTAAAAAAAAAAACCCCCCTTAAAAATATCCTGGTAAAAAAAACTTGTTCAAAAACAACTCCTGTCAAAATAGACTCTTTTCATGTACAACCTACGCTATAACAACTCGTGCACAGAACGTTTTCTCCAAAAACAACTCTGCCTGAACAACCTAGTTTGGAAAACTTTTATAAGTGTCTGTATCTTTCGGAATAATATTAAATTGTCATTATCCGTTATGATTCTGCTCGGGCTCAGTCTAGTACAAATAATCGGTCTTGTATCGTTACTGGGTGGGTATTTGAAGGGCGTCGCTCTGAACATCACCATTCGATTGTAACGCAAATGTAATGTTTTCGTTTCCTTGTATTGTCGTTATTGTGCATCGAGTTTATCTCTTTGTGGAATGGTATTGAATTTCTCCCATACACTTGATTTATTTGCTTTTGGTATCCTTGCCATCGAATTCTTTCGATTATTAGCGTTAATGTTGATGAGATATTTTGGCAAGAAATTGTTGCAAGAAAATGAACGGAGATTTTTTTGGGTGGAGATTTCTTAGGAAGGGTTTTTTTTTTTTTTTATCACAAGGCGTTTTGACTCGTTGAAGAATCGTTTTTTGAAAACTGAATGGGTGGAATCCACCTAGTCGACGATCTTTCATATTATTATCAGTGCGATGGCGAAGGGATAAAATCGCGCATTACGATATCGTAGAATTGATCATTCCCCCGACGATGTGTCCCATCTCTTTGTCGTTGCTCAACACAAATGCGTGTCTAAAACCGCGCGTACAAAGTTCAGCTTCGACGTTCGGATGATTAGCTCGAAGTTCCTCGTAATAACGTTTCGGCGTCCAACCGTCTCTAGCTCCGTAATAAAACCAAAGCTTCTTCGCGTGTCGATCGATCGCGTCGTGATCGAGTTCCCGGACTCGTTGCAACTCGTCCTTGGCCAGGCCGAAGACTCTTCGAAGCACCGATGGATTCAAAAACTGCGTCACAGCTTTGACGCTTCTGCCGTTCACACCAGCGAAAAAACCACCGAAAATCCGAATCAGGAAAGATTGCAGTATTAACGGTAGAAACGAGAACACCCATGCGACGAATACGAGAAGAGGGAGAATTGGAAAAACCTGTGAAGATGAGAAGATAAATATTATTCGCTTGTTATTTGTTTGAGGGGGAAAAAATTTTGGAATGTAGCTTTTAATTGGTTAATTGAATAGGAAGTATATAGAAAATTATATAATTATTATATTATATATATATAAAAATTACATAAATTATATACTGTAGGAAAAACTGTTCATGGAGAATTTAGAAACAATTTTATTTTGGAATGAGCGACGGCTATCGTGATAAATATTGCGGCTCTACTGACTTTTCCGGTGAGAAATTTTCCGCTGGGACTTTCGGCCATGCGCTCTACGGTGGGAAACAGTAAGTAACATTTGTGAATTCGATCGGCGTAGTTCGGATCGTCCAAAAGCTTGAGAATGAACCAACTGCCGATGGAGTGGCCGACCAAATGAACCCTCGCATCTTTGGGAACGAATTTTTTCAGGAATTCGATCTGCAACATTTTTGAAGATACAAATGTGTTCCACGAGACGAAGATTATTTGGCGGAGCAAGGAGCGAACGTTACCTTGTGTTTTATCTGTCCGTCCAGATTGTACTTGTTCGTCTCGGTTTCGTCGTCCTTAGAAAACCACAAATCGTTGGTCGGTTGAACGTGGCCGGCGTGTCCGATTACCCAGACCGGCGTTTCGCTCGGCAGCTTTGATTTCAGGGCTTTTATGAAACCCTTGTAGAAGCTAGGTATTCCAGGATTCCCTGGTATAACTATGACTAAATCTTTTTTACCATCCGGATCCAATCCTTCCTCGACCCAACGTCCCTCGGTTATAATGTGAGTCTGCACTCCGTTGCATTGAAGCATCGCCTGCTGCATCTTCGTCGAATAGCTAAAAATTAATTCAACCCACGAAATTGAAATTCAAGCCCGTTTCGAGCCTATAAAAGTTTGTGAAAACCACAGTTTTATGACAATTAAGTTTGGATTCTTCCGCCGACTTGAAACTTCATTCAAACATCAGCTTTGTTGGAACATCGATAATTTTCTTTTTGTCTGCTACGTCAAATAAACCGAAGAAAATTCGCTGATTCCTACAAAAATTAAATCTCTCACGGAATTCACAGAGGAATTTTCGATTTTGCAGGTTATGTAAATATAACGTTAATATTCAGTTTTTTTCGTAACTTCTCAACAATTTTAATTCTCAAAAGGACATAAAAACAATAAAATTGTACAACAATTATTCTTCAAACTACAAAAATAAAAACAAAAATATTCCAAGGATCATCGAAACAAAATTTGAATGACAACAGAAATATATCTGTTATTTAGCGCTGGATCGCAATTCCACGATCGCCAGCTGTTTCGCTCGGATGACAAATCAAGTTTTTATTTTCCAATCGTATTTACTTGCCAATTTGCGCGACTGGGGACTGTTTAATTTTTTTTTCAGCCGGTATCAATTTTGATATTCGTTTCGAAGCTGTATATTCGATACGATATGGCAGAGCCGAAGCAACGCCACCAGACTGTTGGACTTTTGAGAACGGATAAAGCCATCGTGACCAAGCTTTACGCACGATTTCGATTCCGTTGGGGGTCATCGACGTGTATTGAATCCATTGGTGATTGCAGATTCAAAATCGTTTATGTTACGTAAGTAGGTTGACATCGATGGAGTGTACAAAACAACTGAGGCCAACAGGAATGTTATTCCAGCTCATTAAATACACGTTTTATGGCGTATTCATCGTCAGCCGAAATAGCTCAGTTGGGAGAGCGTTAGACTGAAGATCTAAATGTCCCCGGTTCAATCCCGGGTTTCGGCAAGTGATATTAATTTTTTTTTTTTTAATTTCGTTATTATTTTTGTTATCTAAGTAGATTTTACGATATCGATATTTTTGTAGAGGACGTAATATAAGCGGTAGATTAATTTTTGGAAGTTGGAAATTAATGAAGTTGGGAATCTTCCATATAACTCGAACGGCAGCTCAGATCGACGTCTCTCATTAGGAGGTAAACACAACGTGTACTCCATGTCACTGTCGGACTGACAGATCTATTTATCACTGGAAAAACTGGGAGAAAGGTGTTTGATCCGTTTTTCGCACTCGTTGTTAATATTTAGGTGAAATATCGAACGACGAAGATAAGAAAATTTTATTACATATATTTGTATGTAAATGTATGTACACTCGGTCTTGGCATTAAAATTGTTAATTTATTGAGTAGCAAGACTCAAATCATGAATATTCGAAAATTGAATTATAATTGTATTATCAAATATTCTCAGAACCACCAGTAGAATAATTTCTTTTTCATTTCCGATTATTTTGAATTATTTCTGATACTTATTAATAATATAATTTCCCACTGAGATATTCACAACAGAGGCTCCAGACAAGTTTCCATGATGAAATCATTTCTGAATGATCTACTCACTGATAGGCCACTGTTAGGCTCCACGATCCCGAAAAATTTCCCAAATTTTCCGGGCAAATTTCTCAATCGTATCTGCAGATAATTCCACTGACGTATAAATATTTTTTTCAAGACCCCAGATAAAACCCTAATTTCAAGAATCGAAGATAAAAAACCCAAAACCAATACTTCTATCGTAAAAACAACAAATCAATAAACTCCAAAGCACAAGAAACAAAAACAAATCATATAACGGACGAGGCACCACGATTTCAACCCTCCACCGTCGCACTGGGTGAATTCCACCCACTCAGTTTTCAAAAAACGATTGTGAGCAAACTATCCGTCCAAAGTGGTTAAAAAAATTACACAACATGCTTCGAAACTTCCACACGATGTACGAAAAGTTCATCAATAAGAAACAAAATGGCCACGTGTAAGAAAAAATCCACAAATAAATGGAAACGGTAACAACAATCGTCGTTCGTCGGTTGATCGACGAGTGGATTCCACCCAGTGTGACGGGGGTCAAGGGTTGAAAAAATACAAAATCATTTCTCAATCCCCCATCGATCAACCCTTCCTCGCCTCGCCTCGCCCACCCGCAATGCTCACGACCTTTCGAGCCAGATTCCTCGTCAAGTCCTATTAATAACAGACGCAACGCTCGAGCCCATGTTGAAACGCGGATAGTCGTTACGACCTTGAGTTCTCCCCGTCACCGTGAAGAAACGCATTAGCTCCGCCATTTTGGTACCTCGGACAAGATCGTGGAAGTACGCGGTGCGGGCAACTAGTCCGGCAACCCGTTGGAATATCATCAACCAGCGGGGACTCGGACGGGAAGAAAAAAAAAAAGATGGCGATGGCTGTATAATTCAAAGCCGCATTGATATCCTTTCCTGCGGTCGACGGGCTTCCCGGCAAGGGGGAGGAGGGAGGGGGATGCAGGGAGGTGAAGGCGGAGCGTGGGATGAAACCCGCGCAAAGTGGGCGTGGCTTGGACAAAGTCGTGTCGCGGAGTCGCAGTTTGCGGGGGTGAAATGAGGAAAAAATGTATGTATGTATGGGAAGGGACGTCCCACATTGACGCATTGAAAGCCTTCTTATCCTTCGATGTGGTCGATGGTTTTTTTTTTGGGGTCTTTTGGATCGGGCGACCTTAGTAATTTTTTTGCAGTTTTTTTAGACCCTCCCTCCCTTTCACCCCACTCCGTCGCCCTTTATTTATCAAGACTACTATTCCGACCTGCTACGTTTTTTTAACTGCTATTTCGACCATTGTAAATTGGATGACATTTTTTTCCCGGATAGTTTATCGAAATTGCAGATTTTTTTAAATAAAATTGGAGTAGGCATCATGTTTCTTATTTTTGTTTTTTAATTGCGAAAAAAAACCGAGTACTTTCGAAATTTCGATATACGACGATGGTTTGCTATCTAAAAAAAAAAATAGAAAAGAAATCTATATATCTATTTCTATCTATATAGACTATGTATATTTTTTGGATATATTATTAAATTGTATTGGAGAGAATTATGTATTATTATTATTCTTGGAATTATTATATTTATTGTTAGATTTTTTTCTAATTGGACACATATAGACTATATAAACTATATATGCCCAATTGCATATGTAGTTAATATGTAGGCTATGAATTATTTTTTCACTTGGGCGGAAACCGATTGTTTGCCGTAACTTCTTTGTCCGGAAGAATGATACCTATTCATGCTGTCCGTGGTCTGAGAACTGGGCGAGTTATGGGCGCTATACGGATTGTAGGGGTTTCAGTGGATTTTGGGTGGAAAATTTATGAATTCGGGAGTCCGTGTAGGTGTGGGTGGGTTTGTGTATATCAGAATATAGCAGAATAGCGAATATCGGATATATGGCCGAACGGCGACGGTCGAGGTGCGGTTAATTGTAAACAAGTTTATGTATCGCGGGTTAGCTTTTTATTAGGATCATACGTTCAAAATCATGATGCTTCTTTGGCCTTCGTAATGAGTGCAAGCTTGACGCATTCTCGTCACCCAGACGAGTGATATCATCCAATGGACGTCACACTGGGTGGATTACACCCAGATAGTTTTTCAAAAACGATTTAAAGCAAACTATCCGTCCAAAGTGATTGAAAAAATTACAGAACGTGCTTTAAAAATTCCGGACAATATACGAAAAGTTTATTTATGTATGTATTTATGATGAAAAGCGTAAAGAAAAACTGCAGGTCGTCGGTTTATTGCCGAGTAGATTCCATTTAGCGTGACGATGAGGGGTTGAACGTCGTTTCGTATGGATTTATTCGACGCCATCTTGAGACACCGGAGAAATATAGTTATTGCGATTTAGTTTATTGAGACTTTTACGGTGATATTGTGGGCACGAATGTTAGAAATTTCGAATGGAAAAAATGTATAATAATTCGATTGTCATAGCGCAGAGGAATACGGTCAGATGGAAAAGTGGATTTATTACTTGTAGCACGAATCATGCGATTGCGCACCGTCGGCGATTCCCCGAAATAAAATGGATTGCGATTTGTTCGAGTAATTATTAGGGATCGATTCGATCTATTCCATCCGTTATTGGCTTGCATCTTTTAGACAAATAACGTCTATCAGCTATAATAAACAGCTAGATGGGATTTTAACTAACTGATAAGTTCAAGAGGTCGACTCGCGCGCATTTTAAATAATTAATTTCTAAAAATCTATGAAACTTAAGATTCTCGTTAAAATTTTCCTGCAAGCCTTAAGTAAACTGTTACATCCCCTGATTTTTTATAATTCCAGGAATTGTTCCGGCAACAAGGGCATATTTTTCAGAATATCTTCGACCCTATCAGCATATCGTTCATCAATATGCCGTCTAAAATGATTACAAAAATATTTCTCCATCCCCCTAGCAAGTCCTTTTAAATAATACCCCACGTGAGATATAGATATGCAAGAAAAAATAATTACGAGTACCTAATTCAACCACTCTTCAATTCTTCTATGAATATATTCAAGTCTCAACTCCTGTAAAATACGTGGCCCAATAAAAATTCATTACTAAACCAAATTTTGAGTTTCCACGTCGCATCGTTTTCAAGACAAAATCGACTGTGACAGCCGGACAGACTCGCAAGTTCCCGTACAAGGTTTACCCATTTCCTTCGAAGGTATTCATCCCAAGGAGAAAAATTGATCCTCCAACCGAATCCATTACAACGCTGAAAAAATCCGAATCTACTCGACTCCGTTCAAATCCAGATCTTCTCTTCGACCGAACAACCTCGCTTTGTTCCACCGAAAATCGATAAATCATCGTACAATCACAAAAATTCGACAACCTCGCCGATATCGATGGCGATGCCGCGGTCATAGCCATATCGTCCGGGCCGAAGCGCGCACACGCAATGTCACAAACACCGCATAATCCGCCGATCAATCACGCACGCGTGCGGCATCGGCGAGGACAATTTGCTCGTGGGCGCTATGCTGGGGTCTCTCATGCCGAGTTGTGGGAAGCTGTGCGAACCGTACTCCTACAGTAAAACCTCGTTTATCCGTCCGAGGATTAACTCGAGGGTTCGACCTATTCGAGACACGAGACTTGTTCGAGTACTCCGTATTAAGGAGAACACGTAGGGTGACGACCCTTATTGAATTAAATAATTTTTTCTTGACGGAGTAAATAGGGATATCGGGGACTTATTTTTTCAAGTGTTCGGTGCATTCATTGAGAAATGTCCCGTATTATTTTTAATTAAAAATATAACAAAATGGCGGAGTTATTTCTCTGTTTCTCCTGGCGATTATTTTTTTTTTTTTGCAGTAGGCAGGATATTTTTTTGAGAAATTATCTGAAATCAAAACGCGAGGTTGATTGTCGTTTTAGGAGGTTTAAGCTAGAGCTTGAGAGAAGGATTTTTTTTCGTTTTTGTTTTTGTGGGCAAATGTCAGGTAATTGAATTTTTTTTGGGGTTTTTGGCCCTTTTTTGTTAGTTTTTTATAATTAAGAAAAAACAGATATAGAAAATTATTGAATCCGGAATATTTGAAATGTGTAATCAGTTATTTTTAAAGTCGGTGCCCGTCAAGACTCCAAACAAAAAAAAAAGAACTAATTAGATATTGCAACTATTCACGTATCAATAATATTTGTCATAATTTTAATGCTCTCTTCCTTAAAATTATGACAAATATTATTTTCAACTTTTCAATTTAAGTTTGTACATATAAACAAAATCGGGGGTTCTTTAAATTTGTACTCGTTAATTATCCGGGGTTCAACCCTTACGTTACCTCGCGGATAAACGAGGTTTCACTGTATATCCAACCATGTATGCGCGTTTATCCGTGAATCGGCCTCGACAAGCCTCGTTCTTGGGATTTTCTAACCTACGCAAAAATCCGACACCATCCCCACCACCTCCTCCTTATTCTTCGCCACCCCCTTCTCCTCCTTCTCTTTCTCCCTCTTCTCCGCTGCCGTCACCTTCGCCCCGCCAATTTGACTCAGCTGCCGTTGTGGGTTTTTGCTCCTATAGCGTACGGGTATTTATAACAATACACGCGCTTATTCGCGTACGTACACGGAAAATCACGAGCGCCACCCGACAACGAGGACGACGGTTTATCAGAGCTCCGCCTTTTCGCGTTTCAACCCCACTCATAACTCAACCACTTGTGCTCAAACCGCGGCGTTCTCGTGAGCGGTATGGTGACTAACTGACTTTCGCCGATCTGCCTTTTCCCACTTGGGTTTATTCCCAGTTGGGTTTCATCCCAGACGGACTTTTTTCACGAGATGAAATGATCACGTGACGCTCGAATTATCTCGAGCGTCGCGCGGTCGCCCGAGCTTCGTTTATGCCCGAGCGCTCACGAAGACGCCCGACCGCGCGTCATGTCAGTGAGACTCAATCCGTCCATGCTCCAAGAAATGTATGGCACGCGAGTACTTAGCGCTCTTTTGAAACGCACCTTGTCGTTGTTATTCCCGAACGTCGTCCCGAAAACGTTACGTCATGTTGAATCTCATGTTCGTTGCTCATATGATACAGTGATGTGCTTGTAATGATGTAATTATATATTAATTTTTGATTTACCTAGAAAATTCGGTAAGGGCTATTTGCTACGCTGTCTAGTATTAAAATTTTTTTTTTCCATTCAACTATATTCTAATGCTAGGAGGGAATAAATTTCTGACACCCTGGAAATGTTTTTATCGGAGCTGAGAATGTTTCCGTGTTGAGTACGGCCTCTAATCTCTGGCTCGGGCATCAACGAAGCTCGGGCGATCGCCCGACGCTCGAGATAATTCGAGCGTCACGTGATCCCTTCATCTCGTGAAAAAAGTCAGTCTGGGATGAAACCCAACTGGGACGAAACCCAAGTGGGAAAAGGCAGTTCGGCGAAAGTCAGTTAGCCATCATCCCCTCGTGAGCCACAACGTTTTGTTCGAACCGTGTGCGCGTAACGTACAGTCAAAGCCGCATTAGCTTCGCGCATCTCCGCTCCGCTTCCCCCACCCGTCGCCGAAAAAACGGTCTCGATTATTCTGTGAACGTATGTATATGGGGATGGACGTCCCGAATCACGGGATTGAAAGTCTT
Source organism: Sussaba pulchella (assembly GCA_963971145.1). Classification (NCBI taxonomy): domain Eukaryota; kingdom Metazoa; phylum Arthropoda; class Insecta; order Hymenoptera; family Ichneumonidae; genus Sussaba; species Sussaba pulchella. The sequence goes on along the minus strand of OZ020174.1, from coordinate 4,054,039 downwards.
CCATCCGGTGATGGGGGCGATGATTTTTTTTTTTCGGTATCGGTGGATCCTCCTGGGGTCTCACTAATTTTTTTTTTTTTTAGCATTTTCTGACCCCTCCTTGCCCTTAATCCTACCCGATTTTTTTATGAATTGCTATTTCCGACTATCTTGATTGAATCAATTTTTTTTTTCTAAATCTTTTATCGAAGTTGGGGTAGTACTTTATTTTAATAAAATTAGAGTGAAAATCATGTTTCTTTTTTCTTCTTCTCAATTTTGAAAAAATTCGATTTTTTCAAAATTTCAATATATGATAATAGGTTGCTTTCTAAAAAAAAAAGAAAATCAAATCGGTCCTGCAACAAAATCGATATTATCATTATTTTCGATAGAAAATCGATTTTATTATTATATTCTATTATTTTTTACGAAGAAAGACTACATACAATTACAAGACTACAAGACCACAAGACTATATATAACTTTTTCACTTGGGCAGTCACAGTCCGCTGCCACAACATAGCCTGCCGTGTTATTTTTTTTTTTTTTATATTTCTTCGTTTTTTCATTTTTCTCCCCAATCCCCCGCTGCCACCTCTTCGGAATCCATAAATCCAGAGAAATAACCTAAAACCCACTAAAATTCTCGCAATCCGCAAAGCGCCGAAACCTTGTTAGTCCTCAAACCACAGACAGGCTAATATCATGCTTCCGGGCAAAAAAAAATTACGGTCAACAAAGGGTTCCCGGTCACAGTAGGTGCCACAACGTAGCGTGCCGTGTTTTTTATTTTTTTCATCCATATCCCCCCTCCCCTTGCCCCTCACCCGACTTCAAGATCCATAGATCCAGTGGAATAACCTAGAACCCACTCAAATTCTCGCAATCCGTACAGCGCCCAAACCTCACTTACTCCTCGGACCAAAAATAGCAAAATATCATTCTTCCGGACAAAGAAATTACGGTCAACAATCTTTTCTCAACAAATTTTTTTTTCAATACATATGTCCCTCACCCCCTTCTTCCCCGACTTCGAGATCCAGAAAAATAACCTCAAACCCACTAAACCCCTCGCAATCCGTACAACGCCCAAACCTCACTTACTCCTCAAACCAAAAATAGCAAAACATCATTCTTACAGACAAAGAAATTACGGTCAACAATCGGTTTCCATACACAGTCCGGTGCCACAACGTAGCGTCCCGTGCTTTTTTATTTCTTAAAATACATTTTTCTCTCCCCCCCACCTCTCTTCTTTCCCAACTTCGAGATCCAGAGAACAAACCCAAAACCCACTTAAACCCTCACAATCCTTACAGCGCCCAAACCTCAAACCACAGACAGCCTAATATCATTCTTCCGGACAAGAAAAATTGCGGTCAACAATCGGTTGCCGGTCACAGTCCGGTGCCACAACGTAGCGTGCCGTATTTTTGTTGTTTTTATTTCTCTCATACATTCCCTCCCCCCCCCCTCCCCTCTCCCACCGCCCGTGACTTCAAGATCCATAGATCGCGGGGGTAACTTCGTGCGAGTCCGGTATTTATCGTGACGCGAAGGATCTACACTCCGCTGGTTGATGGACTAGCGTGTCCGCGGGGTGTAAAGCGTCGGGGGGTGGGTGGGCGGTCGGGCGGGGGGTGGGAATCCTGCGGTGTTGGCGACGTCGGTCCGTCAGGCGTGGCTTGATACCCAAGACCGGTCGAAAAAGGGCGGAGCCAGAAGCCTGGGCGTCGCGACGCCGTAGTGGGGATGGCGCCCGAATCGTCTCTTCACCGGTACTCGGCAGTCACTATTCAACCGTCGGACGGTCAACATGCAACGTCGTGCCGTTTTCCGGTACGCCCAGCTTCAACCGGAAGTAAAAAACGGATTTCCGGGATTCCAATAAATAACCCAAACCCACCCCACACGCGTATATAAAATCCACTCAGCGAATATTCGTCGTTTCGAACAATCGCGAAGGATTAAATCACGATCGCGAACGAGAGATCGTGAATGAGCGAAGAAAGTGAAAGAGAGATCGTTGACGAAAGTTTTTCCGTGTATTTTCCGGTTGCCGTCGGACGAAGAAAGAGACGTTACGGATACGGAAAACGAGAGAATTTCGTACTAGGCGAGGTGGAAAACGACGTTTTTGACGACGCTGTAGAGAAAATACGACTTTTGCCGGATGAGGTAAAAAAGTCCTAAGTTAACGTTTTTTTTTTCTTTGTCCGTTCGATCATCCTGGACTTGTGGTCTTTCTACGCGTTCGATCGATAGCTCTTCCCCCCCCCCCCTTAAGCCTTCCACGGTTCCTGCCAGGCTCGCTTCATAGCGAAATTCCCGCGGAAGTGCGGATCGCGCCGATGGTTCGAGGCTTTAAAACGTTGGCTCGACCGGCCGGCGCCCGGCGTTAAAGGGAATATATCCGAACGAACTTCTCGACGACGCGGAATTTTCTTATGTCCCGTGAAATGTGCTCAAACGGTTCTACCAACGGCTCATATCCGTTATAATTCACACGCGGTTTTCTCGAACTCGTCACGAACTATTTGTATACATATTTCTATGCACACCGGATTATCTCGAAACGATTAATTCTTCCGGCAACTTTGCAAAATAATTTTCGTGATCGATCAATCGCGTTTTTGCGTTGATTCGTTGGGTTTTTATTTCTTATCGATGGAGCCGCGATGATCGTCGAAAGTTTTGCCATTGACGTTGCGAAAGTTAGGGAAACGTAATTTGAGCGATTAAGACGGTTATTGTGGGCGGAATAAGAAGCATTCGGGGATTTGAAGAAAAAAAAACGTGAGAAAGATGTAGGGTGACGGTACGACTTGGATCGACGTTATTTGACGCGCGATCGAATTGTTTAAACTTACGATATTAGCAATAACGTCGGTTAACGAGATTTCATAATTGTTTGCGACGAAATTTTTTTAATTTTTCGTTTTTTTTAATTATTTTTTGAGAATTATTATTATTCATCGTTGTTGTTGTTATTATTGTGATTATTATTGATCGTTGTGCGTATGAACTCGATGCGACGATGCTGATTGACGTACCGATCAGTCTTTGTGATGTGAAATAATTCGACGAAGCTGTGTTGATTGGTTTTGTCGTGAATTTGACAAAAGTTTGGATCGTTTTATCGTGGAATTTTGGGGATTTTTCGAGCGGAAATTCGGGAAGAAAGTGCGAACGAGGTTTTGAGTTTTTTTTTTTGGGGAGAATCTCGTTCGGAGGAAAAGTGAGGAGTACAGCGGGATACATGGAACGATAGGATCCCGCACGGTGGGATCATCAGCCTAGTCATCACAGTGGAGTTCTGCTTTATTGCTGGTGAGATGATTTGACGTTTATTCGTTTGTTCGTTTGTAATTTTTTTCTTCGACATTTTTTACGATCACCGAACGGTGATTTATCTCTTCGTGTGTTGACATTTGTTTATTTTTTGTGTTATTTTGTTCTTGTTGGGGTCGAGATTGTTATTTTTTTTTTACTCGTGGCATTTGGGAGGATTTATTTGAGGTTATTTGAAACTGTGGGTTTGGAATTTTCGTTTGATTTTACGTTTTTAATTATTTTGGGATTTTTATTTGAACATGAGAATTATAGTTCGATAAAGGATTCGAAATTCTGGTTTGGCTTTGAATATCGAATTCTCGTTTGATTTTAAATTTTATGTTTTCGTTTGATCTAAGAACGTTCTTTGATTCTAAATTGTAAATTCTGGTTCGATTTTGAGTATCGAATTCTTGTTTCATTTTGAATATCAAATTCTCGTTTGATTTTGAATTCTATGTTTTTGTTTGATCTGAGAACGTTCTTTGATTCTAAATTGAAAATTCTGGTTCGATTTTGAATATCGAATTCTCGTTTGATTCGAAATTCGAAATTTGGGTTCGATTCGGAATCCTAGTTAGATTCTAAATCCGAAATTTTTGTTCGACTCCGAATTAATAACTCTCGTTTGATCCTGGATCCAAAATTTCGGTTTGATTTTAAACATCGAATTCTCCTCAAAACGACTCCAAATTCTACATTTTCGTTCGATCCGGAATCCCATTTATATTCTTAATCCAATTAAACAACCTGAATCCAAAATTCTGGTTTGATTCCGGATCGAACATTTTCGTTTAATTCTAAAAAAAAAAAAGACTGAGTTAAAAATTTCGTTTCGATTCCGGATTCCCCTTAAACTCCGAACAAAACTTTTTAATTTTTCAAACACCATATTTATCTGTAATAATCGACAAAACGTATTTCACAATCTACTGGCACCGTTGAATTTGTCCCACGTGACAAATAATTGCGATTACGAAGATAATGAACGAGCAAATGCCATTCGTATAGTCGATACGTTTTTGGACGACTGCATGAAGCATATACGTATATAAAATGTGACACGGCGTCGTTTGGTTTCGCGAGTCGATCGTTCGTCCGAAAGGTCGTTGAGGTTAGGTCGGCCGTTTGCACGATCTCGCGACAATGTCAAATATATCTTCTAGTTTTTATTTCTCTCTTTCTCTTTCTCTCCCTCCATCCATTTCTCCCCTCTTTCTCTCTCTCTTTCTTGGCCGTGTAAGCGCTTGTCGTCAGCCACGAACTCGGTCTCGCCCAGTGTTGCCAACTCAAAACGTTCCGACTCCGCTAGGGACCTCGTCGAAGCCTCCTAAAAGTCACCAGATCCTTTGACACAGCTATTCATAAAAAATCACCATAATCTCGTGCGTTTTTCACTGAAAAAACCCACCGAACTTGCAAAATTAAACCCGAAAAATCCCCAAGAGTATAAATAACTAGATACAAATAATGAAAACAATAAAACGTCGTCTTTGGAATTCATTGAATATTCGCTACGGTATTTACTTCTTGCGCGTACGAGAAAAAAATTCTTTGGAAGAATTGCAACAACCCGATTTCTCAATAAAAACAAGCAGGATTGCCTTTAAAAATCACGGAATTCCCTGCTAACCGTTAAACAGATGATATTTTCACTAGGAACCTTTTGTACCCACTAGATATAACGAGGAAACCACCAAGTTGGCATCACTGGTCGAACTCATTCGTGTCCGTACCTACATGGAGCTTTTGAAGACGAAGTCATTGCTGATTCGACGAAAACCATAATAATTTACGTCAAGGCCGAAATTGCGGACAAACTCGACATTTTTTCTATCCTGATTGATGAGATCTTGTACTTGACTCCTTGTTCTCTTATTCTAGACGTTCACTTGGACGACCAAAGCCCTCGGCAAAGAGAAAATGTCGTTACAACACGACCGGCACAGTCATTGGCCACTTTGGCTCATCGCCGTTTTTTTTTTACATTGAAGGGCTTGTTACGGGTTTGAGTACTCGACGTACTGCGTTTTTGTGGGAAGAATCTGACGAATATCGAACTTTCGGAGAATGTTTACTTTTGTAAAAGTGAAGATTGAAAGAGAAAGGAGTTGTAATTTTTATTTTAACGCAAGGGGTTTTATAGAATCGCATGGAAATCGTTGGGTGGGATTTGTTTCGAGATACAGTCGTTGGTTTCTTTTGATAAGATGTTTGTTTTAAAGAATAGAAGGAAAGATAATCAGCCGTTAGTTTGCAACGTGGGTTATTTACGTTCTAGCGCCTTAAAAAGTACGTCATAGTGCTCTAAAAAATTTCGAAAAATACATGAAATCTTATCAATTATCCTAGTATGAGGATAATTGACGTTATATTGTGGAAGGGATCATTTGTTTAAACGATATAATCATATAAATAAATGAAAGGGCAATGGAGGCAAGGTTTCGGTGGGGTCTCCCGCGACCCCCGCTGCGGACTGAGGTTAAATCTTACTTTGTGCGAAATTTAAGTTGGTTTTTGTTCTAAGATTTATTCGAAGGGCTTTCGGCGGACGATTTCTCACTTTTTTTGAGGTTATGGCCGTCGCGTTCGCCGGGCGCGGATCGAAGTTCCGAATGTTCGAAGTTCCGACGGTCAGTGGCGGCTCGAGTCAACTTGGAGCCCCAAGCGGGGAAAACGTTGGGGCGCTTAAACTCAATTTAGAAGTAAAAGTTGCAAGAAAACTCTCATAAACTCATTAACTAAGACGAAAAGTAATGAAAAAAAAATTATCTTCAACATCGTAGTAGCCTATAACGTTCGTGGTTATTAAATATAAGTATAATTCACAATCGAAATGTGACAAAGTTGTACTTTTTTCGAAATAAATTCATTTTATCGTGTATAAAAAAAATTACGATTTATTACAATCATTGTTTTTGGAAAAAAATATCATTTTTCTCTGTAAAAAATTGATTTTTTTTTTGTAAAAAAAATGAATCCGGGTAGATTTCGGGGCCCCATGATATTTCAGGACCCCCCGTGGATGCGTAATCCGCTTACAATTGACCCCCCCCCCCTCTGGCGACGGTTAAATCTTCCGAAAATGCAATATTTCGACCGAGCACGGTACCGAAGCGACAATTCATGGCTCTTAGTCGGCAATGTTTCGAAAAATAAAATTCGAAATGATCTGTGTCGAGTCGTTGTCGAACGGCATTGCATCGACTGATCAATGTTTCGACGGTTCGATATATCGACGGAAAAAAATTCCGGAAACCGAATTATTGGCGGGTCAACAGTTTTACGGGGGACAATCGGGCGTCTGAATGGAATGAGCGACCCCACGTCGAGACGACGTAAAACTATTGTCCAAAGCTGTCTGTGAGACTCCGAATTGCAGCCGTCTTCAGGCGTTCGAACGAGCTACGCCACTGTAACTATATATATATATATATGAGTTATATATATGAGTTTTTCGTATTTTGACCATTGGGGACATTAAGAGTGCCGATTTTTCAAACGTTCTGGATCTTAAGGCCTTACTGGACGGACCGTCGGGCAAAAAGCTAGTCCGAAATGGGTGAATCGTGGATTTACAAGTTTAGAATCATGTCGTACATGTTAAGCCTTACGAATAGGTGAACTAATAATTAATTAACTCTGAGGAATGTTGATTTACCACTTTTGATAATAATTGAAGTCAAATTCGACGATATTGATGTGTGGTTGACCGACGTTTTGTCAGTGACTGTACAACTGTTCCAACTGTTTCAGGCGATAAACCTCATGACTTTAATTAATTTTACGATAATTGCTCGGTCGATTTATTCGAAACTAAGCATGATCGATCTGTTGATCCTCAATCTTGATGATATAATTTTTTTCGAATTTACGGCGATTCAGTTCCATTCGTTTTGCAACCATTAACGTCTGCACAAGATGGTTTCCCATAAGTAATCGTATCGAATTCATAAACTCAAAACTGCTCAATCATGCAGTGAAAAGTTCAGAAATAATTAACATTTTATTATTCCATCAAGAGCTGACATTCGTCAATTTTTCCAGAATTTAGGCGATACGAAATTTTCGTACATTGCCTTTATGGAACAAAAAAAAATGAACATTTAAATTTTCGGAAAAATAAAATCCGAATTGAAAAATTTCAAACCCATGAGCTTTGCGGGTACGTGAATCATTCGCAATTGCGTCCCCCACTTGTCATTCACCGCAAATTCGGTACAAACCTAGAAAACACCGATCGCCATTAGTCGTTAAACGTGAAGGTGACGTTTTTGAAACTACCAATGAACTAGAAAAAAAAACATAGTTTAGAAATTACTCGCGGTGTTGTTCAATTCGTTAATTAATAAATTGCATGTAAGCTTCGTGCGTGAGTTCGTCGTGTTTGATGAGATTCGCGTTTTGATGAGGGAACGTAAGTCTCCGCATAGTTCTTAGTTGGATGAATATTAATCCTTGATGAGAATTCCAAGCTTATTGAAATTGTTTCAAGATCGCTCGTTCAATAAATTAATTTGATCGGGTCTCGTCTCTATTGAATAATTATCTTGTTCGAAATAGTTGTGCAGAAATTGCCGTGTGTTTAGGGAACTTGAGACGGCGTTCTAACCACTTGAGATTTGAAGGGAGGAGAACGGGAGGGTTGTTTCCTTCTTGGGGGGTGGGTGGGGGGGGGGGGGGGGTAGGCTTATTGTGTATCGGTCGTTCTAACCTCGCTCTACGCGTTTTATCTTTCACGGCTCGTTCACAGAGACCGATAGTATTGTGTTGTCACACACAGCACCCATTTGTAATACGCGGGTCGAACTCTGTCAATATACAAATAACTCGGAACGTCTCATTTCCCCCAAAAATCCGGCTCAAAACTCGAATAACAAAGATTCGGTTGGCAAGGAGATTCGTCAATTGCGCTTTGTTTGATATTCGGATTTTTTTTTTTGATAGTGCGGTTCATGGAATTCAATGTTCAGCACAATTGTCACCAAAAAAATAACGATAATTATTCGTTGATTTGTTTTTTCTCCGATTGTATATACATTATTGTTGGTTTCTCAACATTCTTTGAATATTATTATCGAAGTCTCGATAATGAAATATAATATAAGAATATTCGATGTTCCGACAGGTCGATGAATCGAACTAGAATGCTGCAAAAATCGATGTACGGAAGCTGCATGGCTCCGAATGAGAATATTCTAAAAACGTATACATGTATATATAGATCTAGCAGCGTGCCTGTTTCGATCGCGTGAAGACGGCAGCCAATCGTCACCCTTGTTGCGAAGGATTAAGAAGATGAAAACAAAAAAATTCTGGACTCCGGTGTTCGATGAAGAGTTGAGCGGCACGAGACGGTATCGACTCAAGCGATCGATGTTTTTTTTTTTTTTAACTGCGATCTTTTGTTGTTGTAGTTTTTTTTTGTCTTATTTTTTTTTTCTGGCCTCTGCAACGCGATCTTAGATGGAAGAAGACGAGTGTTCGCATTCCTATAGATTCTCAATGTCTCATATACTTCTCCTAGATGAAGAACGGCAATAATAATAATAATAATAATAATAATAATAATAATAATAATATTATTATTATTATTATTATTATTATTATTATTATTATTATTATTATTATTATTATTATTATTATTATTATTATTATTATTATTATTATTATTATTATTTTTATTAATGATAATTAATATTAATTAATAATAATAATAATAATTATTATTATTATCATTATTATTATTTTATTATTATTATTATTATTATTATTATTATTATTATTATTATCATTATTTTATTATTATTATTATTATTATTATTATTATTATTATTATTATTATTATTATTATTATTATTATTATTATTATTATTATTATTATTATTATTATTATTATTATTATTATTATTATTATTATTATTATTATTATTATTATTATTATTATTATTATTATTATTATTATTATTATTATTATTATTATTATTATTATTATTATTATTATTATTATTATATTATAATTATAATAATAATAATAATAATTATTATTATTATTATTATACGCGAGCGATTAAGTTCTCATTTATTATTATTATTAATATAATAATAATAATAATAATATTATATTAATATAATAATAAAATAATAATAATAATAATAATAATATTTTATTTTATTTAAAAGAATAAAATATTATTATTATTATCATTATTTTATTATTATATTAATATAATATTATTATTATTATTATTATTATATTAATAATAATAATAATAAATGAGAATAAATGAGAATAATAATAATAAATGAGAATAAATGAGAATAATAATAATAAATGAGAATTTAATCGCTCGCGTTTGTACGACTACTCACAAACGACGTATACGAGCCAAACGCGTTTCTTCTATCCACGATATCCAGCGTCGTGAGTTCAGAACGATTCAGAAGTAAAGTATGGGCGTACGGAAGTAGTGATTATCTGCGTCGAGTGGCCGGGGAGGAGGAACGAGGGGACGATTGGCGTAGCTTCGGTGATCGACCGCTTCGAAATTTTTGTTATTACGATCTCGGCAAGGGCAAGCGTTAAAATTTACGTATAATAATACAACGTTATCGCTCTCGGAGAAGGGTTTCGCCCGTTTCGCCGTCGTTCAGGCCGATTGGTCGAGGAATCCATGAGTCCCGGGCCTCGGCCTCGGGCTCGACCGACCGGCCCGCCGATGTTCGTACGATCGAGGAAGAAACGAAGCTGTGGCGGACACGCTTATGTCGGAAAAGAAGAGGTTAGGAGAGTATATGGGAGTATCTCGATGGCGCGGAAGGTTTTCGTGGAAGGACCGAAAGTAGTTTTCGTTGTACGCATGTATGATCTCCAGCACGGCATGACGTGCGCGCGCGAGCGAGCAAAGGACTTTACCCCCTCCTGGTTTGAAAAAAAAAACGAGGAATTTTTTCTTGCAGTTACTTTTTTCTTTTTTTTGGAGAAGGGGTATCCCATTTTTGGGATTCTCGCAGGCGTTAACGAGTCAGCGAGACTGACTCTGATGGACCATATTGCTTTCACGTTTCGCTGGAAGAAGATCGAGAGGGAGCATCGACCCCCGACTTCCAGTTGGCTGGATTTGACCGGCGTTTAACCCTTTACCGTCACACGGGGTGAAATCCACCCCGTCGGTCAGTCGACGAACGGCGATTTTTGTTTTCGTTTTCATATCTTTACGAATTATTTTTAAGGCACTGCCGTTTTGTTTATTGCGATTGAACTTTTCGTACATCATCGAGAATGTTCGAAGCGTGTTCGGTAATTTTGTCGTGGCATTTTTCCTTCCGCCCTCAAAGTGTATCGTGGGGTCGAATTGACCCAAGGCTTTGAAAAAATAGAACGTGTCATCCTAGAAATCTGAAAAAATTCATTAATGAAGCTCAGAGTTTCTACTTTACGATGAAAATGTTGACTATTAAGGTTCTGGAGTTTATTCGTTGTAAAAATAAACAAATGAACTGCGGGAACTTTGGGAATTTTCGCCTGGGTCAAATCGACCCCACGATGCACTAATCGGGTTACTGGTTGGGTCAATTCAGGCATGTATCTAAATTGTATAATTGTATCTTTCAAAATCCTCGGGCGAAGCTCGAGTTTGGCGCGAATCCTGAATTCTCGAAAGGTTTTCTGGAAAAGCGTGGACTTGTGATATTGTATTTCATTTCGTTGATGCTCATTAAAGTAGAGAAATTGATTCGCCCTCCGATAAGCACACAGACTCGAGGGCGGGCAAAGAAGACGGGGGAGGCAGCTGTTCTCGCGAAATGAAACTCCTTCGAACCGTAAGAAAACGCGAGTCGTCTGTATACAACGTTTCGTCGACGAGACTAGAATTTCCCGCTCAGGTAAAAGTCCGCGCCCGTCTGTTCTCATCGACTTTTCCCTTCTCAATATTTTAATCACTTCCGCTACGCCCGAATTCTCACCCAAATTAGAAAACTTGTAACAAACGGCCGAGGAATTTCGAGTGGTTGCCGATAAACACGTAAAATTGCGCCTAAAAGTGGAAAATAAATTGTGCGTGCGGATTTTTCTTCATCGTGAAAATTTAATATCGCGAAGTACGTGGATTCGTTAAAGTTCGCGGCATTGTTATTACGAAAATGCTTTTATTCGAAAGAGCTCTTTGAAAGAGAAAATTTATTGTACCGCTGAATGAAATAATCCACAAGTTTGTTTTGATTCTTGAAATTTTCTTGAATACGGTAGCGAAGAATGTGATATTAACGTCCGCATTCAACCCTTGACTGAACAACCCTCGATCGTAACGAGAACAAAAACCGCTGAAGGTTCAACCGCATGATGAAACAACGCGCCCATATAATTTTTCACGTATCTAAATCATTCGACCCCGAAACTTGTCGAGATTTTCGATTACTCGAAGTTTTTTTTAGAACAAAATGCGGAAAAGGAATTTGAATTGTTCTTTGGGATTTGGTTTGAAGTATGAGCGAAGAAAGATGGTCGATGGTTTCTTGACGTAGGTCGAAGAGACGGCCAGGATGGGGGTCGGGGGTCGCTCGGTCGAAAACAGAAACCTCGGGTGGATCTCGATGACGGTATACAAAGAAGACGACGGTGAAGAAGTAGGTGGAGGATGGAGGGTTGGCCGTTCGTTGAGAGGATTAACGACGACGAACGGTTAACGAGCTCGGGCAGAGGACGAGTCGGGGCATCAACGGCCAAAACGGGGACGCTAGTACGCATAGGTTTCGTCCGCTATAGCTTGTACATAAATATACATATATATTCCTATATCTATATGTATATTAGTGTTAAAAAAAAAAATTTTTTGATTTTCCATAGGGCCACACCTGAATAATTAGCTTAGATAGAAGAAAAAATCCTGGCAAAAGATGAGCATTCTAGGTTGAGTGTTAGATCCCCCTCGTTTGACTTTTGATATTTTTTATCCTTTTTTTTTAATTAAAGACAGATTATTGTTAGCAAAAATTTGTTTTTGCGCCTACAGCTGCCAGGGGATCAGCTTGGTTTCAAATAAGATGCTCTTAGAATTTTAACTCTTTGGTTAGATTTAATAGAGGAGATATATAAAAATAACTATAACACTCAGATTTTAATATTCATTAGACATTTTGAACCATTGATACAGAAATTGAAGCAATTTGTATATATATTATCGTAAGTGAAGAAATTTTTTTTGATTTTCCAACCGGCCACCCCTTAAATGGTTTAGATAAAAAAAAATGCTGTCAAAGGGCGAGCATTCTGGGTTGAGTAGAAGATCCGTCTTATTTGATTTTTCATTTGTTTCTCCTTTTTTCGATTGAATTGGAGACGGTAATTGATGGTGAAACAATTTTTTTTGTGCTTACAACCGCGAGGGGATCAGTTGATGTCTCGGATGGGATTCTCTCAGAATTTTAACTCTTTGGATGAGGGTTGATAAGGGAAAATACATAGAAAAAATAATAGTAATCGGATTTTAATATTTATTATCGAATCTAAACTGATGATTTGAAAAGTAAAGTCTGGAGTAATTTTCGTATAGTTTTTATTGGTTATCACACTAGATTATTGTCTTTATTTTCCGTAATAAATTTTCGAAGGTCTTCACGGAGTCGTGATGATCGGTGATATTAAGATTAAGGTTATTTAGGTAACAGATTTGCAGTATTACAGATTTTTCTTTCCTCACTGCCGTTTCTTAGCAAAATCGAAGCCAGTTCTTTCTCCTAACAGGTCGGATATTGACCCCAGCAGATGTGAGCACAAAACAATTTTTTCCACTAACAATTATTCCTCTTAAATTCAATACAAAACCGGAAAAAATATGGAAAATCCAATGAGGCGGATTTTCCATTCAACCTTAAACACTCATATTTTACCAGCATTTTTTTTTCTATATAATCCAACTATTCAAGGGGTGGCCCGTTGTGAAATAATACATTTTTATTCTAAAACACTTTAATGTATATATAAATACGTGCATCCAACTCGGATTGTATGGATGTTACCGCGTACGCGCCTGTATATATTACGTTGATACACCTGCACGCATCAGGTAACTCCGTCGTTCGAGCATACGCGCACCCGATATTAAAGTATTACGCGCGTACGATGTATAATAATACGCGCATTGACGTGGAGTGCGCGCGGTAGCGTGACGCCCTACCTTACCCTCCGAGCGATGCCACACACACACGACTGTGAAATTTTTCAACGACGATTGACATTCGATAACGCGACGCCTCGTTGCCGTACGATTCCCCCGGTGTTGATGTTCCATCGTCGTTCGCGGATTTTTCGAGCCGGGTTTACCCGAAGCGTCGATTAGACGTGTTAAATCGCCGTCACACCCCCGAATGATATCACGGCCGTCACACCGGGTGAATTCCGCCCGGTCTGGTTTTAAAAAACGATTGTGGACGAATTATCCGTTCGAAGTGGTTGAACAAATTACGGAACACGTTTCGAACCTTCTGGATGATGTACGAAAAGTTCATTTGTGAGAAAGAAAATGGCGACGCGTTGAAAAAAATTCACGAAGAGATGAAAACTGAAACAAAAACACGCGCGTTCGTCGGTTCATGGACGGCTGGGTTCCACCCAGTGTGACGGTGAAGGGTTGATGGATTTTTACGACAAAAGTGGCGGACGACGTTGTTATTAGTTTCGTGGAATTTTTGTTGAATTTTTTATGATTAAAATCAGCGACGTTGAGAGGTATTTTATAAATGATTTTTGCAATTTTTTTTTTTTCGTTCTGGAGGAAGCCATGGGACGGTCCATGAATATTCTTGTCGGGATTTCGATGTCAACATTTTCGGAATGTACTGGAACATCCAGAAATCATATTTGCGGGGAATTTCTGGATATATATACGTGCGCATGTGTGTGCGTGCGTGGGGTTAGTGGCGACTTTGACCCTCCGTTCGAGCGGCTTGACTCGATGGTTTATCCGCGGACTTTCGTTTCGAGATTTGTACGATTTCCGGGAATACAGATTGCTGGGAATATGGCGAAAACGACAACTCGGGTTCGTGAACTCGGTCGACGACGCGGAAGTGCCGGTTCAGTTTTTTTTTTTTCTCGTTTTCTTTTTTTCTTGTTTTTTATTCCGAGGTAAAACATGTAATCTGACGAGCTATATTTATTATCATTATGGTTTTATTTTCATGGGTTATTTTTGGCAGAGTCAATACGGTACGGAATTATCGCTATTATAATTTAATAACAAGGTTTTGATGACGTGAAAGTAATTCGATGAAGCAATTGTTTCGCGGCAACGAGATTGTTTTTAGCTTCGATATAACGACTGTGTAGATGTAGACTTATTTTAGCAATTTCGATTGGTTGTTTAAATCATTCGAGAGCGTATATTTTGCTGAGCCCTTGTTCGTAAAATTATTGGTTTTTAACGTGAACACGAAATTAATTTTAAAAAGAGGAAAAAGAATTGACATTTATTTGATTAAGAAATTGGTCGATCAAAATTTGAACTCTCATTAGCGGGAATTGTCTCTATACGTGTATTCGATAAACGATTGTGCGGTACGACAAAAAGTGTATTACTATCCCAAGTAAAAAAATAATATATAGTCGATATACTAACTATATATGGGATGAAACATATAAAGACTATATATAGATATCTCTATACATAATTATTTATACAGGATTAAGATTTATGCCTAACCCTGTACATCGTCCAAAATAATAATAATAAAAAAAGAAAAAAAAATAGTAAAAAATTATATGAATCCAATATATCAACTATATATATAGTCTATACATAGACTAGATACGCCTAATCCCATATACAGTGTATATATATCCAATGTATATTTTTTTCACTTGGAATTTCATTAAATAATTGAAACGCAGGTTTTTAAAGAATTCATTTTATCTCATTTTATCTATTATTATTATCATTTTTTGTCCAAGTCTCCCTAAACTTTTTTTTACGCGTAACTTGAACAACTGGAGATCGTTTCTAACCCCGTAAGATGGGCGTTAAAGTCGACACGTGTATTCGGTTAAGAGTTTTGAAAGGCTTACGTGCGAATGTTGTTTAGCGAATTTCTTCATATCCCCGAGACGCAACCTTACACATCGAGTGCGAGAAGGCGCACCCACGCATGAACGCACGCACGTGATAGCCGGCGACGGTATCGGACGTAACGTATATTTTTATATACACATTTTTATATCTATATGTGCGCGCAACGAGCGAGCAAGGGCCGAAAAAAGGGCGGGAGAGGGAGAGAAGCGGCGAGGAAAGACGAGGAGGAGGGTTGGACCGTCGGCGAGGCAAAAAAAAAGTTTCGGCAGCCGCGGAGAGTCCTCGCGTGTTGGTGCAGATGCCGCAAGATCAAGGTTGAGACGCGACCCGACGATCTTACGGAACCTAACTTGCCTCTCTCACTTTACTCGGTTGCTCGGTGCTCCTCCGTCTGAATATTTCTTCCATGCTCCGCAACACGCACTTTGAAACGAAATCCTCATGCAGCCTCCGTTACGTTCTTCATCATAATTTCAATGATTTTTATCCGTTGGTTTTTCTTATTTGTTTGTTTTTCGTTCGTTTTTTTTTTTTTTTCGGTTTGAAAATAGTCTTTGAGAAAATAAAGTTTGAGAATTTTTATGAGGACGATTGTGCGATTATCGATTGTGTTGATGTATCGACCGAAAATTGTTGGGATTGATTTTTTTGGTGTTTGAAGCTTCGGGGATTTGGGATTCGTAAGGTTTGAAACAATAATTTCGAAAAATGGGTTTTTAGTTTTTAGTTTTTTTTAGTTCTTTAACATTTTCATTACTTATTGGTTTTTTCTCCGATTGTTTTTGGAGAATGTGTCTGCAGTCCTTGTGCGGTTGGGAGATGAATTTTAATTGGTCGACACATTTCGAATATTAGATCTGCAAGGATTTGGAGAATTCTTTTTTCTTTGATGTCGGATTCTCTAGTCGTGGTTTTTTTGTTTTTTTTTTTTAATTTATTTTCATTGTTTGACCGAATGGTCAAACTTCACGTTCGCGTATTTGAAAGAAATTTTCCAAAAATATACAATTTTGATGAAATAAAATAAATGAAGAAAGACTTGAGCTACGTCAAGTTGTTGAAAAAACATTACAAAGACACTCGGTTTCGGTTCGACGCAATGCGATAACTTGAATTTCAAGGCCACGTTATTATTTAACCTCTATCTTCCTTCCACATTTATCAAAAATTAATTTACTTGCATTTTTTCTTCAAGATTAAGACAAAAATTACAGAAAAAACCCGAGAAAAATTATTTTTACTTCCCCTTAGAGAATTTAAAAAAAATTCATTTATCTTTACTTTTTCTCCCAAATTTCCGAAAAATTAATTTATTCGTACTTTTCCTTCGAGAATGAAAAGAAAAATTTATTTATATTTCTTGACTATCGTCGAGAACAAAGGTAGCAAGTATTGTGTACCTGTAGATACGTCGTGGCGCACGGCACAAGGAGTCGTGAGGCTCACATCCATCTCATATCGCGTCGCGGTATGCCGTCTCTCTTTCTCTTCCCGTCCTCTCTCTCTCTCCCTCGCCCCCGCGCTCTCTTTTTTTCTCGTCTCTCTTTGTGGCCACACGTGCTCCCCCGGTGCGCAATGTGTCTTGGCCGATCGATTCGCGTAGCCGCGTTGCTCGCGGAACTAGCGCGAGTCTGCTGCCAGTTGTACGGGTCTGCTGCTATATATCGTACGGTACACAAACCCCTGCCGGGGAAGCGGCAGCAGCAGCAGCAGCAGCAGCAGCAACAGCAGCAGCACCGCCACCAGCACCATCACCAGCAGCACTGCCACCAGCAGTACCTCCAGCTTCGCTACGACTATTTCAAACTACTCGCTATCACGAAGCACGGAAAATCCAAGCATCGCTTTTGTTACCTTTCCATTACATATCGTACATCCGTGATGTATATAGGCGCTCTCGCCGAAATGATAAGGATGAATTAATAAAAATAATGCACAAGTTAGCCAACCGCGATTTTGCAATTTTGAAGTCCAAGTGAAAAAATAATGTGTAGTAAAATATGTATTAAGTAAAAAAAATTATACATAGTCTATATTATTTTCTATGTATGGAATTTGGAATATATAGGCTATGTGTAGAGTATGTATAATTTTTTGATGTATTATTGTATTGAAGAGAATTATATTACTGTTATTATTATTGGCATTATTATAGTTATTTTTGAATTTCTTTTTTTTTCATTGGACATATATACGACTATTTATCAACTATATATGCCTAATTCCATGAATAGTTAATGTATAGACCATACATAATTTTTTGACTTAGGTGTGTTTGATAAATAGTGAATTGGACATATATAGACTATATATATACTATATACAGACTATATATCTCTAATTCCATATATACATTATATACAGACTA
This sequence comes from Sussaba pulchella, assembly GCA_963971145.1. Classification (NCBI taxonomy): domain Eukaryota; kingdom Metazoa; phylum Arthropoda; class Insecta; order Hymenoptera; family Ichneumonidae; genus Sussaba; species Sussaba pulchella. Next base: position 4,036,288 of record OZ020174.1, on the reverse strand, counting down.
TATTTCCGGTTATTTCTCTGTATATATTATCATATTATATTGAAGAGAATTATATATTATTATTATTTTCGGAATTATCATATTTATCTCTGGATTTTTTTAAAATTGGACACGTATAGACTATACATGAACTATATATGCTCGATTCCATATATAGTTAGTATGTAGACCTCACATTATCTTTATACTCCGGAGGGATGAGGGTTGAAAGCCGTGTTTACGGATCTCGTTTATTATTGCTCGTTGGAATCATTTCTCCGTTGACGAGCGTGGAAATTCTCGCATCCAGGCGGGAGATCATATTTTTGTTTTATTTTTCGTTGTTTTTTTGTTTCTTTTTTGGTTGTAAATGACGAGCCACGCGCTCGTTTCGGTGGAAGCACACGTCTCTTCGAACTCACGTGGTTCACGCGATATAGGTTCCTCCACGCGACGATAGGTGCGGCGCCAGCGAACGGTAAAAACATAATTTTAATTTCTCTGGCGAAAAAAAAATCAGAAACTATATAAATATATATATATATATATATATATATACGTATAAAATGATAATAATAATGCGATTTTAGTAGGTTCGTTGGGTGGGTTCGTTTCGTATGTACAAGAGAAATTTATAGCCGTGCTTGGGTTTTTGTTTTTTTTTTTTTTTTTTTCATCCGTCGAGTTGATTTTAAACGAGAGTTACGTATAGAAACTCGTATTTCGTTGCCACTGGGTGAAGGGGGAGGGGGGAGTCGTTGCCGGGCACGATGCTCGTTCTCGGAAGCTTCGGGTTGCATCGATTTAGAATTCGATCCGCGAGCCGAAGGCCCGACGAAGGAAGTCGCCTAAAAAAAACGTTCGCCTTCATGCTTCAACGATCTCGCTTTGGCAATGAGAATTTCGTACGATTTAATTGTACATTCGTTATTGCGATCATTCAAACCCCGCGATTTATTCCAGTTTGTTAATTTTACTTCGAAAGTCCCGTTTTAATTACGTTTTTTGGTTTATTCTCGGTGGTAGGAGAGTGCGCGAAAAACGGCATTGATTATCCTTTGCAATTCGTGAATACAATTACATCTGTAACTAAATCGCATTTTCGGGGCATTTTTTCTATTATACGCTGGTTTTGAGTCGAAGAGCTTCGTGGGTTTGTGCGATGGGTTGTTCAAAAATAAATTTTTCAATTCTTTGAATATCAAAGCAGGTAAAACTGCGTTTATTCATCTGATCTGACTTTTAATTGCGATATTAGTATTTCGTTCGAACGATTTGGCACGAAAATTCGATCAAAAAAATGTTAGTTAAATCTTCGACCTAGTTTTAACAATGAAACCGCGGTTCTATTCGATAAACGAATACAAGAAGAGTCGAATGAAATATTTAACCCAAGAAATACCCAAACACCGTCGCGAACATCATCGAAATTCAGTTCGTCCTGCAAAATTAAGTCCGATTACGGAGATAAGTCGAACGTTGTTCGGGGGATTCAACATTGGCAACTTGGGGTTTGAAACCTAACGTTTCTCGCAAGGTTTACTCGCGGGGGCCGGCCGATTGGGAAGAAAGTCCTAAAAATGTCGTTAACTTTGGCCTCGGCGTAAATAAATAAATCACGGAGACGACGTTGCCACTGGGGGGCTCTCTCGAGAGCCGAAAGGAAGAGGAACACAGTTGAAGTTGAAGAGGGCCGTCGAGCTAAGGCATGAGCGGGGCCAAGAAAGAACGGCGAGGGGGAGGTGGGAGGGGCGGGGAAGGTTGGGTTGAGGTGGGAGGTCGAGATTAGGCTAGTGCAGGGAAGCGAGGTTTTGCGAGAGTGACGGAAAAAGAGAAAAAAACGGAAACCCGGGTGAGATTCGGAGGAGAAAGGAGCGACGTAGACCAGGCCGAGGAGGATAAGAGACGAGGACGAGTTGCGCGAAGGGATTGGAGGAATTTTTGGCGTAGCCGTTCGACTATTGGCGGAACCGGTTCTCCTTGGCACAAAGGAAGAGGAAGAAAAAGAGGAGGAGGGCGCATACATACATATACAAGAGGATGCGCATGTATACATGTATATATGTTTGTATTTATATTTATATGTACGGTAATTATATGTACAATATATATGGGAGGGTAGATGAATACATATCCTCTTATATATATGTTACATATATATGGAGACATATATATCTTTTTATATATGTTTAGGACGTATTTATATTTATTTATATACAATAATATATATAATATATATAGGAGTGTATACATCTTCGTATGTACATACATATATATATCCGCTAATATATATATATATATCGAGGGCGCAATTATATTTATTTATATAAAATAATAATATGTATAACATATATAGGAGAGAATATATAGATTTATATACCTATATATGGCTATCCATATACATCCTCATATATATATATTAAGGACGAGAGGTATATACAATAATAATAAATATATATATATCGATATATATACATATTTCTCTAATTATATATGTCTATATTTATATATATCCCCTCATATATATTTTAAGGACGAAAGGTAACAGCCGAAGAGCTACCCCGAGGTCCCGTCCTCGAGAGTTCCTTCTTCCTTGTGCTGACTGTTTTTCTCCCGAGGCGAACCGTAGCTCTCGAGTGAGTATACCAGCTCTCTCTCTCTCTCTCTCTCTCTCTCTCTCTCTCTCTCTCTCTCTCAAGCCGGTCGACCTGCTCCTGCTCCTGGTCCTGCTGCTGCTGCTGCTCCGTGGCTCTCGCATCCCCGTTTCGTTTTCTTATTCTCCAGCCGGCTGGCGATGTTGGCGATGCCGGCACGGCTCGTCGGCTCGTCGCCTCGTCGCCTCGTCGTCTCTCGTCGTCTCTCGTCGTCCTCGCCGGGCGGACCCTCGTCGAGTGGCCAGGACAGAAACGGGGGTCCCCGTCGCAGGTACCTGCGGGTACCTCCAACGGGTACGTGTATATGCAACGTCCGTAAGCTTTTGGCCTCGTCTTGGTTTGTGCGCTCCTCCCCTTGTTCCCCCGCTCGGTTATCCATGGGACAAACCGGGATATTCAACGTGGATCGAGAGAAACGGCGTGGTTGAATTGTCCGAAGGATTTTGAGGGAATACGCGGGGGAGGATGGTGATGGGACGAGCTGGATTGGGTGAAATGTGCGGTTGGACTGTACGAATTGTGGTGTTACAGCCTGTGTATTGTCGTAAGGGCGAGGTGGTTTGTAACACGGGATTTTACGGTTATTTCATATTTTTTCGTTATTTGTTGATCAACTTTGCAATAACAATAATAATAATGATAACTATTATTATTATTATTATTATTAATCATAATAATATTAATATTAATGATAATATAATAAGCTACAATATGCTAATAATAACCATAATAATTTTAATAATATAATAAGCTATAATATGCTAATAATAATAATAATATTTATTGTTATTATTATTATTATTAATCATAATAATATTAATATTATTGATAATATAATAAGCTACAATATGCTAATAATAAGAAAAATAATAACAATAATAATTAACCATAATAATATTAATATTATTGTTGATAATATAATAAGCTATAATATGCTGATAATAATAATATTGTTCGTTATTAGTATTATTATTATTATTATCATGTTATAGTTTATTATATCATCGATAATAATATTAATAAATATTATTATTATTAGCATATCATTGCTTATTATATTATCAATTATAATATTAATATTATTATGATTTATTATTATTATTATTATTATTATCATTATTATTCTTATTATTATATGGTACTATGCGGCGACGAGGGTGAGGGAGAGGTTATTCGTAGATAGTAATAAGCAAAGTTGGATAATAACGCAGATCAGTCACACATAGAGTTTAGGGCAATGTCAAAACGGAACTTATCCGTTCGTGACTGTTGGTGGAGTTGAAACCCAAACTCGACCAGCGAAGTTGTAAATAATCGTCTGGGTATGATATTTTAGGGCTGCAAAGACGAAGACACTGGTCGTTTCGTCGTGGAGACTAGGAACGCCTGAAATAGCTATCCTGACGCTGAGTCATTACACGTACGTATGTGCAAGTGTGTGTACGCAATAAAATTGCTCGGAAAAGTCCCTCGGAAGGTTTTATGGAGAACCGGTAAATTTAATTTTACATCGGGTCTCGTTTGAACTATCGTCATCGTATTATCGCGTGAGCCGAGGAAAAATTATGGTCGGAATGTCACGAAATTAAGGACAATAGTTGTCCATCGACTGCGTTGAATGGTTTTTAAATTTTTCTTCCCGGCATTGCGAACAAAAACTATTCCAAATTTCGGTTTACTCGTTGAGGAATTTTCCTGAATAAGAAAATTTCAAGAAATACGTATTCATTCAACCAAAACGTTCATTTTATAGAATTGAGAAAAAAATTCAAAAAACGTTATCCAATTTTATTGTTACAAAAAAGAAGAAAAAAAAAAGAAAAAAAACCAAACAACAAACAAAAAAAAACACTTTCGCATTTAATCCATTAACAGTCTCAAATTACCCGACAATGGAAATCCGATAAATTCCTATTGCGGAAAGGGGGGTGGAGAAAAATCCAACATTCAATGCACGTATCCACGGCGCAAGGAAAAATACATCTAATAGCTCTCCTGGCCCCACATACATCTCAACGAAATTGTATCGGGACATTTGTAGCTGCAAAAAGTTCAACAAGCTCTCGAGGATCGGAATGTGCAATGAAAGAGAGAAAAATCTTCGAGATTCTTGCCGATAGCGATGGGGAGGGAGGAAGTCTCTTGCCGTGTCGTACGGAAATCAAATACCTTCGTCGGGGGTTTTCGGCGGCGGAGGGAGGAGAAGGGAGAAAAGCGAGGAAGGGTAATTCGCGATAGCCGAGTTGTTCAGTCGCGGTAACCTCGTTAAGGGGACGAAGGAGAGGCTGTTTAGTGGCGCGGAAGGAGAGAGAGAGAGAGAGAGAGAGGGAGGCAGGAAATTTGACGGGGTGGGTATCAGGATTCCAACCCAGGCAAAGGTCGATACACGAGGGCGTTGGAAAGTACTTCCCCATACTCTCTCGCTCTTCTGGCCTTCGCCCTTCGCTCCTACTTTGCAGGTTATTCATGTGGCGCACATACAAGCGGGGGAGTGCCGTGGCACGGATCCCGTCCCCCATCGTTTCCCGTCTTTTGCGTCAACGGAACGCGCGCGATGTACTTAAGGTTATGTGCTACTCCCCCCCCCCCCCCCAATGTTAAGTAGCTTAACCGACTATCGTGGAAAATTAGCGAGGCGAATTGCGATGGGCTTCCCGACGACGGATCGACGGAGTTTAAGACTTTTGAGTGATCGATGCGAAACTTATCAACGATTGAATTCCTTTTTCCGATTTTTTTTTTTCCGAAATCGAGCCGAAAAAGAAGATGGATTTGCGATTTTGGAATAAAATCGAAGAGGAGTCTGGTTGTAGATTGGGTTTTCTATCGATTGCCGTGGTTTTATCGAACTTCGTTATGCCATTTTTGAGAAAATTACTGCATTGTGATTCTTCCAATTTTTCGTGGGTTTTACGAGAGGTTGATTTTGTCATCGGGAGAAGTCATTTTTAAAAAATATTTACGCCACGATATGAAAACTGTCACATACTATATTGTGTATCATCATTTTTCTAAGGTCTCCATTTTTGTTATATTTTATTTTATTGCCGGGAAAAAAATAATAATTATATTATGTAATCAGAATAATAATTCCAGATTTTCTTTGCACCGAAATCTGTACAATTATTTTTTTACTTTGAGATTTTGGAAAGAAAATCCCGGAAAGTAATCTGGTCGTTGATAAGTTTTGCATTAATTGCGAAAGTTTCATCGAATTCCGTTCAGCTGTTTTCGAGAAAGGTACGGCGAAGTCTTTCGCTAATTTTTCCACGATGATCGGTAAATCCATTTACCATCGGGGGAGTAGCGCATTAGCTTAAAGGACGTAGTCACTTCGACCTCCTCCTCCTCCTCCTTCTCCTTGTTCTCATTCTTCCCAGCTGGGCTCGCGCACGCAACGCCTGTGTATGAATATGACGAGCGGCTGTAAAACGCACGTTGACGCCTTTTCCCATGACTCTTCTTTCGCGACATCCACCACTGTGGGCACCATTATTATCACCTTCACGCATGGTTCGACATTACGTAGTCAAAAAATTTTTTTGCTTCCGAGAGCTTTTGAAAAAAAATTGTCGGTAAATTTTTTTTCTTTTGATTTTTTTTTGTTTTCTTCGTTTTTTTTTGAGTATGCGCGGTGCGAAGAATGGAAACGAGTTCTTCGACAACATGTGGTCGACCGGTATTTTATGTATTTATGGGTGTCACATGTGATTATGCTAAATACGAAGAATGTCGGATCGTTTCTCACCATAGATGCGAATATTGCGAAAAGTGATAAAACGATTTTTCCGCAGCTTCGCAGAAAAATTTATTTCCGACGTTTGCGTTATTGGCTTCCATATAGAACTATTGAAAATCTTCGTTGAAAAATGAAAAATTTATTTTACTCGCGATTTTGCGTTTGTGTGGGAATTTGGAAATTAATTGATTAAATTAAATTGAGAATTAATCGATCTTTGTCGGGACGCAGACGTTATTATTGGGGTTCGAGAGGGCCGGCTAGCATAGCCGGATACCGGAGGCCACCATATTGGCATTCCCCGTGAATTCCCCGCGTTCTGCATCTGAAATTCACTCGGGAATATTTTTATTCTATTACCGGATTTTTCAAGATTTTTTTCTCTTATCGTCTGATTTTTGTCGAGGAATGGCAAAATTATCGGTTTTGACAAATTTTTTATCTAGCAGCTAATCGGGTTTTTTTCCGATAAGAGGTTCACTCAAATACAGGTCCATCTGGGTCTACACTGAGATTTTCTATCCTAAATACAAGCCCATAGGTCTTTATTTGAGGCAGCAACAATTTTTACAAAAATACCTCGAACTGCTCTTTGGATGGCTTTTGAATAAAAATAACTGCTATAAATAATCCTCAACTTGAAACTATTATTTCTCTCTTATTTGTCTTTTATATTTATATTTTCCAAGATAATGAGAATCATTTTGTCATTTTATACTGTTCCATTGTTGCAATATTTGAAATAAGTATCAATCTCATCAATCAAATTAATATTATCAATATAATTATAATTTTGATTAATTGCTTTTGAATAAAAATAACGAATATAAATCATCCTCGTCTTGAAATTATCATTTGTCTCTTATTTGTCTTTCATATTTATAATTCTTACAAATCATAAAAATCATTCTTCAATTCATACTGTAGCATTAATCCAATATTTGACATAACAATAACCTATCACGAATCAAATAAATATAATTAAACAATAATCCTGCCCCATTGAGAAGTGCATGGGCTCTATACAGCTATTGAAGTTCAACATGAGAACCTTAAAAATGCAGAAAGGAAATAAAAATCCCCGGCTTCTTATCGATAAAACTCGGCCCTATCAAAATGCTTCCCCTTTTTATTATCACGACCCCCCCCCCCCCCCCCCCCCCCTAACTACGTGTGCCGATGATAACAGTCGGACCTTGTACCCAAAACCCAGTGGATTAATAAATCGATCGTACAGTTACGCGATGAAGGACACAAAACTATAATTGAACTACAATAAACACCCTTATTATTTCCGATGATTCCACCGGTCTTCGTATTTCTCTCGTTCGGTTCGTCGAAACGCGACCTTGATCTTCGAGTTGCCTGGACCGTGCGGTTAGAGACAATGACGCAACCCCGCACGATCGAACTCCACGGACCACGTGTAACTAACACATCTCGGACCTCTCCTCGAGAGGTTCGCGAGCACTCGAAAAACTTTTACTCTTTTTCTCGAACGTGTCCTCGAGAGGCGCGCGATTCACTCGCACTCCATTATTATTACCGCAGTTCGTGCTTCTGAGGTTTATATTCTCCGTATCGTAATAGTTTTTTTTTTTTCTTTTTCATTTCGAATCTCAATGACTCGTTCACTTGTTTCAGTTTATTTCCCCGTCTCCGTCCATCTCTCTTTTTCTTTCTTTCTTTCTTGTTTTTTTTCGTTTTCTTTTTTTTTTTTTTTTGATTACTCACGCGGCAAGAAAGATGGAATCGCAGCCATCTTCTTCTATGTTTCAGAGGCAGTTTTTCGACATCAATAACAGCCGATCTGATGAGTTTCCATTTGTTTCACGTTTGCTTGGATTTATTGGTATTTTTTCTCTTTTTTTGTTTGGCTTCCGCAGGCAACAGGGAAGGCTCATGGTTTCGGTCTGTCTTTTCGTAGGTCTGTCTGTCTTTCTATTTGTGGCTGTCCTCCCATCCTCTCATTCATATATCCATTGAGATACGATCTGACATACGGACGTAGATTGATAACCCAGAAACAGAAATGAATTTTTTTCCAATAGGAAACATTTCAGGAGACCTTTAGATAGGTCTCGTGAAATGCAACGAAAAGTGTTTCAGATCTTTTTGATTTTAACCCTTCAGCCACGCGATATCTGCTTTTAAAGTCGTTATCACGACGTCTCCCCCGTCTTATCTCTAAACAATCGATGCGAAAAATCTGAAAAAAATTCTATAAATACCTTTTAATTAGTACTTTAAATGAAAATTATAACTAACCCTGTAGCAAAAATAGTTTATGAGAACATTTAAAAATAACTCTTTTCCGGAAACAAGCAAATTTGTCAACGTTAAATAGATCTTGATAAATACTATAAAAAGTCGTCGAGAATGTTATCAAGAATAACTACAGACCCTTATCAGGTCCGTCCTCAACACGCTCTCGATCGAATTTTCAAAAATTCTCTTTCGTCCGTCGATCTACCGGCGTTTGCATCTCATTTGGACACAACTGCTCGTGAGGCCGTTGCATCCTCACCATCGTTGCAAAACCATCCGACGATGGTGACGCTCTTCTCGTACGAACCATACGAAACGCGTACAAACCCATAATTCAAACAATATCCATGTGTAACACGAGTCAAAGTAACTCGCCGTGGTCAATTCGGGGTTGTTGATTTTGCGAGATGAAAAGATACGATGAAAAAAAGGTTTTATAGCCGCGTGAATTGTGAGTGGAGTCGAGTCAATTCCGTTTCATGGCCTATTGACCGATGTGGAGTACAGAGACGGAATATTAAAAGCTATATAGATGAGGATGTGAGAACCGCTGTGGTTGATTCTCGTTGGAATCGCTTTTGCGGCTCGTTCGGACATCGTCTCTAGGTTCTCTCTTGCCGGCCAACTCACTTCGACAACGACGTCAGCGGCCTTTCTTCGTCTCTTTTCATTTTTCTTTCTCTCTTTCGCTCTTTCTTCGTTAGCCACGCCGTCTCTCGATTCGGAGTCACTAACAAAAGCGATACCGAGACAGCGTTAGATTGGTTCGGCGAGCGTCCATCGGAGGGGTTGCCACGCTCGTCAGGGTGCCTTAATACGCCTACGAATGGTTTTTGGCCGGGCGGCGTTAGCTGGTCGTCGATCAATTTAAGAGCCAGAAAGGCTGCCACTTCGAACCGTGGAAAAATATTCAAGTACGAAGCGAGCGGAAGAAACTCGAAAATGGCCATGAAGAAGATTAATGCGGGAAGGTTTTTTTTTTTTTTTTTCGTTTTGTTTTACTTATTCCATTTTTTTTTATTTAGGTTATTTACTTGTAATCATCGTTGTCTCGAAAAGTGATGTAATTCGAATTTTGTCAAATCAAAAACGAATAAGTCGGTTCGACTGTTATTCTAGAGTTCTGTTTTATCGATAGAAAAGTTTCTGGAAAACTTTTGATATCAATCTTGTTGTTTTTCGTTTAACGAAAAAACGGTGGAATTATATGTGGCTTTTCCAACAAATTGGACTGTTTCGGTCAGGTTGATCTCATTTATTTCTTGCTGTACGGGTAATTTTTGAGAGCTTTGGGTTTAAAACCGATGCTTACAATCTAAATTACGAGAGTTTGATTTAATCTGAGTTCTTGAGAAATTTGACATTTAGTTTTGCTTCCAAACCACAAATATGTATCCAATTTCATGCGTAACGGTGTATATGTATATTCATTCCTACTCAGGATACGTATATTATGTGTATATTTATACTCGTATTGCCATCGCGAAAGCAGACAGTCTCGACGGGATACGCGACGACGAGATCCGCGCGGCGCCTGCTTCCACCAGCAGGATTGCCACTGCTGCGGGCACGAAGGATTCGTGTTCCAAAACTTCTCCCCGAGCTTCCCATACGTTTATCCGCCATCAGTCCTTGGTAGCGTTATATGCGTTCGGGACTTCGTGGTTGGCTTCTCGATGCCAAGAGGAAATCCTCTTGATCCTCGCCGAACGAAGAATTTTCCCCGTGTAAGCTTCTCATTTGAATGGACAAAGTTGTGGCAAAGTCTATCACGCGCTGACGACATTTTTTTCATTCTCTCTCTCTCCCTCTGCATCCCATTTTGCATATATTTGGCAAGTTTCACATGGATCTTCGTTCCATCTGAAATCGGGGGTACGAAAATCCATAAATCACGGAATCACGCGAAATCGTATGACTTTCGAATTTATTTTGAACGACTCCCGAAGGATAACTGAAAAATGGCGTTGAGGGGTTTCTATTTAGTTCTTTCCCAAGTAAAAAAATTATACATAGTCTATAACATTAACTATGTATATAATTGAGCATTAGATCAATAGCTCAGATTATATATATATAATTTTAGGATATATTATTATATTATATTGAAAAAAATTATCGATTAGTATTATTATTGGCATTATTATATTTATTTTCGGACTTTTTTTAATTGGAAATGTATAGAAACTATATATAAATTATTTCTATATATAGTTAATATATGGACTACATATCATTATTGTACTTGGGTTGCGGTAATATAAAAAAAAATGACCTCATCGACTGTCACTAAACACGTTTATCTGCTCGACACATTCTGAGCATTGAAAAAAAAAAAATTGCCTCAATATTTTTCTTCAAACTTTCATTGTTTCATTCATTTATCTATCGTTAAAAAAACATTTATCGATCATTTCAATTTTTTTCGTAGCTGAACGCGATGGTATTCCGCCACGAGTGCACTTGTCGCGATACAGAGAGGAAATGAAGGTTCGAGCATATTTTTTGCTCTTCACTTATTTTTTTTATTTTTCTCGTAACGTCACAAAGGCGTCACAAAAGGATCCGTAAGAAACGACGGTTTCTGTGTTACGTTGCGAATAGTCGAAGGGAAAGAAAAAACTAGTAGATAGTGAGGTAAGAGAGGATAGAAGAACCGCCGGGAGGGACTCGTAGACGCGGTGATGCGATAGCGACGATGGTCGGCGGTGGTGTTTGCTCGTGAAGCAGGCAGTACCCTCCTTACGCCGCCGCGCTTGGCCGCGTGCGGCTATCGCAATCTGCTTGAGAGGATCTTCTCTCGCAAATTTGAAAAAAAAACGAGGAAAAGAAAATAATATTTAGATGTATATACATATATTTATGTACGATCGTTACTCGGCTCTTCAGTCGGCGAACGACCACGGCCGAGCGGGAAGCGGTAACACGGGGAAAGCAAAGAGCGTCGGTGTTGTAGTGGTGCAGAGGAAGGGAATCTCGCGACGTCAAGTGGAGTGGATGGAACGCAACGGAGCTCTCGAGAGCAGAGGTTTATATTTTGTCTGTGTGTGTGTGTGTGTGTGTGTGTGTGAGTGTGGGTGTGGATTAGGTTGCCTTACGGAGAATGAAGTTTTTTCGGCAGCTCTTGGATTTGAAGTATATGATATCGGACAACTACTGGCCAAATTTGATCAAAATCGGATTATTTTGAGAGGTGGCTCAGTCGATGCAGAGATTTTGCCTTTGATGGAGGGCTTATTGGTGGATCGTCGGGCAAAAAGTTTGTCGAAAATGGGTGAATCGTGGATTTGGGAGTCTGGATCGTGTCGTACATGTTTTTGTCTTATGAATAGCGGAATTGATGATAGATTAACACTTAGAAATGTTTATTTACCGCTTTTGATGATGATGGAAGTGAAATTCGGCGATATTGGCGTGTGGTTTACTGACGTTTTGTCAGTGACTGTATTCAACTGTTTCAGGCAATACTCCTCATTACTTTGATCAATTTGGAACTAAGCATAATTAATCTGTCGATTCTGAATCTTGATGATATAATTTTTTTAGAATTCACGGCGATTTAGTTCTATTTGTTTTGAAATAATTAACGTCTGCAGAAGCTGTTTGCCCATAAGCAATTGTGTTACATTAATAAATTTATAACTGCCAAATTACGTAGTGGAAAATTATGAAATAATTCATGTGTTATTATACCATCAAGAACTATCATTTCTCAAAGTTTCAAGAATTTAGTAATTTTCTAATCCATCTAGTGGGAAGTTAATACACGAGAAAAATGGTTCGACCAGTTGGAATCTATGTTTCCCGTCGAAACATTGCACCTTCGGAATTCACCGCCGTCGGAACTTGTCGGTCATTCGAAATTTTCGTCCACACCCGTGACATCGGCTTTGGACCATTGCCGATTCGAATATCCTCCGTTCGGAGAGCCTCACCGATTCCGAAACATTTATTTCTGGATCGTTTCAATTCGATTCATCGACCTGTCGGTCATTCGAACATTCGGCTATCAAAAATCCCGGCGTCTTAAAAAATTCCCCCGCTCCGAATAAAAGAAAAAACGATTCCAACATCAAAAATATCATGAAATAACTCAATTCCAGGCAATAAATCCGTATAAAAAAAATGCCCAACTCACGAATCTTTCGGAAAATTCCTCATTCGCAACTTCGATCGGTCATCCGCGTAATTCCCACCGTATTACGGATAAATTACTGCCAATCGCGAGTACAGTGAGGATTTCCGAGCAGCTGCGAAGTCAGTCCGCAACCCAAACAAAACGTAGTTCCATCATCGCGCAACTCGTGAAGTCCCGGGTGTTTCCTTCAGCGGCTAATAAGAGAACTCGCCTATATGCGAACGCGACCGCGACCGGTGCAACGCTCGTGCAGACGCGTTTTACCCGGTTCAACAAATTTATGAATGCGGGTTACATAACCCGCCCTTGTGCGTGTATTTACGCGTGTCAACGTGAAGGAAGAAAGGAAGCAACGATGCGCGAGAGAAGAAGACCGCGCGATTGTCGGCGATGTCGCGCGCGCGCGTGTGTGTGTGTGTGTGTGTGTGTGCGCGCGCGCGTGTTTCGCGCGGGATCCCGAGGCCGTGGGGCTGAATGTGTCGTGGGACGTAACGATAACCATAATTTTCCTATTTATACGCGCCAGACCGTTTGAGCGTGTACCATAGCGAGCCGGGAAGCTCTCTCGGTTTCCTTTCTCCCATCGTTTCGTCAGCGTCTCGCTTCCTCGCGCCGCTCTTCGAATCGTCGCCTCGCAACCGTCGGTTCGGTCATTCAAATTTTTTTTTTCTTTCTTCTCGCTTTTTCGTCCGTCTCTGACGACACCGCCCACGCACCCCCTTCTCCTCCTTTTACTTGTCGCGGGACGCACAGGTCGGAGAATCGTAATTGCCGATGATAATTGCGCGAATGGGCGATTTTAGGAGTTTTAACGCTGAGTGAGAATTTATTTGTCGATGATTTTCATGATATGAGGAAGTTTTTATTGGGATTGGTTTTTTTTTTTAAATGTTTGTTTGGTTTTGGAAATGGGGTTTGTGGAGAATGGATTAGATTGGAAGAGGAAGAAAGGGCTTTTCTTGCTGTGCGAACCTATCGGGTTTAATTTTTTGGAGTAATTGATTTTAATGAATTTTCGGGGGTTTTGAAATAAAATATCCGGGAGGGGAGAAAATTCATTTGAAATTTGAACTTGGCAAAACAATCTTGAGTGGTTCTCGGAGGTATAGCGTATATTTTATGCACGTTACAAGTGTTGCAAGCTGCTTCCGTAGCTTTCAGACCACGACGAGAGGAAAAATAGAGAAGTTATCAAAAACAAATTTTTTTGTCTCCTGAAACTATCATTGTAAAAGTCTCGAAATTGATTGAAATTAATTATTTCAAAAAATTGAAGCAGATAGGTTTTTAGAGCAAGAAAAGGAGCTGAAAATGCATACACATACTTTTCCTAAGAAATGACAAAATTGCGGAAAAAAAATTAAACTACAAAACCAGCGGAACTTTATTGGGCGACTTAATATTTCGAAATTATTGATCGACTGAGTTGCAATGGTTGAGTTTTAATGATCTCAGTTTTTTTTTCTTGTTTCACAGTTATTGTAATAATGTTGGTTCGAATTATTGATAACGCGGAGCTTTGAATAATTCATGAAAATATTATTTTCCATTGTGTGTGCCGATAATTCAGGGTGGCGAGTCCAAATCAAATATGCAAATTGTATTCATGATTTTACAGATTTATCGTCGACGCGTGATATATTCATTTGAAATATGATTATGGTTGATCGCTAGAGTAAAATATGAATTATATATTAATATAACAATATAAAATATGAAAGAACAATCAATTTTAAATTCTCTTGTGATCCTAATTTTACTTTTTCTTTCTATTATAAATCCATCTTCATAATCACGGTCTTGATGCAAAACCGAGTAGGTAGCGATTTTCTCCGGATGAGAGCACCGAGGAGTTTTGAAATATCGCAAATCTCGATTAATATGCATGGCTTTTGGAATTCATCGTAAAATATGTGTAATGAGTACCTTCATCAAACGGGACCAGAGTCAACACACTCCCATTTCATCACATACGCGCCTTTCGAGCGCTTCGACCTCATAACATAAAAGCGGAATTCGAGAATACTAATTTGCACGACGCAGAAGTCCCGACTCTTGTGGGCGAATGAAAAACCGAAAGAAAATAAAATAAAAGACAGAAAAAAAAACTGGAACGACGAATAATTAATTTTGAGATCCCGAGTCGGATCGAAGGCTGCAAAAGTGTGTATTTGACCACTGAAGTTCTTCAACCTCGGCTGTTATGCGATATCGAAATCGTATTGTAATCATAGCAAAGTGCGATCTACAACGTTTTTCTTTCGAGATTTCGTTCAGAGAAATAATTTTTTCTCCGAAAAATATATTTTTTACCTGGATACTATGATTTTCAAATTATTTTAATTATTGTAATTCTCTTTATTATTACAGAGAAATATTTGAGAAATATTTTTTTGCGGCCTGAAAAAGTACTATTGGAAAAAGAAATGGCGATATTGAGTAGAGTAAAATCTAGTTCGGCTCGTTTTTCTTCTTTTTTTTTCTTTTCTTTCTCCTCTTTTTGTTTCACAAAAGAAGCAAAAGTGAGACAGAGATATGGAAAGAGGGAAAGAGGGAGAAAGAGAACGGGAACGAGTATTGCACAGTGAATGAAGCTACCATGAGATCGACACGCGGGGCATACAGAAAGAAACTAAAGGAAAATAAATAAGCAAAGAGCCAATAAGTAGTCGGTGGTTATCGATTCGTCCTTTCTTTCTCTTCCTCCTCCTTATTCTCATATTCTGGCACACGAGACCAGAACCGTGGACGTCGCTACTACTTGCTGCTGCTGCTCCTCGGAGGAAGAAGACGAAGCCTCCAGGCAATAGCAGAAAGGGGCTGCTGGCTGGCTGCTGGACATTCAAGGGTCCTTTATTTCGGTAGTTTCCTCGATCGCGGGCTAGACGTGTTCCAGAGCTTTTTTCGTCCCTTCGGCCAATCGCCCCAGGATCAGGAGCTAATTCCTCAGTGTGTTACAGTCAACTCCATCGACTTGACTGTTATTTATTTATTTTTCCATCTCTATTCTCATTCTTCTTCTCCTCGAAGTCGTTTTTTTTTTAATAATTAATTAATTCATTCATTTTTTTCATCCTCGGGGAAAATATTATTCGGTTCTGTCGTGTACCATCGGCAGATTTCTTCGTCGGTACGGTTTGATAGCTTCTTCGGGAGCATGGAAAGTTGCAAATTGTCGAATGAAGATATTACTGACTTGTTGAGAAAGTTGAGTCTTTGAAACTTCGGAAACTTTAGCGCGCTGATGTACCGGTTTATGTGGGGGGAGCTTCGTTACAACTTTACAAAAATGTCTGGGCATGGAATGACCTATATATTACTCATTTTATATAAGTTGGTTCTACTATGTTCGAATAATAATAATAAAAATAATAGTAATAATAATAATAATAATAATAATAATAATAATAATAATAATAATAATAATAATAATAATAATAATAATAATAATAATAATAACAAATTATGAAAATAGAATAGAGTATAATATATTATTATAAAATAATTATTATTATTGTAATATTATATTGTCATTATGATTATATTATTATTATTATGTCAAAAATCCAACTTATATGGTATGAATAATAATAATAATAATGGTAATATAATTCTGATCATCATAATAATAATATATAATATTACAGTATTATATTTTTTTTTCTACATTTGTCGACGTCTCGACGACATTGAAGTAAAGATTGTTCTTTGCCGATGGTTTCCATTGGATGCAGTACTGCCGAATGCGGAACGAATGATGTATATATAGGTATGCGTCGATGAATAATTCGTACGGGTCGACTCTCGATCGCGCTTCGGTTTTGTAACTACGACTCGGACTTCTATATCGAGTTTAAGGTCGAATTGGTTCAACGTCGACCGGTGGCGGAACGAGGTTTGTACGTTCCTAGAACGATTAGCCCAGATTGTCCGCATTTGGGATTTCCTTCGTGATTGGATTTTTTTTTCTTTCGTTCCCGTTGTTGCCGCTCCGATTGCGAGAAACGTTTCGATCTTTTCAATCAGACGTGTCCGTGGCTCGTGGTCGAGCGATCGAGGGCTGGACGACGGAAATGGGTTAGGGAAACGTGACTGACCGAAATTGTGAATAATTGAGAAGTCGCTTGCACGATTGATGAAATTGCTCGTGAATGTTCGGAATGAAAATTTCATCGTGGCTTTTGTTCTCATCGTCTTAACTTTCGTTGTCGGTCCTGTGTTTTGAAGCGTTACAATCGCGGGTGGGGTCAAGGGCGTATTTATTATTATTGGAAGATGAAAAAAAAATAGCAAATTTTGAAGGGGTACATTAATTAAAAAGGGGTAGTCAAACGCGAGTTCGACCGGCCCGCGGAGGGTTGCACCCCAGTTTTTCAATAATTAATTTTTAGGAATTTTATAAGACCCAGAACTTTCGTGAACACTTTACCGTAAGCTCGAAATGAGGCGTTAAATTCCCTCATTTTCTCTAAATTTAAGGCACAGCAGTATCATAAATAAGGAGGGGATGCCAAATTTTCGCATATTTTTCATAATACAATTTTAAATGTGCTTCGTATTGACAATATAATACAATTAATATAATTTACAATATAAAATTATAAAAATAAAATTTTTGTATTTTATACGAGTCCTTCTAAATACTATCTACTCCACATAATACATGTGATTCAAAAAAAAAAAACATTCTGGCTACCTACTCTGCCCTCTCTCTGATTCTTCCATAAATTTATCAACATATCAACTGGTGCAACAAAAGTAGATTAATAAAATATATGAATACGCCGAATTTCGAATTTCCACGTCTCACGTTTTCTGAGAAAATTCGGCTGTGACAGACAGACAGGTGAACAGACACATGAGTGATTTTACAAGGGTTCCGCTCTGCTCCGCGCAACCCCAAAACTGACAGAATCTGCATAGAATCTCCGTACGTTAGTACACCGACCGTCTCCCACGCGAGATATACCCGAAATCTCGGTGATTCGATCGTGTACGAAATCTTCCTCCCCTCCCACCCCATTCACTCACCCCATTACCCGGGTATACGGGAAACATCGTACCCGCTTAAGCGAGGGATCGACGCCGCGGCTCTTATTACCGGTATTACGTCAACTAATTAGCAATTACGAACCCAACGCACCAGACTCAGTCGGTCGGTCGGTCGCTCGTTTGGCGTGGGGTCATAATTAATCAGGAAGAGTTTTTTCGAGCGTGAGCGCACGCGGATTAAAGTTCAGGGAGGCGAGACGACGAGAGGCGAACGAAGGATGCGAAGAAACACGAACGGGCGAGTATAGCAATCGCGCCGAAGCCCAAGGCGGCCTCTTCCTTTCTCGCTCTATCGCCAATTCTCTGCTCTATGAGATTTTTCTTCTTTCTCTCTTCTCTCCCTCTCTCTTTCTCTCTCTCTCTCGGTTCTTTTTATCTATCATCTATTATACCCAACTCTGAAACGCCCTTCCATTCTAATCTGCAATCTATAATATCTCAAATACGTTCCCAGTAATTATTGAAAACCGGAAGAAAAAGAATTAAAAGACAACGGGTTTCTTCAAGATTTTGGTAAAATTTTCGGGTATCGTGGATTTTGTGAGGCTGAGGATAGACGGTACGGTCTTGACTTAAATTCCATCTACTCGATTTAATTTTCGATCGGAATTACGTTCCAATCTGTTGCGATAGGAATTAAGATTTTTATCGCTATCGCCGGGTTACAAAAAAAAAATGATCTTTTTATTTTTTCCGTTTTATTTTGGTTTATTTTTAAAATCTACAATATATAAAATATTTTTCTGATAAAAAAAATAATAATAATAATGATCTTGATGGATTTGAGACAAAAAACGTAGGTACGTCCTCTCGTGGATTAAATACATCAAATTTTCTCATTTTCCTTCCCGGCGTGTCACTTTTCCTCAATCTATCCACGAAACCATCGATTTTTTATCGCCGATGGCGGCTGACAGTCGGGATAACTTTGACGCGGGGGAGAACGAACGTCGTTCACGTTTGGACAGTTAGATCGTCGTCAAGGGCAGTCAAGATGGCTAAAACGTGAGACTAATATGGCACCCAATATGGCACTGGCATGAGAGGCTAAATGAGAAAAGGTTAGTTGACAGCGAGGTCGGTTGAACTTGCGGAAGTTGAGCTATCGTACGATCTTTCGCACGAGCATATTCGTTACGCAGATATATCATAACAAACAAGCGTTGTAAACGTCATTGCGCGATACTTTGTGTCGTCGAACTATTTTTCCCTTGTCGCGGGAATTCCGCCATCGTGATATATTATATGTATGGGGGGAGAGCGAGGTCAGAAGTCACAGGGGTAAGTTGTAGCAGAGCGTATATCTCTCGAACGAAGTCAGAGGAAATGAACCCGGTTTCGACGCTACAATGAAGTTGGGGTGAGAATCGAACTTCCGACTGATTGATGTGTCGACTGTTCACCATTCCCAGAAGGCAATGATTCGAATGTCACGGTTTCGACTCGCTAATGTCCCGAACGGTGTTACCTATATAATATATACAAATAAACTTGGTATATCAAAGAAACCTATCGCTCTTAACTGTCAAATATTTTCCTCCACTGCGGGAACATGAATTACAACAAGATTTTTTCGATTACGATCCCTTCGTAACAAAGTGTCACAACTTGCCCCAGTCGTGTTACTTTCGACCCCCAAGCGGGACAAAAAGTACCAACCCTCGGAGCCGAGGAAGAATCCCGAATGACTTTCCATCTTCGACCGTTCGAAGGTCACAAAAATTCACAGAAAAATCGTATAATAAATGGGATGTCGGTAAAAAGATTGCAAATATATTCAGCGAGTCCTAATATATTCAAGTTTTTGCGGAAAAACGATACACCCCAGTCCCAGCTTTCCCCACAACACGTTCCTCCGACTCCAGGTCAAGCTCCGGGTTATCGAAACATCGTCGTCAGTCCTCAACGAACCTCGGTCGAGGGAAAACGTTGATTTATTTATATTCTTCACATTTTTTTTGTTTGTTCATCCCTCTCGATTCTCATTTCCTTTTCGTCGCCTTCAACGATGGACGAGCCCTCGAGACCGGGTGTCCCCTCGTGTTCTCTAACGTTTCTTTTTTTTTTTTTTTTATCTCCCGCGCCTCCGACTCCGGGTTTGCCGCGCGAGAGGGCGAGCGAGAAGGTGATCGAGGGATGGCGCGAAGGGCGGGAGGAGGACGTAGAACTACGCTAGCTTCCGGAGTAACGTCGTGCACGCCCGGTGGATCTTACGGGCCGATAAATGCTACCGCCTCGGGCTTCTTCGGCGCGCACGATGCGATCTACGGGGCGCCGGAGCGCGGACGCGCGCCTTAATACCGCGCGTCGACGATGGTTACAAGGTGGACGGAGCCCCGGCGCATACCCCGAGAAATAAGAGAGAGAGAGAGAGAGTGCGAAGGGGCGAGAAAGAGAAAAGAACGGACCGATGGTGAGCGAGGAGGGGTGGATGGGGAGGGGACGGAAGGTTGAAGTCGCAGCTCTTAGCTCCGCAGCCTTCCATACCCGCCGTTGTCCCAACACGGTCAAGCGACTTGGGACAACAGCAAGCTTGAAACCCGATGCACCTCGCTGGCGCGCGCGATGCCATGCCAGCCTGGCCTCGGGAACCTGAAAAGAGTATATGCACCTACGACAACCGTGTAAATCTTCTCCGAATCATCCCTCTTCCTTTGTTTCGCGTTTTCCATTTTTCTCGCAATTTTTTCCGGCGTAAAAAACCCCGCGAACAACGTTTTCCGACCCTCGTGCCTTTGGTTCCCTTAATTATGCATTTTTTTCTCACGAAGTTTGCACCTACCTGTCTTGTTTACGATTTTTTCTTCCCCGGGTTTATTTATGTTTTTTTGTCTCATACGGGGTGCGAACGTGAGTCAATTGTTTCGGCGACGCTTCAACCCTCGCGCGCTGCTTTTTCGAGGATGGGAATCGTGGTTGCCGGGGTTGTGAGGAATGAGCAACTGGGGATGATGAAAAAGGTGCTGCGAAGGGCTGGGAGAAATATGTTTTCTTGTGCCCGCGCATCTTTCGTCGCTGCTTCGTATTTTTTTTTTTTTTTTTTTTTCGGTTTCTTGTAAATGCCTTTTTCACCCTTTTTTATCTTCTAACTTCCTCTTTGCTTCCTCGTGGAGGGGGCTGTTATGATTTATCATTTTATTATTTGGGATATTTTATTTGTTATTGATTTATTGGGTTGTATAACATATTGTATAACAAATTTATGTATCTGTTACTATAATTATTTATTTTTATCATAATAATTTAATAATTTTTATAATAGTAATAATAGAATATTTTTATAATTACTTATTATAATAATAACGAAGAAATAATGGCATAGTATATTTATTGAAAATACCTATGATTATTTATTTTTATAATAATAATTTTGTAATTTTTATAATAGGATCAATAAAATATTTTGATAATAACTTATTACAATAATAACAAAGAAATAATTAGCAGTATATTTTTTGACAATACCTATAATTATTTATTTTTATAATAATAATTTTATAATTTTTATAATAGGAATAATAAAATATTTTCATAATAACTTATTATAATAATAACAAAGAAATAATATCAGTATATTTATCGACAATACCTAACAGATTTAACACTTGCAAATATTTAAAATGACATCGCGTGGGTTGTACATATACATAATACTGCCAGTAGGCCATCGACCGACGTCCTTAAGCCCTTTATTCGATAATTTCTCTATAATCAGCGATTCATCGCGAGCGGCTGCGTGTATATTCGACTCTCGCTCTTCTTTCGTCTTTGTCTTCGTCCGGGTCTCCCATCCAGATCGGCCAATTAAACCGCGTGGCACAACGGCCCGGGATATATAACCTAGTTGCGCGTGCAAGTTTTTCTCTTATCCAACATCTAGCCGCGTGGCGTGCGAAACTCGGTGCACGCCGCGTATTACTCGCCGTCGTGGGTTTATCCCGTACAAGCCGGTGCATCCCCGTGCGTTCGTGTTTCGGATTTGATATCGCTGATGTGCCACATTGCTTTGGTTTTTTTTTCTCGTTGTCATCTATTATATGTAGAAATTATTATTTTTCTCTTATATCTATTATATATAAGAATTATTATTTTTCTCTTACATCTATCATAGATAAAAATTATTATTTTTCTCTCACGATTGCTCGAATATTCGCGGATTTCTGAGATATAGGTATACAGAAAACAATCGCGCGTGTAATTAAAATATTGCCTCTGTTTACAAATAGCCAATTTTAATAGGCTTCAAAATTCTTCCATTTCGAAAGCCTGTAAAAATTGATTAATATTAATTGATTTGGAAAATCGACGGAAATAAATTTTTAGACCAAGCAAAAGACTCGGCGAATGCATACATATACTCTGTTAAATCACAAAATAGCGGGAAAGAAATTGAATACAAAAAACGCGGAATTGTATTAAAAAAATCGTATACACGTTCGCCCACAGAAAAAACAGCATGAGAAAATCTCATAATTTTTAGACGTTCGACCATTTTTCCGACCTGGCAGGAGAGCTCCGCGGACCTATGTCAAATTCTTCGATGAACCGTTTCAAACACGCGAAGTGCTGACCATCGGAAACTTGCCCCCGCCGTGGATTTCGAATATCTTCGACGCCGAATTCGACGTTGAATTTGAGTTTGAAATTCCATCGTCCGGTGATTTTCTCACATGACCGAGGCTCCACAGGTATCAACACGCCTTCTGGCTCGATCAATTGCGACGGTATTACGAAGACCGAAGCCTAGCGCAGCGTGTGTGTGCACGAAGGTTGACGCTGTTGTCGCGTACGCGTGTATGCGTGTGCGCACGTGCGTGTGCGTGTTTCCACGTACAAAGAGAGACTCGCACCTGTGCTCCTGTCCAGCGTTACGACGTTATATGGTGCGACGACGATCCGATAAGCGCCCTAAAACATTCCGTCCCTTTTCCTTACGTAAGCGACGTCCGACCACCCGGTGAATTAGGGTGATAATGCTTCATAAGGGTTGCCGTTTGATGCTCCTTTCGGGGGCACGAGATACATCCTATCTTTGCGCCACTTTGTGTCTACACAACCTCGGTAAAAAAATTATACATTGTCTGTTTATAAACTATGTATGGGATTCGCCATACATTGTCTATTAACACCACGTGCGTTTATTTTGGGACACCCTGTATGTAGAATACACATAATTTTTTACTATTTTTTTTTTCTTTCTTTTATTACTATTATTTTTTTTACGATATGTAGGATTAGGCATAGTCTATGGATAGACCATACATATTCTATACATAGTCTATAGATGCCCAATGTCTATATATAGTCTATGTATAGACTATATATATAGAATATACATCATTTTTTACTATTTCTCGTTCTTTCTTTTTTATTATTATTTTTACTATTTATTTTTATTTTATTTTATTTTTTATTATTTGTTACGATTGGGCATGGTATATGTATAGATTGTATATATTCTATCCATAGTCTATATATGCCCAATCTCATATATAGTTTAAACATCGACTGAATTTAATTTTTTTTACTTGGGAATGGACGGCCACACAACAGTTTCCGATACCGAGATCTGAACAATAATTTTTCCATACAGTTTGTGTTTACGGGTTAGATGGTGAGGTAAGGGTTGCTGGGAGAAGGTAGGGAGAGGAAGGATCGGTGAGGTTCCACACGTGAAGCAGAGATCTTATCATTGAATTAGCCAATAATAGTCATTATTGCCCGGTCAATGATAGTGATTAAAGGCTAGCCAATAACGGCAGATCGTTGGTCCAACGATGCGGTAATTATTGGCCGGTTCGCAAAAAATACTTATTGCCCGGCCAGTGATAACGATCATTTCGTGGCTGAGCCAATGAGATCGATTTTTTGGGCCACCGATACTGTATAATTATTATCCATCGAATATTCCCTTTAATTGGCAAAAGTTTCGCTTTTGGTCGTTTCTAAAGGGGGGTTGAATATATTTCGCTAGGGATGGAATTTTCTCGCAGTACAATATTTTATCCCTTCCCGTGATGCTGCACACTTTTCGAAAGATTTAACGGTCCAAGATCGTGATTTGCAGAAGGTAGATTTTCTTTTTATTTTGTTTCGTGTTAATTAGGAAAAGTTTCACTTTCGTTCTTTTTTTTTTTCTGGCGCGAGTGGGAGTGGCCGAATGTATTTCGCTAGGGACGTAATTTTTCTCGCAGTTCAATCTTTCATCTCTTTCCATGACGTTGCACATTTTTCGCAAGATTCAACGGTCCCAGAACGCGATTTTCATATCGTCGGATTATTATTTTTTATTTTATTCCATTGTTATTCAATTTAATTTAATTTCACGTCGGGAAAGAGTTGAACCCAATGGATCTCAACAAAGGCCGTTGCGTGTCGTCGCACAGTTTTTTTCTCGTACTGCAAATTGAATTCACAGATTTGCATTTATTCAGAGAAGACGAGAAAGAAGCTCTTGGGGGAAAAAAAAAATTACAACGTCGCGGGGTCGCGTGTATATCTATAGAAGTGTGAAGCCCGTGAAATATGTTGAAGAGGGTTTGAAGTGGAGACCCCTCATATACATGTATTTGCCGTAACGCTTCGTCGGGTGCTTTTTTTAGGCCAACCAACAAGCTTATACGACGGCGAAACTTCCACTTCGCGAGGTCGAACTGTCCGAGCGAATGGATAGAGCGTATAACCACGAAAGCCATATGCCCCCCCCCCCCCCCTCTTATCCCCCCCGGTATCCCCTTCGGTCCTTTTTTCCTGGCCTCCTTCCCCACCACGCGAACCCACTCGTGAAACGAAAACGCCCACGCGTCATATTCGACTTTCGCGCGCCCTTAGCCGTGCCATGAGCGCGAACACCGGTTTACTTGTGGTTTGATTCTCATCAGAGGCTCTCAACCCTTCATCCGTTACTTTTCGTTAGGATCGAGCGAGGGAGTCGATGGCGTTCGAGATATCTACAGGGTTCCGGGTCGGAAATTGAAAGTCGGATTATTTTTTTGGGGAAGGAATAGAGTAGTGAGGTTTTTGAACCACGTGGGGGGTTGATGAATGATTTGTGGGGGTTGAAAATCAGGGGAGGTGTTTGTTCGAGAAATGGAGCCAGCATGGCGACGAAATTCGGGAGATGTAAATAAATACGGGAGGAGATAGATAAATGAGTACGTAGATGGATAAATCAATGGAATAATTTATTAATGAATCGATGAGTCAATGGAATGATAAATAAATTGATTGATAGATGATTATTTCAATCGATGAATGAATTAATAAATATTCTGAACAATCGATCTGGGATTTATCAACAATATCTACCCGAAGCCTATCTCGGCATCTCACTTTAAGTTTGAAGTAGCAGCGGTCAATTTAATTTGAAATTACGTCTTACAATAGTCGGCCAGAATTGAAGTGAGTAATTAAATGAATCAATGGAATAATAAATCAATAAATCAATAAATGATTTTTCCAATCAATAAATAAAAGCATAAGTACCCCGAACAACCGATCTTGGATTTATAATCACTACCCAAAGCCTAATTCGTCATCTCACTTTAAGTTCAAAGTAAAACCGGTTAATTCAATTTAAAGTTACGTTTCACGATAGTCAGCCAGAACCGAACCGACGTTAAAATAAACTCCACCAAAGTTGAAGTTCCGTAAACGGCTCTGTGGTGTCAAAAGTCCAGCATTCGGAACAACTTTACCAGACGCTTTTACCTTCGTACTCGGAAACCCGCGCGTGAAGTTGGGTCATCGCGTCTCGGAGTTGTGCGTCAGCGATGTTGCCAAGGTCTGACGTATGACACAACGATTACGTAGTTAAATTCGTGTTTCTTCTTTCTTTTTTTTTCTTCTTTAAATCCTCTTCTTTTTTCTCTCGAGACGTGTTACAGATGCCACTGCGGATCGTATTCGTGAAACATTTGATATAATCGCTCGCGGAGTTACTAATTTCAGCGTTTCGACGAATGCTTATCCATAGCTCGCTGATTAGAACTGATTAGGGAGTTCAAGCACCAACGAAAAAAAAAAACCCAATGGGTTCGTTCAATGTTATCAAAATATCGTTGAGCCGTCGCGCTTATGTTTCTCGTTACTTCTTCTTTTTTCAGGTCGATAAAGTTGGCCGAAAAAAAAAATAGCATTTTCCATAGCTGATGTCGCAGTTTTTTTTTATTTTTATTTATCATCCGTCGTTTCTCGCGTCGCATTATCGATAGCGACTCGCGACTTGGCAGAATCAAATTTCCATGATTCCATATGCAGTGAGGGTCGGTTGAGACGAGTCCAGGTCGACCGGGTTTGCATGGAAAATTTGGATTCGATGATTAGCCGTGGCCGGTTCAGATCGCTCGGGTCGATTGCGATTTCAGGTCGCAGCCCATCATAATTCCAAATTTTGCGCGCACGTATTTTGCTCGATGCGTAGGCTCGACCGGAGCTTGTTGTGTGTCAAAGTGCAATTATTTCCATTTTTTTCTATTCCGCGACGTCAGCGGTGGAATAAATGAAACAAAAAGTAAAATGTTGTTATTTTTGTTTGTGTTTGGTTTGAAAAGTATTTCGATATTTGGGATAGTGGCCTTAAGGGGTGGGATAGTTCGGTGAGGCGTTATGAGAAGAGGGATTTTTTTTTGTAGTTGTTTTGACGTTGGAGACGCGTCCAGCGGTCTAACTTGATGGGAGAGGAGATGTCATGGACGGAATAGTCGAAGGTGCCGCGTGGCGTGGGAATTATGGGAATCATCGAGAGTTATATCGAAGCAATGTATTGCGTATGGTGTAACTGACCCGTCCCAAGTTATATTATGTTATACACATGTATATTTATATGTATATTAGACTGTTGCGAATGAAAAATGTATTTTCTTCGGTGCTGTCGTCTCAAATGTTAGTTTGGGCCTTGAAATGTATCTACGTACAATTCAAACAGCTTAGCTGGTGTATGAAAGGTCCTGCTGATGAAATGTTGCATATTTTTACGGTTTCCGCGATATCTCGTGAACTATGCTATTTAAGAGAAAATGTTGGAGAACTCGTTTTATTGGGAGTTTAATTGCCAAAAAAAAAGATTCATGTCAATTACATCGAAAGCAGAACATTTATCAGGATATCCACAAAATTAATGTGAAATATTAAAGGTAAAATATATGTTATTATTTTCATAACAAATTAATGTTGTCAGTTACAACATAATGCAATACTTCATTGGACGAAAGTGGATGAGAACAGAATATCATTTACGTATTGAGTACGATGCCGTCTTCTCTTTTTTCAAATCGTAATTGAGAATCTTGCAAATATCTACCTGCATGTTCTGCTATCGACAAAATTAATATAAACTTTTCCTAGAAATTAAACTCAATAATACACCCACTCCAAAATTTTCTCTTAAATAGCACACCTCAGAAACTATCGCGTGAACTCTAAAGAATAATCAAAAATCCATTACCTGAACCTTTTCCACATGACTCGGTCTGCTCTAATTTCACGTAACTACTTCTCAGTCCCCGAACTAACATTCAAAAGATTAACACCGAAGAAAATAGCAAAAGAAAAAAAACATTTTTTTCCAAACAATCCATCGTATACACGTACGTGAGCCTTATCTTCGTCACCGTACTCGTCTCAATCCATTTGAGCGTTCATCCATCCGTCTCTTTTTCCCCATTCGTCAGACTTTTCCTACCTCCGCGTCTCGCTCTTCATCGCCCTCCGTTTGCCCCCGGAGGCTGGTGAACGACACTCGGGGTCTCCACCACGTTCCGTCACACACAGACGCGCGGTCCCGGGGCAACGGGCTTGATGAGTGTGTGGCGAGAGTGGACAGCAACAGCAGTGCGCGAACGCACGCGGCTATCGCGTATAATACGCGCATTCCTACGGCATGGAGTCACCGCGTGCGCGTATTGCCCGCTCACGCAACTCCGAACTAGCTCTCTCGGTTTGGCCTGTATACTGTTACGTTATGCTTCCATTGCCGCTGGAATAGTGTAGATACCGATACGGCACATATATATATATATATGCTGTATCGGTATTTACACTATGGTATATATTATATATACTGTATCGATATCTACACTGTATTATATATTATATTGCGATGAGGAAGGAAGGCGAGTGCGAGACGGGCCCTTGGGGATTATCCCGACTATCCTCTTCCTCTCTTTCTTTCTCTCTCTCTCTCTCTCTCTCTCTCTCTCTCTCTCTCTCTCTCTCTCTCTCTCTCTCTCTCTCTCTTTCCCTCTCTCTCTCTCGCTCTCTCTCTCTCTCTTCCTCTTTCTCTCTCCCGTTCTATCGCTCGTTTCGCTCTCTATAGTCTCTGTGTGCTCCGCCAGGCGTTTAGCGATAAGCGATTCGAAACGACGACGGATCTACCGCATCTGCGACGAATCTTCTACCGAGATATCCCCGACAGCTACGAACTTGCCAATACCTATCGAATACACACCCCAACTCGCATTTAATCACAAAATGTTTGCTGGAGTTTAACGTTTTTGATGAAAAATAGTAATCCACTGGGCTGATCGACTCCGGTCGATGGCCCTTCGTCGATATATTGAAGAAAAACATGATAATAATAATATTCAATCCTTCACCGTTACACTGAGTGAGTGGAATTCACCCCGTCGATCAATCGACGACCGGCGGTTTTTGTTTTCGTTTTCATCTCTTTATGAATTTTTTTGAACACGTTGCCGTTTCATTTTTTGTAAGTAAACTTTTCGTACATTATCTAGAATGTTCGAAGCATGTTCTGTAATTGTTTCAACCCTTTCGGACGGATAGTTTGTTCACAATCGTTTTTTAAAAACTCACTAGGTGGAATCCACCCAGTGCGACGTTCGTGATATTTTTCGGTAGTGCGACGGTGGAGGGTTTAAAAAATAAACATGATTTAAATTACCAGGAAGGAGAAAAAACATGTCTTATATTGTCAATAAATGTCTTTTACAATCACTATTAATCTACGCTGATTAGTTGAATATTAAACCTGCCATGAACGACAATCGTGTAGACTGTAGATTTATATCGATACATGTTTTAGTTGTGTTGCAATGACACAACTAAACACATCACACTGCATTGTAATAGATTTGCAGCTATTAGAATGATTTTCAACCCGTAAATTAAAAATCAAAATTTTCTCGTCTCCCCAAAAACGAAGAACCCAACTTTCCCACGCTCGAAGGTTCCATTCAGGCGATGGTTCTGCAAAGTCAACGCGATCTCATAATTCCAATGAATCATGCATGATCTTCATCAAAACCAGCCATACGTGTACGATCCTCCGCCACTCGTTTAATTCAAACGAATCGCCCAAACCCGAGACCAACCCAAAATGCAAATTCTTATTTAATTTCGGGCAAGCGAGAATCATCATGAATATCCCATTTCATTGACCCACGAGTTTCTCATGAAAAAAAAAAAAAAAATAAACAGAAGAAGAACCAAAAACATTAATCCTCTCAAATGTATCATAAAAATAACGTCGACGAAAAATGTTTTCCTTCGCGCAAACGCGATGAAGATTTATTCGTCGTGGTTATGAATTAACCGAGAGAAATACAGAGAATGAAAATACATATATACGCGCGGGAGATTGAACGAAGAAAGAGAGAAATAAGCGGAGTATGTGCGACGAGCGGAACGCACACGTGGCCCCACGCGTGGTTGACGCGAGTGATGGCTAGAGGCCGGCAGGGTGGGGGTTGGAGAGAGGCTGGGATGTAGCAAAATAACCCAGCCAAGGCCCGAGATCTCAGCGAGTGAGAAACGACAAGGAAAAAGTCAAAAATAAGAAGAAAAAAAATTAAAATAAGATTAAAAAATAATATGAGAAAAAAACGAAAAATAACAGCAACGTACGGTCGTAGAAGGAGGAAAAAAGATGAATGAAGGAAGAGGCGCCGAGATAGCCGTAGGAGGTGACGGAGGAGGTGGAGTCTGATCGTTGGAGGGGGTTGCACGGAATAGGGAAGGGTGAGGGGGTGGCACAAGCCGGGAAACATCAGAGCGAGCGAGAAAGCGATAGAGTGGCTCCCTCTTTCTCTCTCTCTCCCTTTGGGACGTCCGTTTTAAAGCTGATAGACCATTTCCAGCTCGCGGAGCGAGCAAACGCTTCGGTTCGGTCTTTCGTAAGCGTTTCTCGTGAGTTTCAGCTTTAAATGGAAACAACGACCACCACGACGGAATAACTTTTCTTCTTCCACGATATTACTACGGCTTACTACGATATTTCTCTTTGTCCCATTCCCCCTTTGCCGTATGTAATTGCGTCCCGTCTGTGAGAATGGAAATATAAACATCGCGGGGGGGGTTCGTGGATACGAATTTCGTTTTATTTGAGCATGATGTTCTCGTGATTGAGCTTTCTTCCTCGTTCTGATATGACTTGTGTACAAATCGCACGTGATGATCGACGCGTTTGAGATACTTAGCGAGATTGAAGCGGGGGAGAATGATGATAACGATGGATTTTGTTCGAATTTCGGGTAATTGTGCGGAATGTGGACACAACTCCGATTCTCTTGGGATTGGAATATGTTATAAGAAACCCTCGTTCGAGTAGCTTCAAATGTATATTACGTACGTAATATCATACGCCGTAGATATTGTCTTATCGAGCATTTAATATCCGAAAAAAAGCTTCATATCAATTTCGTCGAAAGTAGAAAATTCGTTCAAATATTTGCCGAATTAATGTTAAATATTGGAAATAAAATATATGTTATTATATTCATAACACATTGATGTTGTCAATTGCAGTTTTTTATGGCAATACTTTATTGAACGAAAGTCGACAATAAAAGAAAATATTTAGGTATTGAAATACGACGTTATCTTCTCTTATTTCGAATCGTAATTGATTATTTGGCTAATAACTAAATTCTACTTCCCTCAAAATTGATATGAATCTTTTTTTGAAAATTAAATTCTCAATAAAACAAGTTTTTCAATATTTTCTCGGAGGGGGGGGGGGGGGAGGTGAATCTACTCGACTGAGAATTATTTTGTAATGATTGTTTGTAAAGGAATAATTTAACGAAAAATTTAACTACAAACAGTACAAAAAAATGTTTTTTCCGAATGAAATGATAGTGACGGATTAGTGACGTCATTGATGAACTTTCACGTTATTAAAAACGTTCGATGTTTGATCTCTAAATCATAAACAAGTTAGTGAGAAAATAAATACCGTCACAATTTCCGTCGAGCTTATCGGCTTTAAGAAGCAAACTCTATATATATATTTCTCCTACAGTTTCTCGATTTTCATCTGACCATCGCTCGGATGAAAAACCATGATTGAAAATTCTTGTTTCAACAATGAACGCTCGAAAACCAGAAAATCTTCAGAGCGAAGCGAGTCCGAGCCGTGAGTAGAATGGAGAGTAGCGAAGGCAGATATTAAAAGGCGATTCCAATCAGGACGAGAGCCAACTACGCACATACCAAAAGAGGACGAAGGCAGGAAGGGCGTTGGATAGTAAAACAAAATTATACAGTCAATACCAGTCGCTGCCGTGAATTCTAATCTCAAGATGTTGAGAGACAAAGCGAGAGAGAGAGGAAAGAAGATCACGAATGCCAATAACTGTCCTCGTCTCCTTCCCGAATGGCCAATCACTGGATCCCCCGCCCCGAAAGCTACATACACGAGCGGTTGAAGCAAAAAAAAAGCATTTTTTGAAACATGAAAGAAGAAAAAAAGATCACGAGCAGAAACGGTAGTTGAGTAGCCGGAGAGTCGAAGTGAGATAGGGTTGTAGAGAAATCTATAGAGGCAAAAGAACGGAGGCAAAGTTGAAGAGAGGGATAGAGATACCGAGAGAGAGAGAGAGAGAGAGAGAGCGAGAGAGAGAGAGAGAAAAGGGGTGGAGACGCGAAGAAACAGCCGTAAAAAGGAATCCCAAATTACAGACCAGTGGAAATTGCTAGCTCTTCTCTTCCTTTCAGTGCCGACGCAGTTCTCAATCCTCTCTTCCTTCCGTGATCTTCCAGCCTCATATCTCATTCCTTCCCCTCCTTCTATTTCGTCCTGCCTCATCGTAATTTTACGATTTTCTCTAAAATCGTCTTAATTTCGTCTTACAATTCGCAATACGGGAGATCCGATGCATGCAATAAATAACCCGCCGTGACGCAAACGCGATTGCCAGTTTCGTGCTCGTTTCACGAGCAGTCGCGGCGATTCGAGAAGCGTTCGTAAGACGAAGCAAAATCACACAAAGACGTGCGGTTGGGCGCCGAGGGCTCGAGGCGGGGGTGTCGAGGAGGCGGGGATGATTAATCTGTGTTTCGGAACGTTACGCGGGACGAACCCTTTTTCGCGGGGCAATTGGGTGAAGGATTATATCGTTGACGCTTGTGGGGATGACGGAAGATACGAGAAGAGAATCCAGGAAATTATTCAACCATTGACGTTGGGATATGGTTACGTACAGTCGTGGGTAGGTACTTGAGACACGATGACGCATGGAGAAAAGTTTTTGAACAGGGTCCACGGGTGATTAGAGGACGGGTACGTCAGGATGTTACTTGATACGGTAATTTTGAATTCTTGATTGTCTCATCTTCGAGAAGGATTCAATATTATATTAGGTTGTGTAATGAAAGGGTGCGATTGGTGTATTTTTTTAGGTACCATTGAAAAGCTTATGAATATTTGAATCCATTGATATTTTTATTGATAATATTTTAATCACTAAGCACTGAGATAGCGTGGAGAGTAGATTGAAAGAAATCCGGATTTTTATTTATTTAGAAATTTAGGTTATTTTGTCTTGAACTTATAGGCAAAGTTGGGATTTTTTTTTCGTGGAGGAATTTGAAATTTTTCACGCCTTATCTCTGACAGTTTATCTTTGATTCGAGCCCAAGGACCATGGAAGATTTTCATTGGTTTTTGAGTTAGGATAGAAGTCGTGCAGACGTGCGTGAATCGAGCGCGGGTCATCGATTGCACGATTCGACGGTCTCCCCAGCTCGTTAAATCGCGAAGACAGGGCGGCTGTGGTTCATGCGTGAGGCGAAGGGCTAATCATGCTAGCGACGGCTCTACGCATAACCGACTGCGGCCCTGCCTTCACGAGAGAACGAGCGAATGAGACCGTCGACTCGTGGAATCGATGGCTCGTGCTTGATTCACGCACGTCTGCACAATTTTTATGATAACTCAAGAACCAGTAAAGATTTTTCATAGTTTTTGGGCGCGAATTGAAGATGAAGTTTCGAAGATTGGGCGTGAAAATTTTTAAATTTCTGAAAAAATTTTACCTAACTTTGGATTTAAGTTGAAGTCAAGATAGAACATTTTGGGGAAAATCCGATTTTTCTTTTTTATTCTATTTTACACGCTATCTAAGTGTTCAGAGATGGAAATATTATTGAAAAAATGTCGATGGATTCAAATGTTCATAAGCTTTCTGATGGTGCTTGGTAAAAGTTCCTGTCTTTCTTTGCCACGAAATTGTCGACGTTTAAAGACAGAACTGATTTTTGTGCGCGCGCCTCGTTAGTGGCCTAATAATTTCCGCCGGCAGTGTATTTAGTTTTCGTTTTTATACACATTGAATCATACTAGAGGATAACTGGATTAAAAATCAATCAAAATGTATTCAAACTACTTTTATCATCAACACCCAGTCGGCTAAATTATGGATGATTATTCCATCAATGTAAGAATGTGAAGTGTCGCATGATGATTAACCATAATTATTCGATTGAAAAATCATTTTAAATACGTTTTCATTGAATAAATGTCCATCTCTGCCATAGCGTAGATTTGTGTCGGGGTTTAGAAGTGCTGGCCTCGACGATAACCACCGCGAACTCGACGAGTCCCGCGGTTATATGTATAGCTCTTCGAAATTTGACACCGGAATCCCGTCGTATGTGCCAAGGCCATGGGCACTGGACCGTATAACCACCAGTCACACGCGTAGGATATAATAATCATTCGTGTATAGCCGCTCGCGCGCCGCGAGCTGGACGCACCCGATTTTTCCGACAAGAGGCTCACTGGAATACAAGCCCATCCGGGCCTATCTTTGTATTTTCCTCTTATCACACTTCAAAACTTGATAAGGTAGAGAAATATTTTCACCGCAAAATTCAAGGATAATTGAATCGTTTTCGAATTACGACGATTATTATGACAATTTTGTTGCAAAACAACATTGCCAGATGGAGTATTGTTGAGTTTTATTGATTATCGATTACCTATGATCGGACATTACGATGAGACAAAAGTTATTTATCAGGTTGTGTTATAAATTCGTGCTTTTTTGTGTTTGAAATTTTTTGCCCCTTGAAATTTCCGTTTCAGAAGCCTGAAAAATGATTGAAATTAATATCATTCGAAAAATTGAAGCAGATAGGCTTGTAGAGCAAGAAAAGAACTCGCAAACACATGTATCAATACATTTTACCTAAGAAATCACAAAATTTCGGGCTAATAAATTACAAAAAACCCCGGAATATATTACACAACCTAATATTTTCTTAATTATGAGTTGTGAATTATTATTGCGTCTTGGCCTAATTTCCGATGGTTACCCGGTCGATATATTGCGTCCAAAAAGCTATA
Source organism: Sussaba pulchella (assembly GCA_963971145.1). Taxonomy (NCBI): domain Eukaryota; kingdom Metazoa; phylum Arthropoda; class Insecta; order Hymenoptera; family Ichneumonidae; genus Sussaba; species Sussaba pulchella. The sequence continues at coordinate 4,001,870 of OZ020174.1, read as the reverse complement.
AAACCGAGCATTTACGTTCCGGCAAAAAATACCCGTCTTTCGACGGGGTTCGCAGTGCTGACGTTCCGTAAGTCTGTGTTTTACTCAGGTTACAGAACGACCGTCTAGCGAGAATCACAGTCCAACGCGAGAGAAAAAGCCAAAAGCATCGCACGAGAAACAAACGTCGATGTACCATCGACCGGCTGGCCACCGATTTCTATATGTGTCACGTTTGCAGTGTTTTGACTAGTGACGTCATCGTGGCTGCCAAGTGACCGACATGGTCACGTACGGATGAAACAAAAACAGAAAAAAATGTTTTTTTTTTTAAACACCGCTGGTTAAATGCACAGCGAAGCAGTCGTGGCACAATTTTGACTGTGTTTTGAGTCTGTCTGTCACCCTCGGTTCGCTTCGCTGGCGAGGGTTATTCAGCAGAGGGTATTTTTTCTAAAATTCGTAACCGTCATACCCTGAAATTAAAAATAGTTCGTCAAATCTCATGGACTGCTACACGGAGAGAAAATTCAATCAATTTTTGTAAAGAAAATCCGAGAAATCCGTGCTTTCCCGTGATCGGAATTTCATTAAAATTTGAATCTAAAATTTGGTAAAAAGAACGCTAAAACGTCCGTAAATACTTTCGGATTCAATCAATGATTATCGGTCGATGATGTGTCAATCACAATTATTATTTTTCCCCTAATCCGCTGGAGCAACGATTCGGATGAAAAATAATGAATTTCCACGACAGCTCGACGAGTCTAGCATGAAGAGGACGCTTCTGGCACTTCCTTCAGCTATTCATAAGCCTCTAGATGCACTCAACTCCCTCAAATCGTACTACCGCTCACAGACATACGCACAAACAATCACTGACAGTTCTCCCCCGCCCCCACTCAGTCATTCACTCTCACCCACCGATCCACCCTTCCACTCCCTCACTCACTCACTTACTCGCGCACCCGCTCATTCACTCACTCGCCACCACACAAACATCACGGGCATAAATTGTCATGGCAATAAAGCAGATGACACTGCCACGAACCATACGCGACCATGGCCCCGTGTTAATGCAGCCATAATTACTGATCACTGCGCTACACCCGTATGCAGCTGTCCGCGGTGAGGCGTGTAATTGTTCGAAGCACATGTACCAACGGTTTCGGAGAGATTGAGGTGGATGTATTAGAATGTATATGATATACATCGGGTCAGAGCTTGACACCCGTGCGTACGCATGCGTCGTATTCCCACAGCGTGCGACTTTGACAAGTGTAGCATATGCATGAGATGCGGCGTTGCGTATGAGAAGCAACGTCGAACGAAAGTTGGACACCCGGTATACGGGGTGTCAAAAAATCAGCGTCGCAAGGGAAAACCATGGGAGGCTGAGGCCATTTTAAGTAAAAAAAAAAATTAGCGGGGTCGGGGTTGTACTTTGAGCTTCGGGGGTTATAACGATTTTTGTGATTTTGGCTCCTGTTTTCTTGAATTGGCTCTATCTTCGCCAAACTACGACCGATTAATACGATTTTTGCTGGTTGGAACAAGAATTCCTAACCGTTTAAAACTGGGTGCCATTTTTTTCCTATGGGGATAACGTTTTTTTTGCAATTTGTTACCAAACAAGATTTTTTGAGAAATACTCATTACTGTGAAAAAAATATGTTAATTAGTTTAGTAGAGAATTGATTATTCTGAAAAAAATTTATTTCTCTGTAATCGTGTGAATTGACAACTCGAAAAATCGTGTTTGCTAATTAATTGCGGATAAATCGTCATCCGCACGGAAAAAAATTGCAATCCAGGTTTCAAAGGTCATAAGCTCTTGCTTCAATGAAAAGAATCATAAAAATCAGTCGTAATCTGGCGAAGATAAAGCCAATCAATCAAAACGAAAGCCAAAACCACGGGAACCCTTACAACCACAAAACGAGGCAAAGATGAGGAGAAAACCACTCCTCAATTTTATCGGCTTAAAATGACCGCGGGTAGCCATGGTTTCCGTCTGCGGTTGAGATTATGGGACACCCTGTATATCAATCGATAGAGTAATGCCCGAGAGTTTTCAATCAATTAACATTGCAAGGTAAAAATGGCGACAGACTGCCGCCCTGATAATAGTAGCGTCACATCGGCGATGCTGTGCGGCACTCGGCGTTTGTGCGTGTGTGTGTGTGCGTGTGTGTGCATGCGTGTGTGTGTGTGTGTCAAAGACGAGGGGCGCTAACTTCACCGCCGCTGCTGCGGTGCAGCGCCCTCTACGTTTGTCGTATTTTCAGGGAGACGGAGATCCTCTTCTGCTTGTTCTTCTCTTTCTCTCTCTATTTCTCTCTCTCTCTCTCTCTCTCTCTCTCTCTCTCTCTCTCTCTCTCTCTTGTTTTCTCTCTTTCTCCCCTTCTCTCGCTCTGTCCCATTACGTCTTTTGACTTCGTATTCTTAGGCTTTGTAACGATGGCACTCTGTGTGCATTACCGTGCAAACATGGTCCGACATAGTTGTCGAGCAGGAAATTCGTCCGAAAGATCCACGAAATGTTTTTGCGTATTAACGCTCGAGAGCTCGACGTAATACTATGCGAAATATTCTCCGGAGGGTCGAGGAAACATACTTCACGTGACTCGCATAGTTTTGCCGTGCAATTATCATCACGGATTTGCGTGTTACTGCCACAACGCTCCGTGGATTATTCAACTGTTGAGTCTCGATGGGTTGAGAAACGAGGGAAGAGAATAGTGGAGATTTTTAGAAAATATTTCTATTTTGTTCGGTTGAATTTTGAAGTTATCGTATCAATTATTTGCAGTCCATTGAAAATTCTCAGGGTTGGTTGCCTCAGACATAGTTCTAGAGTAAGAGATAGGTTTTGATAATGGTTTCGTGGATTTATCGTCCGAGGGTGCTTCTAATTGGTCGCATCAGACATAGTTCTATAGTTTCAGATAGGTTTTGATAATAGTTTCGTTGATTTATCGTAATTCATTCAATAAAAATGTTCAATAAAAATAATTAACCCAAATCGTTTATTACTATTGCAGCAATGGAGAAATTTCGATCGTTTCATGATAATTCATCATGGTTATTCGCTTGAGAAAGTATTTCAAATACATTTTGCATTGAATGAATTAGAAATCCCTGATTGGAAGACATGAGACGCTAACTTCCCTAACGAGATTGCGGAATTTGATTGGAATTCGAATACTCGAGCGTGAATAATCGAATACCGCATAGTTTCGCATTTCTCGGGCGGGTCTAAAAATAGATCTGTCAATCTTCCTTCATTACCGCGTAATTGTGAATAATTTGGTAATCACCATCGAACCCGTATGATGTGGGATGCTGGTAGGTATCTATGAACGATTTTCGGGGTATTTTCAAGTTGAATTCATCAGTCCGCGGCTGCTCGAGCGATATCGGAGAGAGTTCTGGCCTCCGGCCATCTCTAACCTAGTATAAATCATTGCTGATCGTTATCGAAGCTATCGAAACTCGTTCCTAGACAGCGCTATCAACTATCCGTATAGCTGTGATGGCGGACAACAATCATAGATGATTGTTTAGGGATTGCTAGAAATCGAAACATTTTTTTTCGAAATTATTCTGGCAACGACGGAAGTCTCATTTTAACTTCAAAATACCCGAAAAATCATTTCTCATCACGAGCATCCCTTAACGGGTGAATCTGATAGTGATAGAGAGTTATCAATATTTCTCTGCGGATGAAACCAAATCAACGGAACTATTTGTTCCAACGAATGTAAAATTAGGCTCTATTCAATCTCTTCGTCATCGAGAATTCTAATGTTAGCGAAATATTGCGATGTCGCTCGCAAATTTAACATCACATAATTGTAAACCGCTATTACGAGGCTAAATCAACCGAACCATTGTTCCAGCTTATCAAAGAACTATGTAACTGTTTCGGTTGCAAGCAATCCCGAGGCTTTTCAATAGACCGCTAATAATTTATACGCCAACCGCAGAAACCCCATGACAGCGATATTTCACAAAATATTCGTATTCGCATGAAAACCCCTTAGAAACAACAGTATTCAGATAACCCTACAAGTTCTAAATCGCCATCAATCTCGCGAATGAAGACAATTACGGGAAAAAACACGAAGAAGATACACCGAAAAAAAAAAAAAAAAAAAAAAAAAAAAAAAAAAAAAAAAACAATAATGATAAACAAAAAGTGAGCAGCTAATAATGGCGAGAGTGGAGTGTTTTGGCAAAGGGTGAGTATTCTGGTTACATTAGTAGCAAACTCCGGGTCCCCCATCCCCCCTTCAAGTTTTTCCCTGGTCTCGAATTGATGACCGCGCTTTCGCACACAGCAACCAAATCCGCGGGGGAGTCTAAACCCGCGCAACAAACGCTATATTTTCCTGTACATCGCTTTCTCTCTCTCTCTCTCTCCCCCCCTCCCCCTCTCTTCCTCGCCCCTCTGCAGGTTGCGGCCGGTACGCGACTGGATTTTCTCGGTGTACGCTCGCGGCGAGACATGTTTGTTTCCCGCCGTCTGCCGCTGGATAACCTGTGGCGAGAAAGTACGCGGTTTCGGGACGAAAGGGTGAGCCGCGAGGGGTAGTCGGCGAGACGGGAGTACGGGGAGGAGCGCAGGACCGCAGAAAAATTAGTCCCGCGTGTTTCTCTCCCAGATCTCCCCGGTGGCGAGGGAACCCGAACGAGTTAGAGGAGTTTGGGACGTTGAGAGATCCGCGCGCGGAGCGAGCGAAGAAGGGGCGGTTGGCGGGGCTCGGAGAGGCGAGGGTGAGGCTGTAGGGGGGCGTCCCGGCGGCGCCGGGTGTACCAGCCGCAGCGGGATGAGAGTGAGAAACGTTGTTTCCGTGGGATCAGGAGAGAAACGAGACAGAATCAGCGGTGCGCTCCTCGAATCCACTTGGCTCGACGTTCCGTTTCGACTGGCGTCGACTAACGAGATCGAGGTTTTCAGTCGTAACGAATTATACTCGTTCGTCTACGAATGTACGTCCACTCGCGATGTTAAAAGGTGGGACATTGCTCGTAGTAGTTTTTTTTTTTAGACACTGTCCCGGAATCACGCGCCACTTGGTTTGACTACGAAGAACGAAGAAAGAGAAAGAGGTTTTTTCTTTTTTTTCCATGGTGTTTACGCGGGTGAGTGTATCCTAAGTAAAAAAATTATGTATTGTTTATATATCTACTATATATAGAATTGGGCATGTATAGTTTATATGTAGTCTATGTGTGTTCGATAGAAAAAAAAGAAATTTAAAGATAAATATAATAATGCCATAAATAATAACAATACAATTCTCTTTGATATAGTATAATGATATATCCAAAAATTATATATACTCTATAACATTATTATTATGCTATAGTATTATTATTATTATTATTAGATTATTATAACATTATTATAATATTATAATATACTCTATAACATATTGAATAATCTATGCGTGGAATTGCGGATATATAGTCTATATATGGGCTGTATATAGTTTATACATAGACTATATATGCCCAATTCTATATAGAGTCAATGTATGGACAATGTATAATTTTTTCACTTGGTATGTTTGAATTTTTTGAATTAAATTTGTTCATAACGCGAGCGATACGCGCGCACATATCGCGCGGTTGGGCGGTCGAACGGTGAGCGTTGCACCGGAACGAGCGAACTGCGCGTTGACCGTTTCCTTCGCATTCTCGAATCCTACGCGTCGGGAATAAATTGGTTCCGCGTGGATGATTGGACATTTTGCGGGGTTTTTGGGGGCTTCGTGCGATATTCGTTGAAAAATAAATTTTGGCGTTTGATGGAGTGATAATAATAACCCAAATAACCTATAGGAGATTTTTTTTACTATTCAACTTGTGATCGAGAATTCAATTCAAAAAAAAAGAAGAAAAAAATATGGTACCTGGAAATATATTGATATGATTGGTGGATTTTAGGCGGAGATATAATTTTACTGTAAACATTTTATGTTTGCGAAGGGTTTTAATCGATATTGCTGTCGGTGTACGAGCGATTTTGGATTGTGGTAGATTGCACGTGATTTTAGGGGATTTCTAGGCATTCGATTTATTTCAATTTATTTCGAGGTTATTTCGATTTTTCGTTTCCACTTGGGTGAAAATTTTTTCGCCAATGCTGGTCAACTCTCTAAAAAATCGACGACGAGCTGAAGGTTTTTGTACTGCATTCTCGTTGCTCCTGCGAGGTCTGCGGAATTGTGGTCGTACATACGCGCGGCGCCACGGAGGAAGAATCGCGGTTGCGAGAAAGGAGAAGTCTAGTCGGGTACGCCGCGAGTCGCCGGGGAGATTGGCGATGCTTCGTCGAGTGAAGAAATTTCCGTTGGGATAGCCTCCCTATATACCTACTGAGTACACACGTACACATATATATATATATGGGGAGGAACGTCCAAAATCACCGGATTGAAAACCTCTCTCCCGATGTGGTCGATGGCTTTTTTCTGTATCATCTTTGGTTCCTTAGACCTCACTAAACATTTCTTAAGATTCAGTGGTTCCATCATCTATAATGATGAAAATAGCTTTCATCTCTCGATGAGAGAAGGGCGAGGTGGGGTGATAGGAAGGGAGGGTCGAAAGAATCTATAAAATGAAATTTGTGAGTCCGTAGGATTCAAATGATACTAAAACAAAATCATCTAGCGCATCGAGGGATGGAAGGGTTCCAACCCGGTGATCTGGGTCTCCCCTTCTCATACATATGAACACACACGCGTACTCACATACTCACACACACACACACAACTATCAGGGTGTGACGCTGCTCCCGCTGGTTTCTGTGCTGGCTCTGCTGGCCCGACTCGCCGCTGCTGCGCTGCCCATCGAAGGACCCGCAGCCACGTCGAGGGGGTGGCTCAAGCATCCAGGATCAAGTTGCCGGCATACTGTGTCATCGCCATTTTGTAAAAGGCTTCGCGGCACCTACGCTCACGCATATACGTACGATACTAGCTGTGTCATACCTCCTACTACTTCTCTCCGGTGCTTGTCAACGAAAAACGATAAAATCTTGTCCTAAAACCCTGACAGCTCCATCTTATCAACCCCCTTTTTGAAATTCCGAGAGAGTAATAATGGCAGAAAAGCAAAAAGCCCTCCGAACTTGCTTCCGAAGCTTTCAAAGAGAGTCGTCTCTGTCAAAGAAGAATATTCTTAATCAACAATCTCCGGATGCACGGGGGGTTTAATACTTTTAACCCTTGAATCCAGATCCCTCTCTCCGGGGGGTTGATTGAGACGAAATCCCGAATTACGTTCGTAACCATTCGCATGGATAATCTTTGTGAGCAAAAATCTGGATCGAGGAATCTGCGAAAAAAAAGCACACACCTACATTAGGTCGCTTTTTATCCTGGTGAGGGGTTGAATTTCGGAAAATACGTTTGGGGATGCTTTTGCGTCATAAAAGGAATATTTTTTTCGAAATTTGTGCTCTTCGGTTTGGAGGTTAGAGGGTGGGGCGCTTATCGGTCAGTCGGTTAGTCAGTCAGAACCTTTTTTTTCGCTATAGATATGGTTATGGGGGGCGGGAAAAAGGGTGAGTGGGTGCACCTACTCTTTTCACCGCGTTTCGTGCCTTGTACGAGACATAAGGCAGCGTGAAAATTGATTATCCGTCGATAATTTCTTACGGAAAAACAAAATTATCGACGCAAGTTGCGATCGGATTTCAAAGGTCCGCATGCAATTTTAAGCGGTTTTTAAAGAGCTTTCAAATGGAACTTGCGGGATCGACGTAGCTATAAAATTCGCGGAGCTATGATTTTTTAAATGGAAACTTTACCTTCTTCCCATGTTAATCAAATGGAAAAACTTGAAAAATCTTGGGCAACCCCTAAAAATGGTCCGATCGGGTTCGTCTTCAGGGCGAATCCTCCGGATGCATGACACTTTGCAGTACATGTATTTCAATTGAAATCAGAAAAAAACTTTTTTTTTCAAGCCACCCCAATACACATACACACAAGCAATCCTCATCTGCCCACACCACACATCGCCGACCGGCGATGACTGCCCTCTTTTGTCGACGTTGTAATTCTCCGCTATCCGACTGTACACGTACATATTATTAACCATTGTACAAACGCACGTTTTCCAACGCGACAACTTTGCCCGCGGTTATATTACCGAGACAATGGCGTCTGTGCTCGCGGTGTTCTTTATTTTGTTTTTCCTCCAGTTATTGCCGCACACAACTCGTTACACCTACTGACTGTATATATTACATACATACATGCACGTATGTATATAATACGCGTACTCGGAAATAAATAATTCACAACCCCCGTACTCGGGTGTTTCATCATCGATGTTATATTTTTTTTGTGTCGTTGGAATCCAAAGCAACCGCAGATTTTAATCATTCTGCTCTTATTTTTCGTTTTGTTTGTGATTATAGGCCGATATATTGGAATGCTGATGATTTCTACGATTGTACTAGATATATATTCGATATTGAGTGATTTTCCTGGAGGGTGCGATCGATCGCATCAACGTGAGAGGTTCGTGTTGATTTTTTTCGTTGGATTTATCAGACGTCTTGGCTGTGATATCGCGCGGTCGTCAATGCGACTTTGGAATTCGAGTTTTTGAGATAAATTTGGCAAGACCAACGTGCACAGCTTCTTTTTGCAACACCGTTAAACATATTCCATCGTTCGTTCAGTGATACGAATTTTTCAACTAGAAATTATCATAACTCTGTGGTCCGTGAAAATTATGGTCACATCCGTGATAACTCAGACATTTTTGAGAGTGCCATTTTATGTTCCACTTTCGCTTCGTTTTTTCTCCCTTATTTCGTTTATTTTCTTTATTTCGTTTATTTCTCTTCGACAACTCTCAACTGTGGGAAACTATCGGGGTTCGCACACCCGTCACGGAATTTAGCTTCGGCAGATCAATTCGTCACAAAGAATCCGCCACGGATTTCATCCTCGCGAGATCGAGACAAAATTCGACAGAAAATATTAATCCGCACGCAACAATTCTGCCGACTTATAATACGATGACTCGAGGAAGGCTAAGACCTTAAGCGACTTATGGGATGACGAGAACGGGGGGTTGATGGACGGGCGAGGATCTTTTTTTTTTCTTTCTTCTTTTAGTAACAAGATGAGCGTGACGCTATCGGCTTTACGGCGAATTCATTCGTGGATGTACCGATGCGCGTTTAATATCGGTAGGAAAGTCTCGATTGTGTGAGCATCCCATTCGGTTCTTTAAGGGGGCGAGCAACTGTTGCAAGCTGAAGAGTGAAGGTATTTTTGTGATTTTTTTTTTAGAGCAAGTTATCGTCGTATCTTTCTTGATTATTTATCACAATACGTTGATATCAGTACAAGGAAAAATATATTGAGAGTAAGTCGACTTCTTCCTCCAACTCCCGCCCACAGAAGTTGGCACTGCCAAAAAATAAAAAATTTCCCAAGTGGTTGACAGTACTAAGTCGTATTTACGATTAATCTGATCTCAAGGAATTAGAATAATTTATAATCTTCGTATCAGGGGCTATGGCACCACCTGGGGACGCATTTTTCGCTAGAAAAATAACAAAATGGCGGCGCTACACGTTTTTTTCCTCATCTGAATATTTTTCACGGCTTCAAACCGGAGATAAAGAAGATAGGTAGCGTTATAGAAAAAAAAATCCGACAACTCGCCATGAAGTTGGGATTACCGAACAAAATAAGATCTCGACCGTATTAATCGAAAGCATAATCCCTTCGACCGACCGTCAACCGCGATAAAAAAACGTCATTTCGCGAAAAACGCCTTCAAACTTTTCATCCCAAATTCTTCACAAACAACAGAACAAAATAATCGATACAACAAACCATATCAATGATCAAAACACAATCGACATACTAAACCAATAATCCCCGATAAATTTTTTTCGAAACACATAAGAAGAATAAAAAAATTATTTCTTCTTCCAAACCGTTACAATGATTCGGCCCCTTAAACGTCTTGTTTAAACAACGAAGAAGGTAACGAATCTTCGTGTTTTCGTGCGGGAACAGATCCGAGTGTTTGCTTAGCCACGAAGATCGAGAGCCGATGTCGCGGGATAGAACGGTTACCAATGCTTCCGTCCCGAGTACCTAATATATACTGTGTGCTTCACGCGATGCTGTACCGAGAGAGAAAGGGGTTGCTCGAGTCCAAGAGCGAGAAAGAGATAGACCGGAAGAGAGAGAGAGAGAGAGAGAGAGAGAGAGAGAGAGAGAGAGAGAGAGAGAGAGAGAGAGAGAGAGAGAGCGAGAGAGAGAGAGAGAGAGATTGGAACAGCGGGGATTCTCGCTAGGAGCTGGCGATGGGGGCGCCAGTTGCCTAGCGACGTGCAACTCTCACCCGCGTTTCAACCCCCGCCGTCGAGGACGAGCGGCGAACGTTTCTCGGGTCTCTCCTTCGCCGCAACCATCCTCGGCCCACCACCGCTACCGGTCGGTCTCGCCACCGCTCGCTCCGCACCCTCTTCTCCTTCCCCTCGCCCTTCGTTCGCCCACCAGCACTTACACGCAGATGTGGGCGACGGGGTGAATATACATTTGGCAAGGGCGGAAGATACATGTAAGGGTCAGGGCCCCGTTCCGCGAGCTTTTCGGATTGTTGCAGCTTCCTTATTTCTTTGTTCGCGGGAAAGTTGTCTCGCCCGAGTATTGCATCCAATGTCGAACGTTCCACGAATCCACGCGTGGGGTTTCTTGCGAAACGTTCGCAATTTCCTTTGTTACGGGGGAATATTTTTTTGGCGGCATCGAATGGGGATTATTGGAGGATGTATGTACAGGGTGGTCCGGGCGAATTGCATGCTTGTACGAATTGTGGAGTATGTGTGATATGGAGAAATGTTGTATTGGGTTGTGTGTAATGAATTTCCGAGATTTTTGTGTTTTATTTTTGACCCGCAATTTTGGGATTTGTTGTTTCGTATTTGTTTCAATTTTTAGAATTGTAAGCCTAATTTAAATTTAAGTGAAAAAATTATATACAATCTATATATTAACTATCCATTGAATTGGGTATATAAAGACTATCCAGTAACTGTAGAAAGTTTATACATAGGCTAAATATTCGATATTCCATGTATAGATTATACATACTCTATAAATAATTTTTTGATATGTTATTTTACATTAAAGAGTTTTTTTTATTTTTTTTTTGTTGATTGTTGAGAAATTATATGTCATATTTATTTTTGGAGTTTTCTCTTGGTCAGCTTCAGGGCCGTCACACTGGAATAGGCTCGAGCAAAATAATAATGCATAGGATATATATTGACTTTATAATTGAGTATATATAAGTTATATATAGTCTATCTATGTCTAATATGTAAAAAAAAAATACAAAAATAAGTATGATAATTCCAAAAATTAGATATCGTCTATATGTAACTTATTTATAGAATTAGATATATTTAGTCGATAAATAAACTATATCTAGTTTATATATATTCTCTATATGCTTAATTCGATCTATAGTTAATATATAGATTATATATAATGTTTTCACTTGGAAATCGATTTTTGTGCTTTCGAAATGGTAGTTTCGGAAAAACGGAAAAATCTTCTTTTTCTTAAAAATGATCTTCTTTCCCAATGGAAAAAACTTCTAATGTAGGAAAAACTATCGCCGTCGTTCCAAAACGCCTTTTTTCGAAGATCAACAGCACATTGCATCACGAAAAAAAAATGGTAGTACAAAAATATTACTTGCATGGCAGATTGTAGCAAATGATAATTAATTATGATAATATTGCAAATGAATTTTGAAAGACATCGCGAGCGGAAAGTCTCTTGGTCACTTTGAAGACGGGTAGAGCGCTTCGCGCACGAGAGCGTCGTGTGTGCGCTCGGCAATGTGTGACGGAGAGACGAGCCCAGGGTCCGCTCCGCAATGTTGGTACCGATGGCGTGCAACCCCGGCAATGGCGTTTTAATTACAATCCGGCGGCGAACGCGAACGCGAGCCGAGCCTCGAGCTCGGTTACCGAGTGACCCGGATAGACAGCAGCCCGGGCCTTTATAAACCGAACGCGAAAACTATACCGTCGCCCACGGTTAAAATCACAGCCAAAGCGGATGCTCGAGACAAAACGGATTAAACTAGGAACAGCGTGACGGTTATTTTATCGAAGAAAAACGGAGAAAAAATTCTAAAAATTAAATATGCGCGAATAAACGAATGAATAAATAACTATGAATTAAAATAAAATGAAATACTGTGGGTTGAAAAAAAAAAAGGAATCGAAATTCAGGCTCCACTTTTGCAACCGACGATTATGCCCAGGAACTGTTGTCAAATGATTCGTGAGATTATTGATTAATAATTTTAGACAATCGGTCGTGTATTGCCGCAATCGATATATTACTTCAAGTGCATTAATAACGCGACGAAACCCGTTGCGAAAAATGAATCAATAGTATTAACGTGATTTTACAACAACGAAAAATTGTTTTTGCTATTAATTTTGTTCCACATAAGCACGGTTATACGAATATTGAATTCAAAGAGCCGAGTTGGCGGTTCCCAAACGAATTTTCTGTCTCTTGCAGTGTTCACGTTGGTTATATTTCTGAAAGTGACAGATCTCGTCGTAGTACGGGTTGTGGTCCGGGTTAAGCTCGGAAGAGCGGGACAAAACGTTGGTTCTTAAGGCTTTCTGCGGCTATACTGGGTGCGTCGGTCATTGGCTGCAAGGCTCTTCGTCACGGGCAAGCTTAATCGGAAGAGAGACGTCGTCTGCTCGTCCGAAAGTGAAGAAACAACAATATCGCTTTACCGTACGAACGACAATTCGGCCAATCACCAGTTCAAACCGGCGCTGACTGTCTATTTTCATTTGTGGTGGAATAACATTCAATTTTATTCTATTCCATATTGCTGTAATGAAAATCATAATAATAGTAATTATTATCATAATTATTACTTATTTCCCTGATGATTTTAATAATTATAATAATAATAATAATTAGTATTATTACTATTTTTCGTCCTTTGCCGTTTGAGAGAATTAATAATAATAATAATATATTCTTATATAAAATAATAATAATAATAATAATATTATTATATTATTATTATTAGTTATAATATATTATTATATAATTATATCATTATTATTATTATTAATAATTCTCTGAAACGGCGAAGGGCGAGAAATAGTAATAATACTAATTACAATTATTATTATAATTATTATAATCGTCAGAGAAATAAGTAATAACTATTATTATTTTTATTTTTATCATTGTAACATATATTTCTCTGCCCGGCTAGATTTATATATATTATTATTATTATTATTTCGGAGCGTGAAATAAATATTTTAGATCTAGGTTTGAGTTGGTTTTGATGTCACTGTCTTAATTTCAATAATCGTTCAATCTTCCGTCGATGATTTGACAACAATATCGACAGTTTGAAAATAAAATCGAGACTTCTGTCATTGAGTGGGCGGTGGGGTTTTTCTCTCAGCCGTATACACGACAAGGCTCGACGAAAGGATCAAGGATCAAGGATCCTCGCGCGAGTTTTCCACGGACTTTCACCACGTGGTCCGTTCCGATCAATACGAACGAGGTCTCAAGGAACGCAATAATCATTTTCAATAGCTACGAAATCATTCTATACATGCATATCCACGCATAAAAACACAGGATTGCGAAAGAAGGAAAGGTAGACCGCGTGTATCTACACGTGAAAAAAATTAATCATCGAGGCGCCCGGTTACATTATGAATCGGATTGAAAAGAGAGGATGAAGGAATGAGAAGAATGTAAAGAGCGTCGCGTCACGCTCGGTCGCTTCCCGGCCTTTGGAGAAGGTGCGGGCGTCATTGCGCTGCCGTTGCGCTGAGAGGCCTGATGCTGACGCGTAGACTAGGACGCCCGCGGTGCCGCCGCGGATCTGCACTTTGTGCGAATAAAAATAAAATTAAAAAAAAATATATATATACGAAAGAAATGCGATTCGGCCCGCATGATCCTCGTCGAATTTTATGTATAACTATGTATATGTACATATATATGCTGCCGAGAGAGCCCATATATATACGAGAACCTGGATTATTCTATCCTTCTCACCCTTATTTTTTCCCTCTTCCCTCTTTGTCCGTTCCTCCCTCCCTCGCTCTCGTTCCATCCTATCCCCCTCTCGCTCTTTCGTGTTCTCTCTTCGCCTCTTCGACCGTCTATCTGCATACGTATCTGCTTCCACATCTCCGTACGGGTACATTTAGGCCTCTCTTCTCGCTTCACTCGGAAGGGATGAACCACACGGCCGGTTCGACGGAATGTTTAGAGCCTTGCGTGAAGCTGCTCCGTGCCGTCTCTCGTTTTTTTTCGTTCTCAATCGCCGCGTGGGTGTGCGAGAACCATCTCATCCCCTCCGTGGCATACTCTGCCCCTTTCGCTATCCCTCTCTCGATCTTTCTCCTCTACCCCGCCCGCTCTCCCTCTCTCTCTCTCTCTCTTTCTCTCTACGTCTAATTTGGTGTCGTTTTTCGTGCTCTCGCTCTTCCCGCGAGTGCTGCGCTTCGGCTCTTCGCCCTCGCTATCTTTCTTTATCTCATTTCTCGTCTCCCCTTCCTCGCCATTTCATTTCCCATCTCTCTCTCGCGCTCGCTCTCTCTCTCTCTCCCCTCCCCTAAAGCTCCGTCAGATTTTATCTCCGCTCGTCTCGCTCCCTCGCACAGACACACGCGTACACGCTCTATCCCTATTCCGCGTCCCTTCGCGCTTCGTTTCCCCGCGTCCATCCCCCGCGAACGCAGCCTTCGTGCTCTTTTCTCCCGTAACCGCTCCGCCCGGCACCCTCGCCACCACCGCAAAAGGTTCTCATTTTGTTTACACTCCGACACTCGCTCGTTACCCCTCCGTCAAACCTCTCTCGACGCCCTCGCTTCGAACGTATTCGATTATTTATCGATCGTGAATTATTTATTTTTTTTTCGATTATCGGGACTGCATCCGCAATCTTTCTGCCGGATTCGTTTCCGTCATTCTCTCGTCACGTCACGTCGAAATACAATTAGCGTCGGCTTTTATGGAATCGCACCGCGATTTGGACGTATTTATTTCCATTATAGGTGATGGAAAAGAGAGCACTGCAGAGAAGTCACAGGCCAATGATTTTAATGCTAATTCATTGTATTTTCGTTTTGTAATCGGGCTTGATATATAAAAAAATAATAAATAAAAAAGAAAGAACGATTATAAATATTTTTATGTATCGACCTCGCTTGGTTATCGTTGCTCCGGCAGCTATAATGAGCAAATATAGCTTTTTCTTTCTTTTAAAATGTTCGGATGATTTATGAAGTACATTTCGACCGTAATATCAAGGTCACTTCACAAAATACATTTAGGCAGAACTTTCGATTTCATTATCCCTTCCTCGTACGTATCCTCACGTTCCTGTTCTCTAAACCTCGAAAAATAATCATAAAATAAATATCGACAAATATTGATAAATACCAAACAATATGACGGCCATCACGCTGGATGAATTTCACCCGGTAAGTTTGCAAAAAAACGATTGCGACCAAACTATCCGTCCAAAGTGGTTAAAAAAATTACAGAAAATGCTTTAAACATTCCCGACGATGTGCGAAAAGTCTATAGATAAGAAATAAAATGGCGACATGTTAAAAAAAATTCATAAACACATGAAAACGAAAACAATAATCGCCGGTCGTCGCCTCATCGGTGGGTGGACTCCAACCAGTGCGACGGTGAACCTTCAAAGTTTATTATCCACGTGACAACTCTTACCCATGGCTTATGATGCCAAATATCGACCAGAAAGAAAAATAACGCCCACAAAAAATACGTTCCACCTTACTCCACCGTCTGTAGAATTCGTCGTATATATTATTTTATTTTTTAATTTCCTGTCAATGGAATTAATCGACGAGGGGTCGTTTGGTTGGTCGGATATTTCGATGGACGAGTATGGTTGAGAACCGCTGGCGGACACACGATCCACCGCCGTGGCGGCGGCATCGGCTGCGGGGTTTGGGACGAAGCGCCGAGCGCGGGATAAGAAGAGAAGACCGACGGGTGGCGATGGTAGTGGGGAAAGGGAGAAAGGGGGTTCGGGGGGTCGAGTTATCATGAGAAACGGGGGAGAGAGACGAAGATGGTGAGCGAGAAAGACGGCACAGGTCGCGGCGTTTCCCCCGCTGTCCGTCGCTGCATCCCTGGGCCCAACCGCGGTCCCTACGGGCCTCATGAGTGTGTACTGAAGAGGCCGCAACGAACAGCGGCAAGGGCCTTGCCGACGCTAATGCGTATTAATATTATATATATATATGTACATATTTATATTAGGTAGTGATTCGGGAAAAATAATTTCTTTGGCAGGTGTCAGATTTGACGTAAATACTATCTGAAAACGTCTACCTGAATGTAGGCCCTATATTTTAAGAGTCGGCGCAGTGGTTACATAAATTTTGCAATTGCTTGACACGTGAGAAGAATTGTTTGACCTGTTGAAATCGATTTTTCCGGTAAATACGAATATTCGGGGATGAAAACTGAGTGCAATACTTTATACCACGCTCACTTGAAATAGAGAATCATGGGTGCTATGATGAATTTTTTTTTTATCAACAATAATTATTGAAAACTCACGAAAATGTTTTCAAGTAGAAAGAACGATCGTGCAATGGATTGATAATTATTTTCAATTGGATTAAATACGAGTAGAGGAGTAGGGAAAGTACATACATTAATAGGGCGACTAGGGCGATATTTATAGTTACTGGAAACATCGATTTCAACTGGTCGAACAATTTTTTTTACTTGTTAATTGAACATAGAATTTATTTAATGACTGCGAAAGCTTTTGATTCGGCTCATATTCGGCCAGAAGTTCTTTGATACTATGTGCTTTAAATCCGCGAGCTACCGGAAAAAAATTTTCCCACCTGATTCATAATTTTAATACATAACATTTTATCCCATATATATATTCGGGATTATTCAAAGTGCGACTCCATTAACACAAAATTCAATTTTTCCCTTCGGTACTCTCTACATTATGCCGCCGGATTTCGTACCGTTAATTAATTTTTTCCGTCCTTCCAAGAAAAGCTCGTGACAAATAACACCCACACTCCACACGTGTCCAAATGAATATAAATAATAAACGAAGCCTCCATCAAACCGTCGGGCTTCTTCGTAAACGCTCGCTCATTGAATCAACGACAACGATTTCAACGGTCGAAAAAACTCAAACAACAAAATTAATTAACTTAAAATCCCGTTTGATCCAGATTTTCACTCTTCCTTCAATGTCACCGCCGCCCGGAATCCTTCACTGAGTACCCCCGGAATCCATAATGGCGGGCGTTGCAATGAATAAATTACGCGAAACACCGCGATTAGACGAACTAACCGAGGGTCCATCGTGCCGGTGGGATTATGCATCACCAGTTCTTGCGGCAAAGCGGAATGGGGAAACTCGTGTGTGTTCGTGTGTGTAAAATCTTCCACCCGGGGGTTGAGAACGTACGGACACAATAAAGTCGAGGGGTAACCGTTGAGAATCTCGAGGGATTTAATAAATAACGTGGCGGGCGTGAAGAAATCGTGTTGAGATTTTTTTTTTTTGTTTCACCATTTTATTTCTTTTTCGCCCCCTACCCCCTCTCGTGGTTTTTTTTTCGACTTGTGGGATTTGATTACAATTTTTTTTTCGGTGAACCCTGTGACGTATGTAACTATCGTGTCTACATCTGCCGAATATCCGGGATTCGAGTTCGGCCCGCTTACAAAGCAAAAGTTGTACGAAGTGTGTAACGTTCGCCTACGCGAATCCACCCCATTTGTACCCGAGCTTCTACGACTTGCGGTGAAACTGCTGACGTGCTTATTCAGTGGCGTTGACCACCGCAAGGCAAAATTCGTTTTCCCCCTCATGCCCGGAGCGACAGCCCGGACCGAACGACAATTGGATATATTTTATTTTCATTATTTGGTATTCAAATTCTAACGTCCCTGCTTTTCTTTCTTCTCGTTTTTTTTTTTTTTTTTTTTTTTTTTCATTCTTTTTTTCATTCGTTATTTTTGTTTCATTAATGCGGTGGAAAGAAATGGATTTTTTCAGCTGCGAGGAGTTCGCTGTTAGGTATTTTTTTTTCTTTCGTACTTTTGTACGGAAAAGTGGTTTTGAGGGAGAAACGAATGAGTGAATTTTTTCAAAAATTTAGATTGAATCAGTTTCTTGAAATTTCTCCGTAATTGATTTGTTTGATGTGATGCAACGTTTCGCAACGTGGAATCGTTAATTTTCGATAGCACTTTCCAGGGGAATTTATTCGGTTGTGCCTGCAAACTACGGAAATAGTGAATTCTATTAATCTTGGTCAAAAGTTGAATGTTCGCGCATCGAAATTGAGGAAAGTATCCGACTGCGTCTTTCATGGGGAGGTTTTAATTGAAATTAATATCTTCGCCTCATTACTGCCGTGGCACGCGGACGATTTCTCATCGATTTGTATATAAAGCGTCGACGGTCTCTCACTGACTTTATGCTCCTCGCTGGATGTCTTTCAAAATCGAGTGACGAGAAAATAACTCGAGACACTGACAAATGAGTGGGGAAAATCGAGGAAGAACGAAATAAAGAAAACTCACGTGAATTTCATCGTCGCTTTATTTGTGTCGGCACTCTTACAAAATCATCATTTCTCTTTTATGAGAACGAATGTATCTTTATCTGGAGCATGGGAGTCTGATCTTTGAATTGAAATACAATAAAATGAAATGAAATAAGAATAAAATAAAATAAAATAAACCGAAATGAAATTTTAAAAAAATTCAAACGAAATAGAATAAAAATAGATATAATAAAATGAAATTCTTCGCTAAAGTACAAAATTTCAAAAATTCATCTACGACGTTTTCGTAAGTCATTTGTCATTTGTCTCATTTACGTCGTCGTATGCAGTCACGTTCATCATCAATTGTTACAACGAGAAGTAAGAAAAAAAAAAAAAGACGCGTCTCCAGTTCTCCCGGTCGTTCCGGTTTTTCGTCGAATTCGAAATATCTCTCGAAAAAACCGAGTGACGACGGAGCTGGCAAATACACGGAGAAAGAGGAGCGAAAGGAGAAGCACGAAAAATAAATAAAAAAGTAAAAATAAAAAATGAACAACGAACAGAGGAGAGGACGAGAAAGAGAGAGCGAGGGGGGGGGGGGGGGGGGGGCGGGGGTGGGGTTTGTGTGTGTGTTTGCCTTAACGATCGGCCGGTCTGTTGACTCAAGTGGACCGTTAGCGAGGCATCGCTAACTTGCAGCGTCAACTGTGCGAGGCTTCGCGCACCGAGAGACCGACTGTTCATAGTCGCCGGGCTCCGGCAATCTCGCTGGGCTTCTTCACCCGTTTTTATTTTTATTTCTTCTCCATCCTCTCCTCTCCCCTCTCTCCCCCTCACTCTCGTTTTTCTCGCTCTCTTCGGCATCGTACACCGACACTTCCGCTTTTCTCGTTTGCTCTTTCGCAGAAATCGTTTCGTAGGCTTTCTTCTTCTCTCCTCGGGTCGCAATTAGTCGTGAGTGAGTGCGCGAGCGAGAGGAAAATTGAAAGACCCAAAAGCCGAAGAGAGAGAAAGAGAGAGAGAGAAATATGTATGCGGGACCACGGCCGAACTTGCACGGGTCCGAAGCCTTCGAAATTTGTAGATTTTATCCATAAAGTTTGGAGCGGGTTGGCTCGAGTTAATTTACGAAATAGTCCGGGGTGAGCTTAGGACTGCTTGGGGGAGGGCGGGAGGAGGACTCTCTCGTCGTCGTTGCTGAAGGCGGTCTTCGGTCCATCGTGCATCCTATGTAGATCGCTCTCTCGCTCGCCCGCTTCGAAAACCCCCGCGCAGCTCGGACGGCTCCTCCGTGCCCTGCTTTCCATACGATGCCGGAATTATTATTGCTACTCGACTGGTCCAGCTTACTTGATGGG
The DNA here is from genome assembly GCA_963971145.1 of Sussaba pulchella. Taxonomy (NCBI): domain Eukaryota; kingdom Metazoa; phylum Arthropoda; class Insecta; order Hymenoptera; family Ichneumonidae; genus Sussaba; species Sussaba pulchella. The sequence goes on along the minus strand of OZ020174.1, from coordinate 3,981,881 downwards.
CACTAAAACGAATGGGAATACTCGCTTTTGACGATATCCCACGGGCTCAACGGCGCCGACCACGCGACCATCAACGAACTTAACCGTCGAATATTTCGTGTTAGTTTCTTTCCGAAACTCTGGGGATAAAAACAATTGAAACGAAAAAGAAAAACGTGGACGCGCGTGCGAGGACAAGACAAAGAAAAAGATGGAGAATTGGCAAAAAAATTGTGATATGATGATTAACAGTTCGATCGTTTTGTTGTATTCGACGCCGGGATTGTCGAATCGGTGTTATTTAAAGGTTTTTGAGGTGTTGAAAGGAATAAAAAAAAATCGAAAAATCCGCGTGACTGAGTTATCAACGGTTTTTGTGATCGTTTGCCGACCCGTGATACCCTCGTCATCTCGTCGGAGGAAGATTCATTAAAGATCCATCGAAGAACTCCTGTTCGTACATTTTCATTATTGTAATTCGATTTATGCGTTCGAATTTTCTTTTTTTTTTCGGGTTAACTGAATTTACGAGGGTATAGTGATAACAACACAGCCCTAGGTTTTTAAGTACCTCGTCTTAAAAAGAGATTACGTTACTAATTGAATTTAATGCAATTTTGTTGCTTCTCTTTTGTGTCATTAAAAGATTGCTGTGAAATTTTTAGTCAGTGGCGTGATTCATTTTGTGTTCAACAGCCATCAAAAGCGAACTACTTCCGTGTTTTTTTTTTCGAATGAAAAAACGAATTGAGCATCGTGCAGTAATCAATTTCTCGGCTACGAACTA
>OZ020174.1:3908562-3980915 GCA_963971145.1 Sussaba pulchella | reverse complement strand
AGACCCGTTGGTGTGTGCTCCTGCGATTACGCGGCTGTGGCTATATAGCGCCCGCGTGGTACACTCACGGGTGACGTACGAAAGGGCCGGGGAGCGGTAAAAGGCGCGAGATGAAGCGAGAAGGAAATTTCGTTGGAAGCTCGTACAGAAGGGGGAGAAGTTACATATATACACGCACATGCGTGATTACGAAACGAGTGAAAGGGGCGAGAAGGAACGTCGAAGGACGTGGAAAGGGCTCGGAGAAGGACCGAAAATAAGAGATCGAAACGGTTTTCGTGTATGCATCTATGTACGTGAGGTTATATGTATTTATCATATGTATATCCGTATGGTTGTGCGTATGTATCTCTCGAGCCCTCGAGCTCATCGAGGTACCGTTGCCAGGACACCCAACCCCTCAGGGACATTTTGGGGATGGTGGTGACGGCGTGCCGGCCGGCACAGGCAACCCGGAAAAACTGTACCACCCCAGCCAGGCACTCCAAAGAACTCTGCGTTCGGAAAATTTATGGACCCCTTTTTTCTCAATTCGGGCTATATATTATCGCGCGTATAGCTTACAAATGTGTATATTCCACGATCGTTTGATATTCAGCTAGGGACGTTGACAGTTTTTCTTTTGCTTTTTTTTATATTTTTTATACGGATGAATTGTTGCTGCGTAACAATTTTTGATTACAAAAGTGTTCGATGAAAAGAGATGGTATGAGAATTTGAATTTTTGCAGAGAGATCGGGGAATTTTTCGCGTAGGTACGGTTGATTTCGTGGGATTTTGGGGAATGGGGGGTTTTTTTTTAAATTGATTTTTTGAATGATCTGAGAGAATGGAGATTCGGTTGAGGTTTGGAGAAAAGACATTTTTGAAAGTTGTGAGGGACGAGAATGAGAAAAAGTTTTCGCTTTGATTGGTATTAAACAGAAGGCATTAAAATAGGTCTGATAATAATTATAACAGAGATCTGATGGAATAACTAATATCTAAGTTGTATCGATATTAAAAAATAGTTTATTTTTTTTGTAATTGTGGATGCACCGGCCGTAATAGTTAGTATCTGAAAATTAAAAAGGCAAACACTTTTTTCCCCGTATTGAGGGACTAACGTGAAGAATAATTTCAGCCTCAACTCACACATTTACCGCAATATGAATTAAATTAAACCGATAGCTGTGAATTAAATAATTACAGGGAAAAATGTGACATGATAACAGTCCGGTCTCCGGATAAAAATTTCGACAGAACGATGAATGACAATTTTTGCAAACAATTGACAAAGTTCAAAGGAAAACAATTATGTCCTACACATCTAACCCAAAAATTGTCAGCAAGCAACCGATAAAACATGAAAAATAAAAAACACCAAAAAAAAACCCTATAATAAGGGAAATAAACGCAACTTCTGAACAGGCTTCGCACAAAAGCAGCAAAACCTGAAGAAAAGAAAAACGTATCATCGTCCTCCGTCGCTAAACCCCAAAACTCTCAAATAAAAAAAATGTCCTATCCCCATTCCACTGAAATTCTTCCAACATCCAATCACGAATCAAATCCATTCTCAATCCCTCATTCTTCATATCGACACGAAAAACACAAAAGAACTTAATTAAATTCTTCATCCCGAACAACTCCTCAAAAGTCACGATAAGATTTGAAAAGCAGGGCCGTTCTATCCGACATTCAATATTTCTGCGATCCGAAGGAACGAAAGTCAAAGGAGCTTACGAGGAAGAGAGAAAGAAAGAGATAAAGAGAAAGAGAGATGATCGCCCTCCCACAGCGAGCGTCGTGTGTGCGCGCCTTATGGCTTACACGTTTGATTATATTCCGCGGTGTCGGCGTTGCTCGCGCGACGACCCAGAAGCTTTTCTCAAGTAGCTCCGACCCGGCACACGCTGGACGATTGCGACGACTGCGACGACGATGACAACGGACGAGTCGGTTCGTTATAGTCTCACACGGATAATCGTCGGACCAGGAACGAAAGGCAACGGTCGGAAAGCGAGCATGGGAAACAGCACGAGCAGCACAAACAGCACAAGCAGCAGAAAGCAGCGTGCCAGGACTCGTCCGGTTGTGAGCCTGGCGTGCAGCGGAGCACGCGATCGGAAGGTCCGATTACTCGTCGAAATAAAGAGTTGGAAAAGTCACGAGAAAAAGTATATCATATAATAACGTAGCGGGGTATACTAATGTCCTCTTTACGCTATATCCCTCGAGCATAACCCGTTCGACGATATATATACTCTTGCGGCGATCTTCCTTACTTGGCGCACGAACGCTTCGAAGTGTTCGCTTCCGAGTAAACGATATTTAATGCACCGGCTGAGTTACCAGTTTTGTCGTTGAAAAATTGTTGTCTGAATTGTGAAAGATAAGAAAGAAAAAACGTACGATAAAACATTCGAATTGGAAGGACATGAATAGGATAAGTTTTTTATTTACCGTGTGGTTACGAGTTTGAAGAAATATTTTTATTTATTCGAAGAATTATGATTCATGTTTGCATACGTCTTTCTGTAGAAGTCGGAAGAAATATAATCATAATGATATAATAGTTATATTCTATTTTACTCGGCCTATATTTTATTTTTTATTAGAAGGTACTTTCTCATCTCCTATGCAAATACAAGTTTGAATAAATATTCTTACTTATTTAAAGAATGATGATTTATTCCCATATACGTATTTTTGTAGAAATAAAGAGAAATATTAATTTTTATCTATATAATATAATAATAATAATACATATAATAGTAATATTTTATTTCACTTTTTATTATATTTTACTTATATTCTATTTTTAATCAAAAGAAAATATATACATATGTATAAAATCTCATTTACTACGCGACTTTAACTATAAATAGATGCCTTCATTCATTTAAAGAATAATAATTTATAGTTATATGAATATTTATGTAGGAGTGAAAAAAATTTTTTTATTATGCTTCAAATATATACTTATATATAATATATATATAGATAAGTATATCCGCGTGGGTCGAAGTGGTGCGGTCGACGATCGTTCGGGCGTTTATCTGTGGGAGACGCAAGAGAATACGCCACTTCGTATAATGATAAGCGCGTGATAAGGGCGGGCCGCGTAGGCGGCTCTCGGCCGCTCTCGGTCGCCGTTCGTGGCCCAAGTATCAAACATTCGAGAGTGCTACGTCGTCATCGAGAATCGGGGCTTTTCGCTACGCCCGTAACCGTCCGGAAACACGTTATTGCCTCGCGCGTGTGGAGTTACTCCGGTTACTTCTGCAAACTCGTGCAGCGCCCAAAATACTCGCCCGATCGGATACACGTATCTATCTGGATGTATTGCGTACAATCGTGACAAATTATTTCGTTGAGCGAAATACATCGCTCGACGTTCGTTCAAGCCGTCGATTCGCCGTCACGATTTTTCCGCGAGATTTTTCCACGTACGGCGAATATCGTCGATTTTTCTTGTGTCCCGGCAGAAACATATTCGGTCTTTGCTTCGGCAAAGATTTTGTCACGGAGGATATTGAATCGCTTTGGCTCGACATATCGAGAACTTATTATTATTTTTATTATTATTATTATTATTATTATTATTATTATTATTATTATTATTATTATTATTATTATTATTATTATTATTATTATTATTATTATTATTATTATTATTATTATTATTATTATTATTATTATTATTATTATTATTATTATTATTTTTTAATTGTTATTATTATTATTATTGCCGCTTTCCAGCGAATTCAACGCAGAACAATTCGTGTTTTGGACTCGATTGAAAAATTCCCATACTCTTATCTTTCAAAATATTCTTTAAGTACGACAATTACTCAAGAAATAAATCATTATTGAATAATCACCTTAATTCAATTCAATTTCGATAAATTATTCAACAATTTTATTTATTTATTTTTCTTCCTTTAAATTCATAAAAATGTATAATTCGGGTAAATTTCTCTACAAATAAATCAAGAATCCTCGATCAGTCTTCGCCTTTCTCGTTCCTATAGTTGATTTCGGGTGTGTAGGGTAAATTTTACCGCAAGCTCAATACGTCAGACCTTTCAATCATCCTACGACGATAGAAAGTTCGTTAACCCGCGAATCTGAATAATTGAATAATCCACGGAGCGAAATATTCGAAGATTCGTGTCGATCGTCGCTCGACGGTGCAACGAATAAGTGTAACGTCGCGCGTGATACGGACATTCGACTGTAGCGAGTTCGCGCGAACGAACCGGATCGGCACACCGGCTGTTGATTCTCTCGAGAGAAAATGGCGCAAGATGGATGGCCGAGCCGGGTTTATTTCGTAATGCGTATGAGAAATAAGGAGGGGCGTAGCGATGGGGGCACGGTGTAATTTTCAGCACGGCAAAATGTATTTAAGATCATTAAGGGTAACCCTGAACCGACGAAGAGACATAACGTGAGCAACGCCGTATCGGGCCGGCCAACGAACTCGCTTCACGGTGGCTTAAACATTAGATTCCGTCGGATCCCGTGACTCGTTCGTTCATTTGTTCGTCATGAACGATGTTCGATGAATTCAACCCTTCATTGTCACACCGGGTGGAATCCACCCATCGATCAACCGATGAGCGTCGTTTTTTCATTTCCGTTTTCATCTCTTTATGAATTTTTTTCAACACGTTGCCATTTTGTTTCTTATAAATAAACTTTTCGCCCATCATTCAGAATGTTCGAAGCGTGTTCTGTAATTTTTTCAACCTCAAATTCATCGAACATCGTTCGTGCTGAACAAACGCACAAACGAATCACGCTATCCTCTCAAAATACCCCGATCACGCTCAGATTCAACGCATATTTTCCGACAGCATAAATTCCAAATCTGACAATTACAGGTGCCGAGAGCAATTTCTTTCCCGAATCGCCCCCTAATATCCATCCATAATCGTTCTTTAAATTTCATTTCAGGCTTCTCGAACGAGCACGCGGAAAATATTAAACGTGACAGGTCGAAAGTTTGCCCCTTTGAATTCCGTGGATCCCCAGGGGCCAAGATGGGAGGGTTGGCAAACAAGATTACGAAAAATATATATCCACACGCATTTATATCTAAATGAGTGACTCGATATTTCACGTTCAATCCCTCTTCGTCTCCGCGTTGTAAACAATATTCCCATCATTGGATCGTTGATTCAAAAAAAAAAAAAAAATAAAAATAAAAAAATGATCCCCATCGTTCCGTGCACTCATCAATTGTTTCCCGTGTGAGCGAGCAATATTTTAGAAAAATAATATCGCTCGTGTGCAGAAGCAGAAGCAACCCCATCGGGGCAAGCGGAAGAACCGGTATATAACGGCGCAGGGGCCAACTGGGAGTCGTGGGCGTTGTAGGGTACAAGGGGGTGGTTTAGCGAGTTGGGACGGGGATGGTTGTGCTGCCAATGCCGAGTTTTGGGTGGAAATGACAGCCAGTTTGGCGATTTCCCCTTCCCACACGGGAGCCACTGCTACAGCGCGGACGTAACCGAACTAAACCAGAAAGCCCCGAGGCAACGCTGGCTCGCTTCTCTCCATGGCCCCACGTTTCGCGTCGGCCTCGACGGCGTCCGCGTTGCCTCCGCATCAGCACCACCGGCACCGCCGGTTCTGCAGTTGCTTCTCTTCTCCTCTCTCTTACTCTCTCTCTCTCTCTTTGTCTCTCTCTCTCTCTCTGACGTATGATATCGACCCAACGCCGCTGAGCATGCGAGAGAGTACGCCAAAGCCCCCGACACGGCTACACATGTAGCTACGTTAAGTACGTGCTGTGGAGCATATGTACATGTATATATGTTATATGAGCGTGTATGAAGGATCATGAAAAATACTGGCGAATAATGAAAAAATCGATTTTCTGTCGAAATTGAGTGGGAGATTGATGTTTTTGCGAGATAGATTTCATTTTTCTTTTTTTTTTTTTAAGATGAAAACTATTATTGTTTGTTGGAGGCTGAAAAATCATCGCATATTCGGTTATATTCTGTGATTTTGGGAAAACGCGAATTTATTCAATATATATGGGGTATTCCTGGGAATTTCGGCAACTTCGGACAGTTGGGTCAACATTTTTGCCCCCCAATTTTTTCCATTAATATGTGTTGAAAATAAAGAGACACGTATTTCGGCGTTTTTTATTTTGAGCCCCCACTTTTGAAATACGGTCAAATGAAGTTTTTGAAGTATTGACCACATTCGATCATTCAAATCGATATATCTCAGCAACGGTTAGTGATAACTCGAAAAACCACGGGTCTTTTTTTTTCGTTTTTGAACGCTCTATACAATGAAAACATTTACGATTATGTTGCACAAATTCAACAATAAGTTATAAACAATTCAAAATTAAAAATGAAATAAAACAAAAAACGCACTTTTAATTTTTGAAATGTATTTTTTTTTTAATTCCTTGAACAAAAACGAAAATTTAGCCACCTTGAACTTTTTGGGCCGACGCTTCGTTCAGAAGTTATAAATTTTTTTGTCACAAAAAACCCGTAAATTTACGTATTTTATTAGTAAAAATTTGCATGAAAAAAAAGTACCCTTAATTATTGAAATTGATTTTTTTTTCAAATTCCATGGACGAAAAGAAAAATTTTGAGACCCAGCCCGACTTGGTCCGACGTTTCGTTCGAAAGTTATAGCTTTTTTTGTCATAAAAAACCGGTAAATATACGGATTTTATTAGTAAAAAATTGCATGAAGAAAAAGTACCCTTAATTATTGAAATCGATTTTTTTCCAAATTCCTTGAACGAAAACGAAGATTTTGAGACTCGGCTGGACTTGGGCCGACGCTTCATTCGAAAGTTATAGCTTTTTTTCTTAACAACCGGGTAAACATTTACGGGTTTTTTGTGACAAAAAAATCTATAACTCCCGAACGAAGCGTCGGCCCAAAAAGTTCAAGGTGGCTAAATTTTCGTTTTTGTTCAAGGAATTTTAAAAAAAATACATTTTAAAAATTAAAAGTGCGTTTTTTGTTTTATTTCATTTTTAATTTTGAATTGTTTATAACTTATTGTTGAATTTGTGCAACATAATCGTAAATGTTATCATTGTATAGAGTGTTCAAAAACGAAAAAAAAAGACCCGTGGTTTTTCGAGTTATCACTAACCGTTGCTGAGATATATCGATTTGAATGATCGAATGTGGTCAATACTTCAAAAACTTCATTTGACCGTATTTCAAAAGTGGGGGCTCAAAATAAAAAACGCCGAAATACGTGTCTCTTTATTTTCAACACATATTAATGGAAAAAATTGGGGGGCAAAAATTTTGACCCAACTGTCCGAAGTTGCCGAAATTCCCAGGAATACCCCATATATATGTGCGTATGTATATATATTAGGAACATGATACCTACTCTAATGTTATGAAAAAAGTTCCTTAATTTCGATGAAGTATCTGGGAAGACAATTTCATCCAATTTAGACGGGTGTAAATAGCAGTTATCTCTTGATAAGAAGAAGGCGCAAGGGGAAGGGGGGTCTACAAAGTTTTACAGAAAATAATGAGGTCGTAGAATTCAAAACCCTAAAAAAAATCATTAACTACGCCGGGGATAGAAGGGTTCCAATCCAGTAATTTGGTGCGTCCCTCCTCATATACATATATTAAAGTAGTTGTCATTTCGATATTTTGTTTGAGAAAGCTCGGAACTCAATTCCAAAAAAAAAAAAGAGAAATTGGAAGCCTTTTTAGAATATTCTAGTCTAATTCTATCCATCCTCCATGCCCAGTTAAAGTTTTCAATTCGATACACATGCGATTGGTCTACCTTTCGGTAATTATATTGGCAGTACGGCCAATTATTCCTGAATCAATCCTATATCCTATGAAATTAATGAGCATCGACCAATTTGTTCAAATAATTATGAAAGAACCAGAATATTTGAGACTCCCGGGCCTAAAATTGATTGTGGTTGTTTAAGAAGGTTATGTAAGGTAATCTTACATCAATTTTGATGGTGTAAAGCCGTCCCAACCAAATTTCTAAAATTCTCCGAATAGCAACCACCTTAATACACTTACATGTATACAATATCCATACAAGGATAGACGGCTCACTGAATTATTATCCATGAACTTTATTCCTAATAATTTATCAATCAAATTTAAAAATAAATATAAATAATTAAATTATTTAATCATTATCATATTTATAGTAACTTTGGCTTCCTCATGGAGGAAGATTCTCACAATATCTTCAATTCTGGGGGAGCAGCTTGCAAATTCCAACTTCCAGCTTTCTTGAATTCTGATGAAGCAATTTGCAAGTTTCAACTTGCAGCTTGTTCCCCATGTAACGTTTCGCGGTTAATTCATATTCTGTACATGTAGCGAGTTCGCGTTCAATCTGCCGAAGCTGTCATGAGGTAGAACAAAGGGTAAATTTTTTCTAAAAATTCAAAATCCTGTAAAATCTGAACTTCACAATGGATTTAGCCCAAATGTAATACCAACCGACCTTGGGTACAAACCTATTTGTAAATAACTATTCAGACTAATATCTCAAAATTTGCGATCGCTATCGTGTAAACGTTCTTTTCTTGATAATTTGAAAACGACATAAAATCCGAGCCGCTGCTTCAATCATGACGAAAATTATAGCCAAAAAAGAGATTATAGAGCTGCACATGTCTGCAAAATTTGGGGGCTGTAGGTGAAACCGTTCCCGAAATGTGTATTCTCGACGTTTTAGCACATTCTGAACATGACATAAAGACTTCGAAAAAAAATGTTCACCATAACATAGCTTTTTCTATGAGTAAGCAAAAATGAAATTATTTAATTATTATCGAATATTATCGATAACATGCATAATTCCGCGAGCCATCTATCTTCATACATGATGCCCGATACCTCACCAAATTATTATTTATAAATTTATACACACACGCACATCCACATTTGTGTATAGAAACATAAATGGTTCATCGAATTCGATATCCCGCGTGGCGCATCGGATCTACCTCCGTGCCGTAGGCGAGGCAACACCGACGCACATCGATGGACACGCGTGCATGTTGACCATATGTTTGTCCATCATTAATATCCACAGTATCGTACAGCGTTACGTTACACGTTTCGAGATTCGGTACGAATATTGGCAATATAAATTGGATCAATTGCAAACATTGTCGGCATGAGCAATAACCAGGAGCAATTAATGAGACCCGGACGCTGCCCAACCCTCTTCTTTTTTTTTTAATTTGTTTCTTGTATATCCGGTTGAGAATAACGAGACACGCTGACCGACACGACGACAACGGCAAACGTTTGTACATTTGCACCGTAACGCGGCTCTCTCCTCGCCGTACGATCCATGATACACCTACGACGTGTATCATGGATTAAAAATCTGCAGGCTGCAACGTGAAATGATTTTAAACAATTTTTTTTTGCCCGTTATACAATTTTTTTCTCGACCCGATTTTTTCCTGAAGTGTTTATTGGACAACCATACGCATAAGTTGTTTGAAAAGCTTCAATTTAGGATAAACATCGAAGGTCTATTAAATTCTGAGTGCGATTTACGAGAGATTTCAGTGCGAAGTCAACACAAGACGATTTCAGTAATTTTTAGTTATTTTTATTGATGATTCAAATCAGTTCGAAAAGATAAAATAATTTCATCAACCAACCAAATTATCTCGACATTCAATTCCAACAAATTCCATCGATATCTACCCATCCGGTCTATTTGTGCAATGTTTTTTTTTTTTTTTCCACAACTCTGACACTGACGAATCCCACACGTTTTTTTTTGTTCCGCTTTTTGTTTTTATTCAAATGTTCGAACGAAAAAACGAACAAAGCTTTCTCCGTGAGTCGCATTGTGCCGTGGAGCATGTGAAATTTGCGTATGAAAGTTGGCCTGTTTGGTGTAGCCGGAGTACGTGCGAGACGATGGCGTCGACGAGTTTCATGGGTGGCGTGAGTGGTGTATTATGGAAAGCGCGTACACGCGATGCGGCTGCTGGGTTCTTCGCTATTTCGCTTCTGTCGTTTGTGACCGAAAACGATCTCTACGAGGTGGTCGAGGGAGATCGCAAAAGAGAAAGACGAAGCGAGATACATAGATAGAGTGATATTAAAGAGAGAGAGAACGAGCGAAGGGCGGATGGGGTTGAGAATAAAAAAAAAAATATCTGTGAGAGGGAAACTACGAGAGATTGGCGCGTGTCGGAACGTTCGACTCTTCATTCGTCTTTTTCTTTCTTCGCTTCGTACCTCTTTTATTCTCGTTTCGCGTGTATACACGTTTTCTCATGGCAACACGTGACTTATCACGGCCAGACGTTTATGCAACCCTTGTTACGCATTCTGATGTTTCTGAACGCGAAAATAAATTTTGTTTCAAATTTTTTACATATTTTAAAGTAACGAAAAAAACCTTGAAGAAAATTACGTGTATGCAAGACGACGCGTTGGTTGTGAAATATGATTTACGCGCGCTACGTGCGAGTAAATGAACCGGAAATTGAGAGGAGGTTGAAAAATTAAAGTAGTAAAAACCTAGAAATAGTAAAATGTAACCCCTGAAAAAAAAAAAAAAGGATCGGTGCAATGAAAGAAAAGTAAGATAAGGGTTAGAGGCGAGAAGATAAAAAAGCGTGTAGTGGATGGTGAGTAGATGAGGAAGGTAAAACAAGCGGAAGACGACGAAAGAGAAAAGGACTAGATGGGACGGTTAAACGAGTTGGGGGAAAAAAGGAGATGGAAAAAGAGTTAAAAAAAAGAGTAGAGAAGAGAAGCTACTGTCCAAGTGATCCCATTGTTGTGTCGGGAACTTAATATGCAGGTTTTTCTTAAGCGGTCTTGGGATACGCAGGCGCTTTGCTTGCCTGCTTCGGTTAGACAGCATCGGAGAAGAGCGAAACGGGTTGCTCTCGCGCGTGTGTAATACGGCTCGTGTATCTTTTCTCCCTCCCTTGGGGGCGATCGAAGGACGGAAGGGTCGTTTCCGCCGTCGGGGAAATATAAATTGGCCGAATTATCCGTTCAGTTTCTCATTAATATCTGTAGTTAGGAGAAAAAGGCGAATAAGTCCTTTTTTTCTTCAACAATGAGATGAAATTGGTTTCTTATAATTAAGATTCTACGTAATCAAGGTTTAAACATAATTTTCATGCCTTCATCGTCGCACCATCAAATAATATCACGAAGGTCACGATTGGAGGATTTTACCCGGTTAGTTTTTAACAAACGATTGTTAGCAAACTATCCGTCCGAAGTGGTTTACCAGAATTGCCGAATATGGTTTGAAGATTTTAGATGATGTACGAAAAGTTTATTTGTAAGAAATAAGATGGCGACATGTTAAAAAAAAATCATAAAGAAATAGAAATGTTATTTTCGAATGTCGTCAGTTGATCGACGAGTGGATGTGACGTTCAAGAGTTGCATACGGGGTTGGCACCGGGGTCGCTATCGGTGCTCGCTGCGAAGCGAGAGAGAAGGAGAAGAGCGCTTGTAGTCCATCGCCTTAAACACGTCGAGTTTTGTGCCTACGAACTACGATTTGCGGACAGCATTGGTTTTCCATTATCATTTGAAGAAAACTGCTGCAGAATCGCATCGAATGCTTGTCGAAGCTTACAGTGAACATGCTCTCAAACAAACACAGCATTTCGAGTTGTTCAAAAAATTAAAAACCGGTGATTTTGACGTGAGAAACGAAGAGCGTGGGCGGAACCACCGAAAAATTTTCAGACAACGAATCCACAAGTCTTATTGGATAAAAAATAATACAAAAACTTAACAATAACTCGCGAATCGATAAAATGTCACGCAAAAAGCCGTCTCCATTCGTTTGAAAACTATGGCAAAGATTCCGGAAAAAAATCTCCGGAAAAATTCCGGTATCACACTTCTACACCTGGTGAGTTGGTAAATCGCGGACGATCGTAACAACGCCAACGACGACCTAATTTTCAATCCCTCTAACTCTGATTTCGGCCGTCGTACTTCGGCGAAAGAGAGAGAACGTAGGGACGGGGGAAAAGAAGCGAGAGACCGGGGAATTATGTGTGGCACGAGAATGAGAAGAGGTAAAGTAGGAAGAAGAGGGAACGGTACAGAAAACACGAGGAACAGGTTTTTCAGGCGGTTCTGCCGCGTCGGTTGTTATATAGCGCACACGCGAACCGGCCCTTCGAAGCATGACTACCTGACGACGTGGGGACCCTCGGGCTCAACGGTGGAAAATGGTGAAACAGGTGCTTGTGAAAAAAAAAAAAAATTACAAAAAAAAATATATATATAAAATAAAGAAAAAAAAATCGACGCCTCATCCCCGACTCTTCTATCCTCTTCCCTTCTCTCTCTCTGTCTGTTCTTCGCGTCGATCGGTCCCTCCGACTCACCCTACGGTTTCCGTCTCGTTCCGACCACCATCTCGCTTCATCGTGCAGCCTTCGCTGCTGGTGTTGCTGCTGCTGTTGCTGCTGCTGCTGCTGCTGCTGCTGCTGCTGCTGCTGCTGTTGCTTCCGCTGGATTTTTATACGGACGGACTAATCGTGTGGTAGATAAATATTCGTTGTAGAACGCAAGGAGCAATTCACGAAGCTTGAAACAGCGTGGTAATGGTTTAGAGTTGAAAAAAAAGGGGGGGGGGGGAACATTTCCTTCAACGTTTTTGTGGCTTCTGAATTTTTTTTTCGTTCTTTCATCTTCGTTGGGTTTTGGAGCAAAACTCGAGATCGGCATGTTCGTGGCTTGGTCAAAAGTGATAAAAGTGAGAATCATTTTTGAAAAAAAATAAGAATAAAAACACAGCCGCGACTTTCCTGAGATCCCGTCGGGATTTCGGTGTATTCGTAGTATGTGCAAGGAAAAAAATGAGAGAGAAAAAACTCGCCGCATAGCGACGTTGACGACGAAACGGGGGATAACGACGTCGTCATCGCGGAGATTACGTCTCCCGCTCTCACGATTCCGGCTCTCGGCTCGCGTCTTTATTGCCTTTTTCTGATTTTTCTCTCAACGTCCTCGCAAACATGAAACAGCGCGAGCATCTCTCATCCTCTTTACAATTTCTCTCATCGCTCGGATGAAATTTCAACGAATTACAATAATCCGCACGTGAAGGGCTCTGAACGGTGATCATATTCTTCCTTTTGATAAAGTTATTCCGTTATCGTCACGGATCAATTCGGTGTTTCAGATTTTCAAAATCATTCTAAAACAAAGAATTGAAAAATTAACAAAAAAGGTTTTTCAAAATAAAAATCGTTTTATCTCGTAATCCGAATTTTTCGCTGCACTGTCAAAAATTGTACGCGAATTCTTTTCAATTTTGAGAACCCCTCAAATGCTAGACCTATAGAAAAGAACACACATCAGATGCACCAACATTTTTAACAGAATCAACACATCCTCATATTCCCATTGTTCCGAATGATTTTCTTCCTTCGCCCTTCGTTTCAAAATTTTACATGACAAAAAAAAACAATGTTAACGATTCGAAATTTCGTTTTATCCGTGCGTATTAGCCCCTTTGAGATGACGAAGGATTTACTAATAATGTTATTCCCATTAGGCGAGGGTCCAAGTAAATTCGTACGATGTGTGCGTTATTCCGACTACACACTTGCCCCCTTAATGCACTGCTATTTACGCAGAGGGTTGGCAGAGCCTTTTAACAATGCGTGCGTGTATTTTCTGCGACGGGTCGTGGGGGCCGCGGTGCCGCCGGCAGGGCGAGAGACCGAGGGAGAAATAATGCGAGGCAGATGAAGAAAGAGAGACGCGGAAAGATAAAGAGAAAGAGAGCGATAGGAAGAAAGAGGGGGGGGGGGGGAGAGGGTGAGAGAGAGATAGAGAGAGAGACGGAGACTGAAAGCCGCCGGCTGCTCGCGCAGCGCTGTGGCGTTCGTGTGTGTATCTAAGAGACTACATTATGCGCCCGCCGACCTGTTGCTACCCCCACCCTGGGGTCTCTGACAACCCCCGAACCGCGAGGGGTGAAGGGACGAGAGATAGACTCACCCCCGCAAACACAAGCAACTACATAGCTTCGTCTCTGATGGCAACTACTAAGCATTCTTTTTCACTCCCTTCTCTCAAATTTATCTCTCCCTCCATCTTTCTCTCTCTCTCTCTTTATCTTCTTCTCTCTCTCTCTCTCTCTCTCCCTCCACCTCGTCCTTACTCCTCGTTTCTTTTTATTCCTATTTGTATTTTTTTTTACTGCTGCCTCCTTACATAAGTCTTGCGGTCTCCGATCTATCGGCCTTCTCGCATCTCGCCGTTCTTCCTTTTCCTTGGGCTCCCTCCGCTCTCATCCACCTTCCTCGGCGAGAGGTACAAGGGCGACGAGGGAGTCTTCGCTCGCCACTGCCTCCTACGCCCCCCCCCCCACCCCGTCTCACGGACGTCTATCCTTTATCCCTCCCTCCAATCTCCCTCGCATCTCGTCCCTTCTCGTTTCTCTCCTTCTCTCCCCTCGTCTCTTCGTCTCTCTCTCTCTCTCTCTCTCTCTCTCTCTCTCTCTCTCTCTCTCTCTCTCTCTCTCTCTCTCTCTCTCTCTCTCTCTCTCTCTCTCTCTCTTTCTCACTCTCGTTTTCTTTCTCCGTCTCGCACGCGCGCGCACACACACACACACACCCGCACTCCATCACGCTCCGGGCCTTTTGGGATTTAAGCCACGTGCACACCGCGACGAATTGCCGGGTTTCCGTGCTCTCGAAACTCAAGGGCGGCCCGGGGAATGGACTTCGGATTCGGTTCTGAATGACGTTATTGTTCCTCTAGGTCATGGAAGTTACATGATTTTTATCTCTCAGAATGTGATCGAAATCCGACGCATTAATTTAGCTTTATCGGAATGAAAATTAGTTGGACCAGATGTCTCGATATTAACCCTTTACCGGCACACTGAGTGGAAACCAACCGACGATCGACGGTTTTTGTTCCTGTTTTCATCCCTCCATGATTTTTTTTTTTTTACATGTTGCCATTTTATGTATCAGGAATAAACTTTTCGTACATCCTCTAGAATGTTCGGAGCATCAGCTGTAATTTTTTAAACCACTTCGGACGGATAGTTCGCTCACAATCGTTTTTTGAAAACTCACTGGGTAGAATCCACCCGGTGTGACGGCCGTGATATTATTTGGTAGTGTGAGGGCGAAGGGTTGAATCCCTTGTTGTTAAAAATGAGTGAATATAAAATTAACCAAGCGGGTTGAATTTTACTAATCGAATGTGTGTTTTGCTTTGTTTTTGTTTCTCGGTGCAGCCTCGGGAGGGGGTGGTCCGATGTTGGTCCCTCCCGTGGCACAAGGGGCAACGGGCGGCCGTCAGGTCGGCGAAACCGTCGGGGCCCGGGGTCAGCAGTCCTCGGTCCCCAGCGCCCCGGCGACCCTGTGGCCACTTGCACCGGCTCAGCACAATCAACCGACGAGCCAGCAGTCCCAGCCGACGCCGCCCCTAGCTACAACCCCTGCACCGGCTCACAATCAAGGTTAGATAACGCCACTGATATACGCTGGACTGTGTCAAAAGAACAATTTATTTTTTTTTCTTGGATTGCATGGTCTTCGTAGCTAGTGGTTGGCCTAAAAAAAATTGTTCCGAAGAGCACGCTCGAAAATGATTTTTTTTTTGGCCCGTCGCAAAGGGGGGTCTTATCACAATTAATCTAATAATTGAATAATTCACAATTCACTCTCATATAAAGTTCATTATATGAGGAAAAAAATTTCTGAAGGAGCTGTAAATTGTGAAGTAATGGATTGCGGCTATTTTCATCAGATACCTTTTTTGTAGAGAATTCAATTGTTCCTAAAATGTATTCCTGCATTTTTCGTGTAGAACGAAGAGTTTGGCTGTGAAACTCGTTTAAAGACGGATTTTCGTCAAAAATTCGTTTAAAATGCCTGTATGTCTCAAAGATATTACATTTTTTGACTTGAGGCTCGGATACTTTTTGAAGAAAATTCAATTCCCTAGAGAATGGTATACGTCGGATTCAGATTCCAATAGTTTTTATTGGCTTACGCATTGAAAGGAGCAAAAAACGTATTTTACCTATGTTATTTAAATGGGAAAGGGGATCCCCCTTTGCGACGAGCCAAAAAAAAAAAAAAAAAAACAGTTTCGAGTGTGCTCTTCGAGAGAGTTTTTTTTAAGCCAATTACTAGCTATGAAGACCATGCAATCCAAGAAAAAAAATTTCTTTTTGACACAGTCTAATACACGCATTATAAAAAATAAATAAAATGAAGAAACAAAGAATATTTCAAAACAATAAATCAAAACAAATTGAAAAAAATAGAATCATGCATGTATCGGCGTTACAAAAAAATTCGTAAAACATTGAAATAATGTTTTTTGCGTTTCGATTAATTCACTTCCGATCAATTTGTTACAGGTCTCAGCCGTTATGGACTTTATTCGTTATTTCCGGGGGGTGGTGGGGCGAGCTACGTCGCGGCTACACCTGCCACCCCCTGCACCACCTCCGCAAGGGCTTATCACGCCACGACTCACAAAGGTAAGTCTACATCAAGGGCGCTACCGTTATCAACGATAATAATAAAAATAATAATCATAATAATGATAGTGTATGGCGTGTATAAGTTTCGTATGAAGTTTATAACTGAAAGAACCCCTCTTTACCCGGAGGCGAAACGCACCCCCACGATTCATTACGTGCCCGAACTTTGTCCTTGCAAAATCGTGCTTCATCCCCGATTCTCCACTCCCGTCTTGTTCTCCCGCTCCTTTGCGAAGTTGTCGCTTCACGGAATCTTCGCTCTTCGTCATCTTATTGCCCCTCGTCTTTTTTACCGACAATGGCAACGGAGACGCGGACACAGACAGCCCATGCTTCCTAGTTTTTTTCGCGTCGTAACTTTTGCCCCTCGTGATTTTTTTTTTTTTTTTTTGCGTTTGATAAAATCCATCACTGGAATCATGTGCTTTCCGGCTTTGTTCTTTTGTCCTTTCTTTTTTGTTTCCTTATAGAGGCTTCCTCTAAAAGAAAACGACGATTAAAAAAAAATTTGTCGGGATTTTGAAGACGAGCCGGATCGGATAATTTTTAGTCGGATAGTTTTTACGTTTGAAGACTTTGAAAAATCGGGGCATCCCTGAAAAACGTCTGATCGAGCTCATATTTCCATACGAGGGTACGAAAGCGAAATACTTTGAAATAGATGCTTGCCGCGAAAATCGGAAGATATTTTTTTTTTTTTTTTTTTGCGAAACACCTCAATGCAGTGAGTTCGTGTACCTAATGAGCTTGCTTGTTTGTGGTGTTTGTTGAATTTTCAAACGTTCATAACTCGAAAACGGGTTGAGCTACAGCGTCGAAATTTTGCACACACGTGAAGCCACATAATCTCTCTGTTATCAGTGATTTTCGTAATAATTGTTGCAGCCGTGCCGATTTTACGGCATTTTGGAATTATCAAAAATTATCGGTTATCACTCTAGCGTCCGCAAATTTTACGTGATCGGTTTAAATAGTTCTCGACGAATAAAAATATGCTCGGAGGTGTTGAGTATTCAATTTAAGCCGAATCCATTGACAACGAACATTGCAAATTACGAACATATCAAACGCCGGATCGAAAGTCGTTTTAAAACATTCTAAACTAATAAAAAATAACTTCATCGTATTGCCAATAAAATCATTTTCTTCTCCCAATTCAAGTACAAAAAGAAAAAAAGAAAAATTCTAAAATTTCCCATACGACACCACTCGAAGAACATTGAAACGTCGCGTTTGTCAACGATGCGTGTCGCAACGTTATCACTCACGTTGTCCTTGAAATTTTTCGGGAAGACACTCTCCGAAAATAACCCCAAAGAATTCGTTTCAAACGAGACAATACGATCGTTCTTGGTCCACCGGAATAATTCCCCCTGGAATATAACGCATTCGGCGAGAAAATTCTCTACAAGGAGCGCGTGAAAAGCTCCTTCCCGGCCGAGAGCAGACAGGTGTACGAATGCTCAACCGTGCGGGGGTGGGACTGACAGGTCGGACCGGTCGAGGGGAGCGAAGGGTGTTGGACGAATTTTCGGCAGCACCTTTGCGCGCCTGGCTCTGTTTTCCTCTCTCTCTCTCTCTCTCTCTCTCTCTCGCTCTCTCGCTCTCTCGCTCTCTCGCTCTCTCGCTCTCTCGCTCTCTCGCTCTCTCGCTCTCTCGCTCTCTCGCTCTCTCGCTCTCTCGCTCTCTCGCTCTCTCGCTCTCTCGCTCTCTCGCTCTCTCGCTCTCTCGCTCTCTCGCTCTCTCGCTCTCTCGCTCTCTCGCTCTCTCGCTCTCTTTTTATATAGTCCCGAACCGCAAAATTCCTGAGGCTCCCGCGAAGCTTGGCCATCGCTCTTTCGTCCTTCTTTCTCGACTGTTGAGCCTTTTTCGCACCTTCTTTCCGTTCACGCTTTCGCGAGAACGGAATCGTACGCAGTGTGGGTGTGTGCGCGCGCGCGCACGTGTGTGTGTGTGTGTGTGTGTGTGTGTGTGTGTGTGTGTGTGTGTGTGCGGGTCGAGGGTTTGGAAGGAGTCCGCGAGTCGCGGTCGTGCTTCCTCGGACAATGCCGCAATTATGCAATTAAAGCACTGAATGAACCGCCCAAAATACTTTTCAGCATCCCCAATTCTACGAATCCTCTCGCGTATTTTGGATCTACGCTTATGAACTTGCGTACACGCGTATGCGAAAGAAAGAGAGAGAGAGAGCGAGAAGGACGGAGGGGATGGAGAGCGAGGCGAGGTTAATGTTTGTGTTAGAACACGGGCATGTGCGCCCGAACGAAATTTTTCGTACATAACTGAAGGAGAAGGACGTAAACGGGTCGGAGCGCGCGCGGAGAAACCGTCCAAGGGAGCTCGTGCGGCAGCAACGTAAGCCCTTTAACGAACTCATTGTCCGAGGTGTAATCCAAAACGCCGGGGCGGGCAATCCCGTCCCGGCCCGGGGACGAGCTATTTTCGAGCGGTAACGACAATATGAAAACGAAATATTCCATTGCCCCCGGGAGCGTGACGCGAAAGAGTGGATCGGCCGCGGACATCGTGCAATTGGATTGACGGTGAATTAATGAAAATAAAAGGACGAACGAGCACTGGAACTTTTTTGGTAGAAAGATTTTTTGAATGTAATAAATGAAATAGATAAATAAATAAATAAATAAATGAATAAATAAATAAATAAATAAATAAATAAATAAATAAATAAATAAATAAATAAATAAATAAATAAATAAATAAATAAATAAATAAATAAATAAATAAATAAATAAATAAATAAATAAATAAATAAATAAATAAATAAATAAATAAATAAATAAATAAATGAATACATGAATAAATAAGTAAAAACAATTTTTCGCAGCTGTAAAGTTTGAAGCATATACTATCAGAAAACTTCTGGCTAATTTTGAACCCATCGGATTATTTTCAGAGTTCAAATTGATTAACACATGAAGAAATTGTTTAACGAGCTGAAGTCGATGTTTCCAGTCAATGTGATCCCCACCCTAATCACCCTATTCATGTATCCATCACTTTCCCTCCTCATCTACGTGCATTGAATCCAAATGGAAATGATCCATTGATTACATGGCCATTCCTTTGAGTTGAAAACCCTTCCGTAAGTTTTTAACAATAGTTGTTGATAAACAGAACTTCATGGTCCACCCCATGATTCTCTATTTCAAGTAAGCGCAATATCATGCATTGCACTCTGTTTCAACCCCCCAAAAATCGATATTCACCGGAAAACCCGATTCCAACCCATCAAACAATTTTTTTTTTTTCACTCGTTTATTAAATGCAAAATTCATATAACCATCGCGAAACATCTCAAAATAATCCGCTCGGGCTCACATTTTGGTCAGATATTTTCCAACAGTATATCCTTCGAATCTGAGAGCTGTCAAAATTCTTATTTTTCAAAATTACACCCTGAAAAATACATATCTAAATATCTATAAATAAATATCTACATACATATGGCCTCGTTCAACCGTATGGGTCGATAAAACGGCACGGAAATAATTAAGTAAAAGTTCAGGCTAGTCGAGGGACAGGTTAATTACTTGGCACAGGTGTACGACGCGAAACGGGTTGGAAAAAGGTTAAAAAAAATCGCCGTTCGACGTTGCGCGGTGCGGTCGGGGGTGGAAAAGCGAGTTTCAGCGATGGAGAAGCGTGTGTAGAGGCGGCACGATGGTCGATTATTCGCGTTCGAGCCTGGCCCGGGAATAGCGGATACACACCGTTCCGAGACGACCAACGTTCGCTCTCTCGGTCTTGTCTAAAATCGAATCTAAACTCATCGACGATTTCAATTACCCGTATCGTTCCGGGACGAATGCAAACTACTCGTAGCACGTGCTTTCTCACCCCAACCAACTATCCAACCCCTTTTCCACTTGACTCCGCGACACGAGAATCATTCGGTGGCTAGGGGTAGGTTTCTCCTTTTTTTCGGGGAGTCGGGAAGGGAGGAGGGGGCGAGGGTTCACCATCGTAGGGTAATTTTTCTTTTTTTTTTTGTTTCCCCATCGCTGATGTTGATTTCGCGCAGTGACAAGTTTCGGATTATCATTCATTCCCTCGTTTATCTCCCTTGTTCTTGTCTCGTTGTGTAATGCGACTGGTTGAAGCGTTTTTGTGTTGTCTTTTTTTTATATTTTTTATATCCCTCGCTGTGAGAAATGGAATTGGAATGGGTGTTATAGAATTAAGGTGGGTGGTAATGTCGAATGCTTGGTAGTTCGATGATAGAGTGCGCGAGTGCAATTACTGTCTGAATTTGTCTATACGAATGTCTATTAAGGTGTTTGTTCTATCCCAAAGTTAACATTCTTTCCCTCCCCTTCCCTAAAAAAATGTTGAGCTTAATTGAACCAGTTCTGAAGTGTCGCATATGCATCAATATCATTTTAAAATCGTCTATTCAGGCTCAACGTTTTTATTTTTCTTTTAAAGTTTTTTTCTAAGCGGCGGCTGGACATTTTTTTAACTTTGAGAAGTAACCGACACCCTAATATATAATATTAACACATACACACGCGCGTGTTCGCGTGTGTGTGTTTGTTTGTAATTTACGAATATAAATATATCGGTTTTCACGCTGCTTTCGCTGGCGATCGTATCGCAGAGAATGAAAGAACAGGTGAGTCGATAAACCGCACAGCTGAATGCACGTAATTTTCAGTGCGCTAATGTAACGATTATCGGGCTCTTGGTTCGTGTAGAACTTCGATCGAAGATACGAGAAATTACTACTTTTAGAAATTCAGAGCAATTCAGACATTGAAGAAAAAAAACGCAGTTTTTCGGGGTTATTCTGACGCGTTTCCGTCAATAATACTCGTATGTATTAATATAATATATATCTATAGGTTCGTCGAATTAAAATAGTCGATAAATGACATTAAGACATCGCAACCTATCCAATGCTTTATTTTTAATTTTTATTTCGAAGCAACAATTCAGTGTTGACTAATATTCTCACGATAAGAACGAATGCGAAGTCCGTTTTTAAATTTAGAAAAAAAAATGATAATTTATTCTCGTCTTTAATGCGGTGAATTTTGGCTTTGAGCTGAGGTTTCTCGCAAACGGAATGTACTATAGCGACGCGACAAGCACCAATACGTGGAACGATATTTCGGCTATCAGCAGGCCTGAACAGTTTAGACGGAAGGATTATACCGACACGTGTTAATACTCGTGAGGTATACCCTGCATTTAGGGGCGATCGGAGACATTAGAGGGTTAACCACTCTATCCCGATTGTTTCAACCTCATGTCGGAAATTGCTTGGATGATTATTCTCATCATTATTTATCATTTTATTGAGAGGGATATTAAATCCTCCAGAACCGTGTACTATTTTTGACATACGTCAACCCTGTACACGGGTCACTCGTTTCCGTTGCATTTCTTGGCTTCTTAATGTGTATAAATAATTCTGTAAAAATTCTGAAATACTCTCTAATTACTCCACATTACGATTCAATCTTTATTATATTTTAAAAAAGATTAATTATGTCATAAAAAATATAAAATGTCCATAAGAGTTCTTGAACTATAAAATTGCGAGGACACGAGCGGCCCGTGTACGCGTTTTTATCGTCAACAAAGTTATTATCTCAACCACCGTTATTACTATTCAGAATGAAATGAAAACGTCTAAAAAATAACAATAAAAACGAATTTTTCTCGTTCCATTCCTCGCAACGTTTCCACGAAATTTCCATCGTCGCGAGAACGTCGTGTCGGAAAATTGTACACATCCTCAATATTAATACACGCCCACACACGGAACGTTTTTATTTTCACACGTAAATACAACTTCGCTCGTAGACGAGCGAAGGTGAGACGATAAATCGAAAAATCTGAAATCGAAGGCAACGCGCACGAGTTTCGCGCGAGACTTTATCGAGATTTATCGTGGAATTGACGAAGAAAAAGTTGGCAGCAGTCGGCGCAAACGTTGCTAGCGAAAGAACGCTACGATCCGAATCCGTATTCGATCAATCGGGATCGCGCATGTACATCGTGCAGTGAACGTGGAAAACCCGGGGTGAGATAATAGAGCGAGAGAAGCGAGAATTTATCGCTAGCAGATGTAAACCAAAAGAAAAAAAAAGAAAAATTGAAAAAATAAAGTAAAATATGGTTCTAGGGCAACTCTACGTGGATATACAGTGTATATATATACGTGTGTGTGTACGTGTATCGCTGGGGCTTTCAGCTCTTCTCGCTGTATCGACAATTTGTCAGCGCCGATTCATAGCTTCCGTTTGAATTAATTCCGCCAACGTCCCACTGGACTGATCTGCTTTTTCTTCCGCTCTGCTACTTGTTATTTAAAAAACAACAAAAAAATTATTTTTTCGACGTTGCATGGCGGTGCAATAATTCGCGGATGCGAATAAGCATGAGCGATCATCGTACAGTTAAAATTCCAAAACTATATGAGTCAAAAGAAAGATCAATGAAAATTCAATTAAATTTTGAAAATTAGGGAAAAACGATAGACAACATTCTTTGGATCAAGTTGTATATTTTATATAATCGTTGTCACTAAATCCGTGGAGATCGTTTCAATCTCGCAATATTGATCACATGTTTTTCGCAATCTCCCCTTAAATATAAAAACCTGTCTCCGCTCGATCTCAACTACCACACATCATCTCGATCTTTTCGTTTCCGTCTTCGTTCTCAAATCATCACCGATTTGAATATATTTGCATAGACGCTTGATTAATTCATTTTTCCACTTGTTTATGATTATAATTGTCCAAAAAAAAAAAAAAAAAAAAAAAAGAAGGGAAAAAAATCAAGTCAGACCGTTTTGCTATTGTCGAGTTGTATAAATTTCGTGTAACGAAAAATAAATTTAATTCGCACCGACGACGAGGGCACGAGAACGAATCACTCGCCGCGAATTTATTTTCCTTCGGACGGTGCTGTTGCCGTTTCTGGCGCCTGAGGGCGGAACGACGGTTTTGCTTTTAATATTCATACGAAAGCGTGTCCGGCTTGTTGCGCGCCGACCGAGCCGCCCTTCCGGATCGTTTTTCCGCTATATATTCATTCGTAGCAATTCCATACTTTTCTTTGCTTTTCTTTTTTTTTTTTTTTTTTTATTATTTATTTGTTTATTTCCACTTTTTCGACTTCATCGCGCCCGGTCTCGCCATCCGGACGCTCGGTGTGAGATTCGAGCTTGAAATTTTCTGTCTCCGCGCCGCGATAATTACCTCTAACGGCAGTTAGCACATCGGTTTAATTCCAATTTCGAATTTAAAGAGTAGATATTGTACATCGTAACGTCACATATACATAACATACTCACCGTATGTCTGTAGTTTTTTTTTCCTTATGAATCGTTATCGTTAATTGCTTCGCGATATCCGTGGAAAGCTATTTCGGAAATATGTATAATGGAACGTGAAAATCAAGGTTTTAATAGCCGTAGTCGCATATCCGGAAAATGGCCAATATGGAAGCAATCGTGAAAAATGGTTAAAATATTTTAAAGATCGGCGAATTATATTTCGTATTGTACGAGACGGTATTTGCCTTTTTTACGAATGCATAGAAAATATGGTTTTGATCGATTTCGGACATTGTGACGATATATTTATATATTATCTCGATATATTCCAATGGACTGATGTCAAAAAATATTCAAGAGATAGAAAAACAAAACAAAAATTGTTAACCATGCGAAATAAATGTAAAAAATATACACTCAGATAAATCCTCATCTTCGATAAAATCTATATCCAAGTAAAAATAGCACACATGTATCTGAAAATACCTACAAAATCCAAGAATAAATAAATGAAATAATCGTAGCCCTGGAAACTTTGCATTTGATAAAAGTACTATCCGAATAAAAATAATATACGTTTCTATAAGAATACATAAAAAAATCCAAAAACAAATAAACTAATAAAAAACTGGGTTTGCCATACGAAATAGATATAGAATATCTATGCAGACGTAACTTTTCATTCCATAAGAGTTATATCCGCGCGAAACCACTATATATAGATCCACGCGTGTAGTATCGCAACGTCCGCATGAATAATCGATTAGAATAGTTCGAAATGAAAAAAAAAAAAGGCGTACGATTAATAATTCACGGTGTATTTGCCCGTGGCCGATCCTTAACAGTTTCAGAAAGCGTATTCTCAGCCGCGGTGGGGGTTGGCGTCGGTGGTTACACCTGGGGAGCTCCCACGCCACCCCCGGGTTCGCCGTACAGTCCGGTACCCGTGACTCAGCTCGAATTGCTCGCGAAAAACCTCGCGAATCTCGCGCCTCATCACGGAACGGGTCAGACGACGAGCCATCAGGCCCATCAGTCCCTCAGCCTTCAGGGCGCCGTCGGGGTTAACGTAGCGGCTACCGCGGGTGCGAGCTTGCACCACGCCCAACACACTCAGCACACCCTCAATCTCGCCGGGATTCATCATCTTCATCACGGTGAGTCGACGATGACGACGACATCGGCGACCTCGTTCACGTCCAAGTTTATTGACGATCGTACGCTCAGTCTCGGTTAGTGTCTCCAATCAACGATTCGCTCGATGATCTCTGCAATTTTTTTTTTTTTTTTTTTTATCTCTCTCTGTAACGAAGCATTTGGTTTGAAAAAAAATTGCAACCGGAAATATCATTCGAATTTTCTATAAACCACGTAGAAATAATTTTTTTCCAAATTTTCATTTTTTTTTGCCTGCCCATTATTGTCGCAAATTTCGAATCACGATAATTCGTTTTTCTCCGTGGTTTCGTTATATCTCCCGTTCGATCAACGCGTATTTATTTATTTTCACATTTTCCCAAGCACGTTGGAGAATGACGTAGGAACGCACAAGCATGTTTTGCAATTCGGGAGCACGAAGATTTTATTTGACTTTTACTCTTTGTCGGCATCGCACACGATCGTTCGTACAATCTGTATTACGTTTTTCATTACGAGATGTCGTTGAATACCGTTGTGTTGATGATTTTTTGATCGATCGATTGATTAATAATTATCTTATGAATTTGATACAATGTTTTTCTTCCCAAAGGAGGTCTTCATCAGAACGCTTTTTCGCCCCAATTGTCATTAGTGACAGCGGGTACGCCGGCGTTGACGATAAATAATTTTTCGTCACCGACGAACAGCCAAACTAACGTCGTACCGACGACGGGGATGCTTTTGCAACAGGATTATCACAATCCGACGCAAGCGATAACGAGCTCGGGATGCCCGACGACGGTCAACGTTTCGACGATACCGAGCGGTTCGACGACGAGCGTTAGCACGATGCTCGTCCAAGCCGGCCAGACCGGTCACACGTCCGGCGGTTATATGCAACAAACTACGAGTTGCAGCAGCACGAAAAAACTCGATAATTTCGGTACCGTGCAAACGACGATGACCGGACAGACTGTCAAACTAGAAAAAGCCAGACAGCCGTGCATATGCAGAAATAACAATGGTGAGAAACGACGGACGGTCTGACGATTGTGGAATTAATTAATCGCGAGGTTTTTTTTTTTTGGTTCGTCTTTTTTTTCGGGGGGGGGGGGGGAATTATTTTATTCTTCTGGTGATCGAGCTTCCGAATATTCAATGTTCCGACGGGTCGATGGAGGGAATTAAAATGGTCCGGAAATAATTTTTTCTAATCGTCGTGGCTCTGGCTGTTGAGGTGTTACCATTGGATGGATATTGAAGAGTCGCCGAAATTCTTGAAAATTTGAGGAATGATCGTTGTTTTTTTATAGAATAATAATATATTAATTATTTCAGAATTCTTCACTGCGTAGTTGAATAATTACAAATTTATGAGTTATAGCTCGA
Source organism: Sussaba pulchella (assembly GCA_963971145.1). Lineage (NCBI taxonomy): Eukaryota > Metazoa > Arthropoda > Insecta > Hymenoptera > Ichneumonidae > Sussaba > Sussaba pulchella. The sequence goes on along the minus strand of OZ020174.1, from coordinate 3,954,555 downwards.
AAGATCGATGAATCGAAGCTTCATACATCAACCGGTTTTTCGGTCAATCGAAAAAAAAAAAATACTCCGAGAAAGTATTGATAAATAAAATACATAAATTTATGACCCGATCCCGAAGGAATGAAAAATAAACAAAAACCGTGAAAATTATGGCTAATAAAAAACGATAGATTCGTGTTAAATCAATCGTTATTGCATCAATTGTCATTGTTATTGTTGTTGTGTCATTGCATCGTTATTGTATCGTGTTGTTATCAGCCTTGGGTCGATTGAATGTGTCAAAAATATTTCAAATACGTTGATAAAAACGATCATCATTTTATCCTTGGCTTAAAAACAATATTTTTTTTCAATACCTCAGAGTTTTAAAAATCGTTGGTATGAAAAATATTACGAATATCGTGTTCTTGGTTTATCAATGAAATTTTTGTCGATCGGTTGTGCGTTATCTTTGAATATCCAACATCACGATAACGATGAGGCGCCTGTGGCGAAGGTGGACGAGGTTCTCGTTCGCTTACGCAAGAAGTCTTCTTCGTACTCACTCCCCCGTTCTATATTTAAGCTCAGCCAAGCTCAAGAAATCCGCCTTCCCCTCTCTCTCTCTCTTTCCCTCCCTCTCTCTCTCTATCTCTCTTTCCCTCTCTTTCTCGCACTACAGCCACGGTTTATATCTCAGTCGCTCGTCCATACTCGGTTTTACGGCTGTCGCCTTCCTGGCTCTTTCGCCCATCTCGTCTTATATTTCTCTTTCGAGGCACTTTCCGAGCCTCGTGAATCACCGATCTCGAGAATGTACAGAGAAAAGACGACACTTTTTTTTTTTTTTATTTCTCTCTTACTCCACAACTCCATCACGCTTGCACTTATCCCATCAATAATAACGCGAAAACGTTTGAAATATTCATCTTTGAGTGTTGAAAAATAGTTTGACGATTCCATTTCAAATCAGGGAGTTTTTACGTTTGAAGTTACGAAATCTCTCGTGGACGAAATATGTTGTTTTTCAGAGAAAAATAGGTCACACGTATTTTGCCGATTCGTGAATATAATTTTTTGGGCGGAGTTACAAGGATTTCAATCTTAAGGGTGGTTTTTCAAAAAATCGTGGAATTTTTTTGAAATTTTCTATATTTTTGTCAATAATGAAGATATTTTGATAGAACCTGCCTGATTTAAAATGAAATCGGTCAGTTTATACGACGAATCCTTCATTCCCGTTGCTTTTTTAACGTTTATCCAATCGGAAAATATTTGTTAAACTTATTTTATATAATATTTTAATATATATTTATGTATTTTATTTTCTCAGCCATTTATATGGTAAATTTTATATTGAATTGTGGAATAATCGTGAATCATACTCGACCATCGCTTCGTACGTGGATAATTGATTTGCGAGACCTTTGGGGGATGATTTATCGTGCGAGCCCGACCTCGTCATTCCATAATCCTTGGATTATGTCTGCGGTTCGGAGGCAAAACCGCATAAGTCCATAGAAAGGGTTTTAGCGAAATGACGAGTTTACGTTGCGAACGCCGCCACAGCCGACGAATCAATTAAAAAAATAACAATTATCCGGATTCACTTGGATTTTGGTACAATTCAAGGGGTTGGCATTCCGTAAAATTTGAATAGTTTGTAACTTGTGGATAAAAAAAAAACATTTTTAGACTTGCCTACAAATCATGGACTTATCTGGTTTTGCTTAGCTATGCGAGACAATTAATAATCGAAGAATTTTTTATTTCACCGATAGAAAAATTGAAGGAAAACTTGAAAAAAAAAAAATATAACATAATTCTCATTGTTTTCTTTTTCAATAGAAAAACAAAGAAGCTTTTCGATTTTCCGACAAAGAAGACTAATTTCGTTGTGTCAATCTCATTAATTTCTCCTCCTGTTCGGGCAATTTTTGGCAGTTCCGTGTTTAAAATCGATCTTTACAATACAAATTACAATAATCTGATTCAATCTCATTTTACGAAAATGACATTGAATTATCATTCGGTTTTGTCTCCGAAACTCAGATAATATTCGAAGCTCGAACGCGATTCAAATTCAAACTGAATAATTTAAATTGATTATTTACATTCGAACGATTCGATTTGATTCGATTTTCGATTGCTCAGGAAAAACTAAGCTCATACATTCGGACGTCGGCTGCAGTCGCACGTTGCCGATCGTTTCGTCGTGGAACGGCCAGCAGGAGATGATGACGTCGTGCACGAGTAATTCGAATAACGTAGGATCGGGAACGACGACTACGACGACGGGTATCGCTAATCTCGTGAAACGAGAACCCATGGCGACGGTTCCTTGCCAAGTCGCTGAAGTTTCAACCTCGCTTCATGCTACAACGACCGCCGTTAAGATCGAGCCCATGCCGCCAAAGTCCGAAAACGGTAAGATTCTTGACCGTATTATAGTCGCTTCTCTGCATGGGCTACATTGAACGCAGCTTCCTCCATGAGGAAGCAAAAATCGAGGAATTTATTGAGGCTTTACATACGCGATTTCGCCGATTTTCGAAAGTACTCATCTAGACGCGGTTAGAAAAAAATTACGCGTGTATCGACAACATTTTTTTTACGGATCATTTATGCACATGGTTGAGTGTATGTTGCAAAAAAAAATTAGAAATTTTAACAAATGACGGAGATATTACACAATAGAGCAATGTATTTTTTTAAACCTTGTGAAAGTTTTAACTTTTGAACGAAGGTCCGGATCGCTTTGAAATTTTTACAACATATTCTTAGTATCATCACCTATCGTGTGAGCTACAAAAACAAAAATTTCAATGACAAAAAAAAAATAAAAAAAAATAAAATACCGACGGCAAATTTTTTTATTTAATTTTCTGTCGGTATTTTATTTTTTTTTAATTTTTTTGTGTCATTGAAATTTTTGTTTTTGTGGTTCACACGATAGGTGATGATAATAAGGATATGTTGTAAAAATTTCAAAACCATCTGAACCTTCGTTCAAAAGTTAGAACTTTCACGAGGTTAAAAAAAAATACATTACTTTATCATGTAATATCTCCGCCATTTGTCGATATTTCTGATTTTTTAATTTTTTTACATATACTTAACCGTGTGCATGAATGATTTGTAAAAAAAATGTTGCCAATATATGCGTCATATTTTTTTAACCGCGTCTAGAAAAGCAGGTATATGCAAAAATATAAATTTTTTTTTCTTCGTCCGATATTTTTCGCGAATCCTCATCAAAATGAGTCTAGCCGAGAAAATCCCCAGGACTCAACGGAAACGATTGCACCATGCAAAGCCGAGATATTTCCTTCGAATTTTACGAGAACATTTTGCTGCACTTTTGCACGTGCCACGACGAAAAAGACGCATATGCGGCTGCAGATGGATTCAGCTCGTTGTCTGAAAGTCGATCGCTCGTTCTCGTACACTCTCTTTCTCTCTCTAAAAGAAAACCTCGAACGTTTTACGATCGAAATATTACAACGTCTCCAACCATGTCATAACCTTTTTTCACACGACCTCGCTATATTTCCTCGTCGTCATGAAACGTGAAAAATCTTACGATGACATAAAGAAGAAAAAAAAATAAAACTAAAACATTAAAATAAAAAATAGAATAAAAATTTTGCATTCGTTGCTCTTCGATCGGTGAATCAATGGCCGAAAATCTACCCCGAAAAATTCTGCAAACGATTGCAATTTTTGATTGACCAAGTACCGAGATTTATCGTTAATTTATGAGGAAAACGATTGAACATTGCGGATGACAGAATTTACAAAAGGGGTTGAATTTGTTAGCATCAACGTCGCTGCGATCATTGTTAAATCCGTGCCACGAGCAGCGTTCAGAATGAGAGGAGTGCGTTATGGCCAGTGTGGTGCAATCGAGCGTCTCGATGAGGGTAAAGGGGGAGTACGAATTTGCTTCTGGTCTCGTAGCCAATGGGAAAACTCGGGGCGAGCACGTTTCTCCCCCAGCACCCTCGCAATAACGAGACACGCACGGTAGAGTGGAACGCATTGAATGACGAAAGAACGAAAAAAATTAAAATAAAAAAAAAAAGGGCAAAAAATAAATCTCCCGAAGAACCGTGGAGTGGACGAGAGAGAAACGAAGAAAGAAGAAAAACGAACGACGAAACTGGCAGCGGAAAAGAGAGAAGGTGAGAGAAGCGGAAGAAAAAGATTGGAAGCTCGGAGGCTGGGGAGGAGAGGCCGTACCGGCTTCGAGACGTCGCGAGGGCGTGGAGTATGATCGCTTCGTGGGTTAAATGCCGAAGGACTGGCTGAGAAACCGAGATAGTGGGGTTAACAAAAAAATTTAAGAAATGGAGAAATTATTTAAAAAGGGATTAATAAGAAGAAGAAAATGAGAGAATGAGGGCGAAAGAGAGTGCTTGTGCGTAGAACAACGGAGAAAGAGAGAGAGAGAGAGAGGATCGATCGATTGATTTTATTATGCATTAGTGAGACTTAGGCGATCTGACATAGTTATTGAATATCACTTATTTCAAAAGAGGAAAGTAACGAAAATAAAATAAAATAGAGACAAAAAATTAATATAAAATAAAAAAGAAATAACAATAGGTTAAAATGATGACGACCACGGGAGAGTTCGTAACAATTAGATCGGAGAAATAATAAAATCAGGAGTATAATCGAAGCTCAATAAAATAAGTTTAATACCGAAAAAAATAATGATGAAAATATGTATAAGAGAAAGAAAAAACAAGCGAGAGAGAGAGAAAGAGAGAGGAGAGAGAGAAAGAGACACGCAGAGAGAGAAAGAGAGAGGAGAGATAAAAAGTACGTCGTATAGCTTGGGCCTTGCATCGCCACAAATGCATAATAAATAATGCAGCGAAGTAAAGTCACAAACCACGGCGACACAGGCGACCACGAGGGTAGACGATAGAGTTGGCTTCATTTTCCATGGTTTTCATGCGAGCGTGCGGACGATTCGAGGAGAACGTCGAGAAACAACGTAGAGAAAGGTTGCCCGTTCGCCGCGTGCACAGTGCTAACGGATCAAGAGAAGGGATACAAAGGTACCGAGGCAAAAGAGGGATGAAAAAAAAAAAAAAAAAAAAAAATGAGAGGCAACGCATGGCGAGGCAAATACAAGGCGTGGCTTGGAAATGCGCGAACAGAGATGTTAAAAAATGAGGGCGAGAACCGAAAGTCCTTGCGAGGGTTCGCAATGGAGTAAAAGATTCGCGTGTTAACAACCTCTTAACATACACCGATTTATCTAAAACTTTGCCGAATTCTTTCCGATATTACGTCAAATCTAAGACCTGCGAAAAAAAAAAAGAACAAAAAAAAAGCGCTTCAGTGAGATACTCTTCGATATAAAAAAAAAAAAAAAAAAAAAAAAATAGAAGCAGTAGCAGGACAGACGAAAAGAAGATTGTATCATCGTCAGTTAACCGTATACCCACGATTTCGTACCCGCAAATTGCCATACGTTAACGGCATGCAAATGATCACACGTCTGCCCCCTCCCCCTCCCCCATTCTCCCCCACCCGATCGTTCTTTACCATTGGGGATAGACGGAGGGGCTGAAAAAAACGGGAGAAACGATATGGCTAAGCGCATAGGGCTCGAAGAGGGAGAATCGACAGGGGTTGGAACGCGGAGATGGATGCAGGGTAGTCGACGTCTCTATATTTATATATATACATATATATACATATAGCCACCCACGTTATGCGAGTGTCTCTCGAATATCGCTTTCGCCGCGGTGATAACGATGTCACTGTCGGGCGCGGCAGTCTCTCGTTGCGTGAAAAGGATACTTCTATCCTTGAAGCTCTCTCGCTGGCTCAGCGAGAGGCCAGCGGCGAGAGGGGCCGGGGAGGGGGTGAGGGAGAGGGCAAGTTGGGTGGGAGAGAGATAGTTCTGAGAGGATAACGAATGACGGTATACGAGGCGAGGAATGAGACGACGACGACGACGGGCGAGGGAATAACTGTTATGGATTTCGGGAAATAAATGACGGGAAAACTCGCTAATGGGGTGGTAATAAAATTATGGGTGCGGAGATTTAAAATAATGATCTCTTTTTTTTTTTTTTTTTTTGAGTTAATTATTGATGATTTATTTTATCAGTGAGGTTTCGGCGATGTCTGTTGGGGATTGTCTTTATCAGAGCTTGTGAAAAAGGCGATGATAAAATGATGAGATCGATTTTTTTTCGTTGAGAAAATTAATTGTTTTATTTTTGTTGATTATTTTATGAATGATGTATCAACGATGTCGATTGGAAATTGTATGTATGTAAGGCCGTCAATGAGGGATAATAAAATGATCGGGTGCGACGTTCTTTTTTGCTTTCAAAGGAACTTTATTATTGAATTTTAATTGATTATTCTATCACAATAACGTTCTAACGATGTCTATTAAAAATGTACTTTATCAAACATCCTATTATTTTTTTTCAGAGAGGTTTGTAATGACATTTATTCATTCATTCATTTCTTCATCGCGCTACGTTGCTGTCGGTGGAAGAAAAAAAAGCCACTTACCGACGTTTATACGACGCTATTAAATCACGATAGGACATATATACTAATGCTTTAAGGGGTCACGTCGAACGATACGAGCGCGGTAATTCTGCGATTAACAAAACGCTCGTCACCCGCGCTCGAGACGAAAACGATTCAAAAATTCGAACGAACCATTGCGTTCGTGCAACCATCGTTTTATTTTCGTCGTCGCTAACGTCGGTGGTATCCGCGTTTGTTCGAATTTTGCAGGTATAGTCGTCTCGACGGCCGGAGCTGGCGGAATTCCGGTTGGCATTGCCGTTGCACGACAAAGACTGCAGCATCAGGAAACAACGTCGTCGTCGATGCGAAACGTATCACTGAGTCATCACACGTCCCATCACGCCAGTTACCATCATTTTCAACCCGACAGTCTCGGTGAGTGCATCATGTCATTGCGTATCGATGCTCGATCCAGATCTACTGACGTGTAAATAATAAATAATAAATAATAAATAATAAATAATAAATAATAAATAATAAATAATAAATAATAAATAATAAATAATAAATAATAAATAATAAATAATAAATAATAAATAATAAATAATAAATAATAAATAATAAATAATAAATAATAAATAATAAATAATAAATAATAAATAATAAATAATAAATAATAAATAATAAATAATAAATAATAAATAATAAATAATAAATAATAAATAATAAATAATAAATAATAAATAATAAATAATAAATAATAAATAATAAATAATAAATAATAAATAATAAATAATAAATAATAAATAATAAATAATAAATAATAAATAATAAATAATAAATAATAAATAATAAATAATAAATAATAAATAATAAATAATAAATAATAAATAATAAATAATAAATAATAAATAATAAATAATAAATAATAAATAATAAATAATAAATAATAAATAATAAATAATAAATAATAAATAATAAATAATAAATAATAAATAATAAATAATAAATAATAAATAATAAATAATAAATAATAAATAATAAATAATAAATAATAAATAATAAATAATAAATAATAAATAATAAATAATAAATAATAAATAATAAATAATAAATAATAAATAATAAATAATAAATAATAAATAATAAATAATAAATAATAAATAATAAATAATAAATAATAAATAATAAATAATAAATAATAAATAATAAATAATAAATAATAAATAATAAATAACGACGGAATTAATATTTAACGTCGTGACAAATCATGTGAAAAATTGATGTTGGCAACAATAAATCATTTATCATGGCCCTGACCCGGGATTGTCGCGAATTTTGAATAATAACAATTATTTTTCAAGCTCCGTGGAACTCGGTGCATATCTACATTGTTCCGATTATGAATTAAAACACGAGAACCATGAAATATTAGCGCGCCTTGCATTCGCGGGTTGCCGTCGACGAATGATATGCGCGTGAACGTGCTTTGCACGACTCTCGACCCTGAACGTATATATAGCGAGAATTCACGTTCAGTCGAGGGCACGACGCGGTGCTGGGTGTATCAGGATGCATAGCTTAGAGTGCATTTTATATATATATATATATATATATACGATTTTAAAACACACTCGTACACAAACTGCAGCTGGAGTGGCTTTCAACGAGGCCGTTTACGCATTGTCCCGCACACAGTGACGCATTTTTATTGTTCTTTATTTGTTCCCCCGTATATTTAGGTTTTTTATCATTTTCCCATGAGATAAGCGATAGCCGGTTTATTACAGTGCATAGTGTGTACGTATATTCGGGTTATGTATGTTCATTGGGGTGGTTTATATTTGGGACATTTTTGAATTTTAATTTTGCCGGGGTGTCAGTCGCTCTCATGATTTTTTTCATTGTGTATTTCGAGCCTAATATGATTCTTCTAATTTAGCTCCAATCATCCCCCTGTAACGAGGTGAGGTTTCTCGTTTCAAATACACCAAGGTGTTACAGATGTGGGACATTATTTAGCTGAACTATGTATATAATTTCTTAAAAATCGGTTTAAGGGATCGCATTTTTCACGACTTTGAGTTAAAAAAAAAATTTACATCGCTCTGGTACACGTCACATTCGACAAATTGAACCCTAATTGGCTACGGAAGGGAAAAATCACTTTTAGTCTTGGTATAAACGAAATTTGGTGATGATTGATCGAATGGACCGAATTTTAAATGGGAAAAAAGTTGTTAGTTGAAACTTGCCAAGTGCTGAATCCGAATTTTCGGTAAAATGTACGAAATTCACCATGAGAAAGTCAAAGTTGATGAAAATAGTTACTCGCAGAGATCCTCATGGAAGATTTCGCGCATGAGGTGGCCAGAATCGATGAAAATAGTTCCTCGTGAAGATCCTCATAGTGAATTTCGTCCATTGCCTCAAATTCGGAAGATACCTAGCACTTTCGAGGGTTCAATTTTTTTTTCCAACTATAGATATCGATAGGATCGGAACGACATGGTGCGGGTCGCAAACGCCATTTTCTCGTACGGCGAAAGGGCGAGCCCCGAGGGAACATTCTACGTAGATGTAAAGTCGATTGGTTTCCTTTCTCGTACCTACAGGTCGACGCGGACACTCTTCGTACGTCTGCCTTCGTACCGAATCGTAATCCGTCTCGAAATCTGCAGTTTTTCAAAACGTTATCTCCTCGATGTTTCTGTGGTTTGGAAGTAAGACCGAATGGGGCCATTGGAAAAAAGATAGATTATATGAAATTGTTCTTCTTGTCATTCAGATTGTGAACATCGTTTTGAAACACAGAGTTGCCAATCATTTACAATACAAGAAGTAATTACGCGATTAATTTAAATGAATAAAGTCCATCGTTTTTCTCTTTAAACAGAAAAAAACAACACCAAGAAGACTCATTTATATGTTTTTTGCAAGTTTTTCTGAATCTTTTCCTTCGGTATCATAAGAATTTCGTTATTCGACGATGTATATCGATTGTTAATTGTCTCGCATCTGGTAGGCAAAACCAGATAAGTCCCTGAATTGTAGGCAAAATCGAAGTCCAACGGTGTTTTTTTTATCGACAAGTTACGGGCTATTCAAATTTTACAGAATTCTACCTTGAATAGTACCAAAAACTAGGTGTAACCTGATAATTATTATTTTTGAAATCGATTTCTCGTCTTTGATAGACCATTGGCTACGTAAAATCGTTATTTCTCAAAAACCCCTTTTTTTAGGGACTCCATTTGGTTTTGCGTCCGAACCGCAGATATATCGACACGGATATAAAAGTTGCAAAGCGAAGAGTGCAGACGAGGTGGACGGCTCTGACGGATAAGCGTTATCCGATACGACACCGTTTTCGTTTGACCCATCGCGCACTCGGGCGCTGTCGAGTCTCTTCTCTCTACCCTTGCTCTCCCTTCCTTCCTTTCACCCCCCCCCCTCTCTCTCTTTTATCTCTCTCTTTCTTTATCTCTCTTTTTCTTTATCTCTCTCTCTCTTTATCTCTCTCTCTCTTTATCTCTCTCTCTCTTTATCTCTCTCTCTCTCTTTATCTTTATCTCTTCTCTCTCTCTCTCTCTCTCTCTCTCTCTCTCTCTCTCTCTCTCTCTCTCTCTCTCTCTCTCTCTCTCTCTCTCTCTCTCTCTCTCTCTCTCTCTCTCTCTCTCTCTCTCTCTCTCTCTCTCTCTCTCTCTTTATCTCTCTCTCTCTCGCTCTCTCTCTCTCTCTCTCTTTATCTCTCTCTCTCTCTTTATCTCTCTCTCTCTTTATCTTTCTCTCTCTCTCTCTTTATCTCTCTCGCGCTCTCTCGGTCTCTTCGGGCTGTGATATATAGATACCCGCTTTTCCGTGGCACTTGGCTAGTCTGACTCTGCGGGGGAGGGATGGACGCGGGACGGGTCAAGGGGCCGGGAGAGGCTCTCGGGGCTGCAGCCATCGGAATTCCTGGAGCGGCGCCGCGGACCCGAAACGCGTTCGTAAACGTCGAGGCAGGAATATTAACGAGAGTGAGGCTGGCTTGCCGGTTAGCAAGCAGGGTAAGAATGATGAACCACGAGAGAGAGAGTCGCTACTGTGTTTCGGTCATTTACTTTATGTTCGTTTATTTTTTTTTTATTTTTTTTTTTTCATACAAATTTTGACAATTTGTCGAAATGATATTTCGGAGATTGTCGTATGGTTCGCCCTCGTGGCGTTGATGAGATTATTTTTGCCGAATTTTTTTTGATAAGACGCACGAGTAGAGATTTTTTATTTATTTCACCGTATATGACCGAAAATCGGAAGATGAAATTGGGTGGAAAATATTAGGATGGAAGAGAAATAGTAAGGAAATTTTGTTTCATTATTTTACCTTCGGTGCAGGTTTTAGAGTTGAAAAATCGGAAATAACTGCAGTTTTTTGGGTTATTTATCCGAAAGTGATGTTGGATTGAGGGGAGATGAGGGTCAAAATTTCGACTCGGGGATTTTCTGGATACAGGCCCATCTGGGACTGTATTCAGATTTTGTTTTCGAAAGAAAATTCCATGGGGGCAACGATAATTCTTCCAAAACTACATCGGATCGCTCTTTGGATTGATTCTGAATGAATATCACTAATATAAATAATTCTCTCCAGTCGATTATCATTTTTCCCTTATTTGATTTATATATTCATAATTTCTGAAGATAATAATCATTTTTTCATTCTATATTGCTCCATTTTTGCAATATTTCGAATAAAAATAACCTCTCATTAATCAAACAACTATAATTCCCAAATAAACCCGTTTCCGTTGAGAAACTCTACGGCTTCTATTCAGGCACCACATAAGAACCTCAAAACAGCAAAAAAAAAACAGTTACTATCGCCGTGGGCATCTTATCGAAAAAAAACCCGGCACTCTACATCCATCAACAATTTTCCGCCCCGCGTCATACCCAATTCTAATCCGAATCCACAGCGACATACGATTTCTCCTCCGCCAATTTCGATTAAACATCTCACCGAGATTCCCAATCATCCATTAAACAATTATCCATAACCCTAACCCTCGTCGTTACAACGAAATCGTCATTGTTTCGAATCCGAACCAATCGCAAACAAGATTCGAAAAAACCACCCTCAACCTCATCGTAGCTACGAAATTCGGGTGATCGGTTAATTGCGAAAACCTTCGGGAATGATCCATCGGGAATCGGTAGATTCAACGAAATGTCAGTAATGTGTGAAATATCGTTAAAATTCCGGACCCGTGTACAGGCTCGGTGTTATTTCGTGGTTGTCGTTGGCCCCCCGATGGTCTTCCTCCCCCCGCCCGCCCCTCATCCGTCCGCGAAGCGACATCCCGCGTCGTTAATGCTATATCTGCAGCCGCATTTGCCGACACACGGCCATGTTTCCCGCGGGGCGAAAGAACGAAGCGACTTATATCGCAAAACGGGGGCGTGAAACGCCCACCGCCCCCTTGTGGGCGTTTCAAGGCGGGCCCCCGCGAAGAGTGGGCGGGGTTTTACCGCGAAACCAACTAAATGGGCGGGGCCATGATGAAACGCGAAGACGGTTAGGATCTCCCGTTTTTTTTTTGCGTCTACTCCCTTGGGAGAGAATATCGCGCGCGTTAGAAAATTCGGGAGCTCGAGAAGGGGCGGAGCTTGCTCCGGAAAAATGTTCAATGTGGGCGTTTACTCGGGGAGTGGGCGTGAACTTGACGCAGGCGTGGTTGTTTCAGGCCCCGCAACGGCGATGACCATGGGCGGAGCTACATTAGTGCATTGCGGATCGAGCGGGGACGATCGCCCGGCCCATCTCGCCATTCCCTCGGGAACTCTCGCACCTTCGATCAACGCCGCTCTGGGTTCTACTCTGCATTCCGGTCTGGGCAGCATCACCGGCACCGGGAATCACCCTGCTGCGCCCTGGCCGCCGACTATCTGGCAATATCCGACCGCAGGTGAGGAAAATGATGATTTCTTTTATTAGTTTTTTGATTATTTTTTATTTTTTACTCTCTTTCTCTTTCTTCTTTTTTCTTTTTTCTTTTTTCTTTTTTCCTTTGGATACAGGGGAAATGGAAGCCCGCGCCAGTCACGCGACTGTATGACTCGATTCACGGGCTTTGCTTGCAACACGCAATGATCGGACTTTTTTATTTTTTTTCTTTTTTTTAATTTATGCATTGCGTTTATGGCAGTTAATTGCGTGGCCATCGTAAATTTCGTAGAGTCGGGGAGTAAATATATTTTTTTAATCGAAGGATACAACCTCTGGACAGTTGTTGCTCCGAAGGTTTTGGACAGTTTTCTGTTCATGTTCTTGTTTGAGTCCGGTAATAGATTGGGTTGGATAAAGATGAATCCGGCGTCGATAATTAGGACAAAACTGACGAATTCGTACTTCTTCGTGGCGTTTGTGCTGGTATTGATAATACTAAAAATTACAATCTATCACTATTAGGACAACCAATGTTCGTTTAGGTATTCAAATTTAATTCGAAATTTCGAATAATTTGTGCAATAATGCAAGTTTGAAAAGAAATAATGATAATAGTAAATAATCAAAGAATTAATAAATAAATAAATAAATAAATAAATAAATAAATAAATAACTAAATAAATAAATTCTTAAATAAATGAATAAATAAATAAATAAATTCATAAACGAATAAATCAATTCATAAATAAATTTGCCAAAATGGTTTTATTCTCCTCCTTTCGAACATCAACCTCTGTGCCGGGTCAAACGCAGTGCGATTTTTCATTTGATAACGTTTACGATGTACTTGTTTTATTGTACGAGAGTTTCCATGCGTGTATTATTATTGTACTTCGAGCATTCGGCGAGCGATAGCGCACGCTCTTCTGTGTAAATCCGTTCGGTCAAATTGCCCCCTCGTCATTCCCGCCATCCGGACCACAACCCTCCCGTTCATCCTTCCACTCTCGCCATCTCCATGTTTCGCCACCCCATTCTCCGCCTCCCACTCTTTCCTCGACCCTCCCGCTCGCTCGGGCCGGGGGTTGACCGACTGACATTTCGATGAAATCGAGTGTCCCGCGAGATATCTATTCTCGCTTGCGCGAGTTTTCGTGCCGAATCGCGATTAAATGATTTACAGAGAATTTCACGGTGATGCACACGTTGATTCATATTCGAAAAAAAAAAAAAAAAACGAATTTGTCGCGACCCAAGAGACACCGTTTGCGGATATTATTTCGACGAAGAATGTGGGGGGGGGGGGGGGGGGGGCGAAAGAGGAAAAAGAGGATTTATTCTCGCTTGAAACGATCTGTCATACGTTAAAGTCGACGGAAAAAAGAATTTAAAAGGTTGAAAGAAAAAATATAACGGATTTGTCGAAAAAATTATGTAATTTTTTTAATTTATTTTTTTCATAAATAAGTTCAATATCAATTGCTGAACTAATTTCTAATATTAATAAATAATACTCACAGTGTCACACAGAACTGATTTTTTATATGAATAGATTGCACTCTGTCAGAAACGAATAAGAAGAATAAATGATGAATAACAAATCGTAATTTATTAACGATCAAATGATGAATTTATACGATTCATGGACTTTTGAATCGCTCTGTACAATGGCTGACTTCTTCGATATTTGGAAGCGAGTCGAGAACTCTCTTTTTGAGCTCCCTTCTGTTCAAGAAGCGTATTCATCGATTTCTTCTGCTTGTTGCGCGAAATAATTCATTTCCTCGATAAGAATATTCGAATCGATTCGATCCAGTTTGCTATTTTCGCGTTATTCAACTCTACAACACTTGTAATAACTACAAACGAGACTTGATTTTTTTTTTCGCAGCAATGCCGTCTATGGAGCCCGTAGGATTCCCACAGATGGGAATGGGCCTTCAGAGTGGTCTTCAGGGTGGTCTTCAGCTCGTGAGAGATCCGACCACCGGACAGCTTCTCCTCATTCACGCAGCTGGTAAGTTGGACATGTCGATTCTGCAATCAATGAAAATACAATAACAAACTACTGGGTTAATATTTTATATTTTACATTTTACATTATATATTTTATATTTTATATTTTATATTTTATATTTTATATTTTATATTTTATATTTTATATTTTATATTTTATATTTTATATTTTATATTTTATATTTTATATTTTATATTTTATATTTTATATTTTATATTTTATATTTTATATTTTATATTTTATATTTTATATTTTATATTTTATATTTTATATTTTATATTTTATATTTTATATTTTATATTTTATATTTTATATTTTATATTTTATATTTTATATTTTATATTTTATATTTTATATTTTATATTTTATATTTTATATTTTATATTTTATATTTTATATTTTATATTTTATATTTTATATTTTATATTTTATATTTTATATTTTATATTTTATATTTTATATTTTATATTTTATAATTTATATTTTATATTTTATATTTTATATTTTATATTTTATATTTTATATTTTATATTTTATATTTTATATTTTTTATTTTTTATTTTATATTTTTTATTTAATATTCAATAGTTTCTCCTTTTTTATTTTTTCTCATTAACTTAATTTTTCAATTTCAACTTCTACCGTAATAACATTATATTACACGTCATGCATGAATACGCAAATGTACATTGACACTTACCGTTTCCCTCGCGATCTTATCGGCAATCGCGGGACATTCATTAGAAATCGCATGTGGATACTCTCGTGTGCTTCCAAGCTATTGCCACGGTTGCGATCGAAACTCGTTCTCCAACGCAAAATCGTCGAAGCGTTACCTTAGTTGCCGCGAAGTCGCAGCAGCACTTCGGTGGCTTGCGAATAAATCTCGATTGAAAGTCCGGATGTTTTTTTTTTTTTTTTCGAATTGTTTCTTACGCAATTGCAACTGCAGCATGAGCTTGTGAGCAGGGATGGGCATTCGTTCGATGAAAATGCATTAAAAATACTCTTATCGATAAATAATCATGGATTATTATAGCTATTGAATATCATAATTTATCGGAATTATTAATTATTATTGCAGAACTGTGTAAATTTCAATTGTCGCACGATAATTCATCTAATCATAGTTATTTGTTTGAAAAAGTATTTTAAACGCGTTTTTCATTGAATCGATGCATATATCCATGCTTATTAATGCTGATTATCGCGCGAAGCGTGACGGAATATTCTCAGCCGGTCTTTGCGACCATCGTGGTTTTTTTTTCAACCCTTCACTGTCACACTGGGTGGAATCCACCCGCCGTTCAACCGACAACCGGCAGCTCTTCGATTCCGTTTTCATCTCTTTATGAATTTTTTTTCAACACGTTGCCATTTTATTTCTCATGAATAAACTTTTCGTACATCATTCAAAATGTTCCAAGCATGTTCTGTAATTTTTTTAACCACTTCGGACGGATAGTTTGCTCACAATCGTTTTTTGAAAACCGTCTGGGTGAAATCCACCCAGTGTGACAGTCGTGATATCATTCGCGTTTTCGGGGTGGCGTAAAAATCAAAGGAGACGATGATATTTGTTTCACCTTAAGATTAGACGTCTCTCCCTAATTTCTGTTCATTTTCCGCCCAGTCGGCGACCAACACCGTGAACAATTGTTCTTTAAGGGTGTCAAACACTTTTGAATAAAATCAATCTTATCTAAGCTTATTAATCTCATGCAAAATATTAACCACCATAGAGATTAGTTTAAAAAAAAAAACCCCCCCTTCTTGTTGTCGTCCAAACCATTTGCCACCATTGAAAAAAATGGTTCACATATCTTCTTTACCCACCGAGTTCACGTTCGGCTTTGAATTAAAAAAAAAAAAAAAAAAAAAAAACGTCCCTTAAATATTTCAGCAGAACAAATGCAGCAGGCGGTCGTGTGGCCGAATTATCCCAGTCACAATGGAACCAACGTCGGACCTCCACCGCTTCTGCTTCCGCCGCCACCGCAACCGCCATCGCTTCAACTTTTGAGCGACATCGGCGGTGCGAGACTCGTGCTAACGGAAAACAAACGGAAGCAACAGAGCACAATGCCGATGGTAAAGATCGAGGCGGATTGCGGAAGCAGTCCGACAACGATAATTGGTACGAATTATAACAATCATGTACAACCCTTTCCAACCCTTCGATGCTAAATGTTTTGTTTCTATAAAATTATTGGAATTATTGAATTTTTTTCAATGTTTTTTTTTAATAATCTGAATGATTTATTTTTATACAATTATTGGAATTATTGAATTTTTTCAACGTTTTTTTTTATAATCTAAATATTTTATTTCTCTAAAATTATTGGAATTATTGAATTTTTTCAATGTTTCTTTTAATAATCTAAATAATTTATTTCTATACAATTATTGGAATTATTGAATTTTTTCAATGTTTGTTTTAATAATCTAAATAATTTATTTCTATACAATTATTGGAATTATTGAATTTTTTCAATATTTTTTTTTATAATATAAATGATTTCTTTCTATACAATTATTGGAATTATTGAATTTTTTCAATGTTTTTTTTTATAATCTGAATTATTTATTTCTATAAAATTATTGGAATTATTGAATTTTTGAAATGTTTTTTTTAATAATCTTAATGATTCATTTCTATAAAATCATTGGAATTATTTAATTTTTTCAATGCTTTTTTAATAATCTGAATGATTTATTTCTATAAAATTATTGGAATTATTGAATTTATTCGATGTTTTTTTTCATTTATTCTTGATTTTTTAATTTTTTTATTCTAGCTTCGACGGAATCGAGCAAAACTTTGCAGACCATGACATCGGTAGCCGGTACTCTGATGCCCGACGCTCCTCTTCTAACTACCCTTCATTACTACCCTCACGCTCCGGCTTTGGTTCAAATCAGTCAGGCAGAACCGACGCACTGTACATCACAGGTTCGTCGATTTTTATTTATTTATTCGGGTTATTTATTAATTTTGTTTTGACTGGCGAACGTTCGAAGTCGCAATTTTCATTGAAATACGAAATCGGGCATTCAGCCCGATATGTATAATACAATTGTATTATACATTGTAACATATTCATTGTAACATAATTGTCGCAGCAGCCAAGTACTTTTCCAACAAAATCAACGCCCACATTATTCTGTCAATCTCTTCATTCATTCCTCCCGTCTTCACTGGCAATCTCTGTACATCGCAATTTCATTGAAATCCGAATCGATTAATTAATATTTAATAATCAATTCCACATACAATAATTAATCCCAAAAAAAAAAAAAAAAAAAAAAAAAAATGTAAATTATTCAAAATTACATACAAAACGCGTCGTACCGAAAAACAGTCCGAAAACAGATTAATCAATAAACGTTAGAAAAAAACGAATCATCGTCTCGAACATGCAGATATTAATCGTAAAAAACAATTGTTGCAGCAACGAAACACATTTATAACGAAAGCAACATCTCCGGTATCCTGTTTAACGCCACCGCCCGAAGCCACGACGATGCACGCGATCGCAACACCCCAAACGACCCCGATCGGTGTTCAAGACGCGTCAAATCAAACGGACGGTCTCGAAACCGACGAGGAACCAGCCACGAACGAAAATTACGTCAAACAAGAACAATATTCCAACAATCCTTGTCATCAACAAATAATTACCGTAAATCCAACGACCTACGATTTCGTTTCATCCAGTCAAGATCGATCACGATTGCAATTCGGCACTCAAATTTTCACCCCGAACAATTCCATTCTCGATCAATCGACCTCGATCGACGGAATTCCCGAAACTATCGAAAAATTTGAAAAAACCGGTACGACGATCGTTAATTCGTTGGATTGCACGAGATACGCGACGACAACGACAACGGAATCCGTCACGACTATAACGAAATGCAGCCAAGTTAGTTCGATAGACCGAACAATAGAAAGTGTTGTTAGTTGTCGTACGAACAATGACGAAAAAATAATCGACGACGATGAAACGTTGAACGTCGACGAAGAATCCACGAATGACGATCGAATATCCCGAATAGGTTCGCGAATGATCGAAATAACTGAAGAAAATTGTGACAGTTTTCACGAAAATTTAGAATTTTTCGGTAGAAGACGAGATCACGTCGAACAAGTGAGAAAACCTTGCTTCACCGAGGAAATGTTGAACGAAGAACGTGCACAAGAGACAAAAAGAAACGAAGAAAAAATTCACGATTACGACGACGAAGATGAAATTTCGAGAAAGATCGACGAAGACGAAAATCATTCCGTTGAAACGTCGAATTTTCCCATCGATCCTGAATTGATAAACGAAGAAACGATGATGGAAAACACGCCGGGAATTGCGAAAAAATTCGTTCCATCTTCGTTGAACGAACGAGAAACGAATTTTCTTAATTTCACGTACAACGAACGAACGGTGATCGATGAAGAATCACGCGAAAATTTCGCGAATGAGGAAAATCAAACTATCGGTCAAAAATCATTCGACATGCCGTCGATCGATTGCGAAGACGACAAAGAAATTCATCGAACGTTGTACAAACGTGAAAACAACGACGAAAGTTTGATTAACGATTTCGAAGATTTTTCGTACGATAAAAATGAAATTTCTCGTAATTCGGACAAATCAAATCGTCACGAAAGAAAACAATCGGTGGAAAGATTTCATCCTGGAATTGAAAACGTCGTTGAAAAGCTCAAGAAAAATGCCGAAGCTGCTCTTCAAGATCATCAAACTTCCCAAAATCACGAATTATCGTCGGAAATAATCTTCGATCTCGAAGATTCGCAAATTCACGTCGAATCCGCAATTTCGAAAAAAATGGAAAACGGTTTGAAAATTCTACGTTCTTGCGATAAATCCGCGAATTCGGAAAATCTTTTGAATTCCGAAACAACGAAGGATCAAACGATCGGAAAAACTTCGTCCCTTATCGACAACAACAACGACAGCAACAGCAACAACAATAATCTCAAAATTACCGAAGATATTCGTCTTGATCGACGATCGAAAAGAATCAAAGTTTCGTCTATGAGCACGACATCTTTTGACCTCGTCAATGACGAAAAATCATCGCACGATTCAACCTCAAAGATCGTTAAAAATCTCGAAACTGAAATCACAATCGTGGAAGATAGAATTATTGGTATTAACATCGTTGACAAAAGATCGAACCTATTGGAAATCGTTAATACGAACAATTTAGCCGTTAAATCGATGAAAAACGTAACTTCAAAACCTAGACAAAACGTTGATCTGTCCGGACTCGAATTATTATCGAACAGCATCGAACAATTCGAACATCTCAAACCCGGAAACTTGAATAATTCTAATTCAGAATTGAATAAAGAAAGTTTTGAAGATTCGTCAACGGAAACGGAAACGAATTTTCCGCAACAACAACAACAACAGCAACAACATCAACAATCAAACGAAAGCAACAACAACGACGTTGAAAGTCCATTAGGACTCTTATGCGCTCTCGCGGAGCAACGTTTCATGGAAGAAGTCGCCGAAAACGTTCCAAAACGTCAACGCGAAAAACTCGAAAATTCCGAAGAAATATCGCAAGCCGGACGTGTTTTAATGAATTTAGGAAAAGTCGTTTCTTCCACCGTCAACGAGAAAAGAGCGGAAAAACGAAAATCCTCGAACAACGACGACGATTATGCGAACAAAACCGTTGCAAAAAGAATTTGCGAGGATGAAAACGCGACACCTAAACGTGAAAGTACGGAACAATTTATCGATAGAATTGGCAAAGCTCGAAGATTCTTCGCTAAATCGCGAGAAAATTCTATCTGCGTAAACGAAACGTCGCGTGTTGACGTTGATTTGACGGAGAAAAATTTTACAACGACGTCAAAAATTGTCAACGACGGATTTGGAATGGAATCGAATGAAGTTGATGGAGATTTTACGGATTCCGATGGCGATAATTGCGTGGTTTTTCCGATTAGGATGGAAATTGCGGAATTGGAATCGACGAGAATCAACGACAAAACGATGTTGACGTCCGAAGGTGCGAACGATCATGATTCTAACAATATGGACGCCATGGAATTGGACATGAGAGTCAGAATGGCGAGTATTCAAAAACAGTACAAAGAAAAACAAAAAGAATTGTCGAAATTGCCGTTGAAGAGCAATGATAAACGTAGTCCCGGAAGGCCGAGAAAAAAAAGTCATTGCAGTTCGGATTACGGAAGTTTGGATGCTGATTTTTCACCCGCTAAATCACCGGTTAACGAGGATCAACGCGACGAAATTTCGAAACAATTGACGACGATGCCGAAACTCGCGATGCCGAGATGCAACGTTAATCTCGTTAAACTCGGCGAACCGAAGAGTCATATAAAATTGCTTCACAGCATTCCTAGCATACCCATACCGGTTCCGACCGTAGCTTCGCCGATAACCGTTTTACCGTCCAGCAAATTGTTGGTCGATGAGGGAGAGAAGAATCTTAATGCGGTGAGCAGTTGCATTTTTTGTTTTGTTTATTCGTTATTGGGTTGTGTAATTAATTTACGCGATTTGTATTTGATTTTTATTTACTTTGGGTAATTTATGATTTGTGGGGGGAAATTATTTATGTTCATTGGTGAGAGTTTTTTTTTTTTAATGTACGAATCGAAATTGAAAGAATGATATGGAAGTTTTTTTTTAATCGAAGTTTCTGGAGGAAATTTATTTTTGACTTTTTATTTATTTTTTCGTTTTAAAAGCGCGAAAATCGATTGAAATTAATTGATTTGAGGAGAGGAGCAGATAGGTTTGTCGAGAAAAAAAAAAGGACTTGCGATTGAATACATAAACTTTGCCTAACGAAATCCAAAATTGCGGAAGAACAGTGAAATATGATAAAAATGGCGGGAATTCATTACAGGATCTGATATTTGGTTGGCAACTGAGTCATCTTAGCATATTCTTTCGTTTTGTCAACGTCATCAAAGCACCTAATCCCTATTGTTTTCTTGTTGTTCGGACTTTCACCTTTAATTCAGTAGAAAAATTGTATCGATTAGTTATTCAGTTTAGTTTTTATCACAATTTAAAAATGAAAGAACAAGACGCGGATTTTTCAGTGAAAAATCACCGGAACGAAATTTGGCAAACCAATTTTGACACTGCTTTTCTTTCAAGTCTTCATTCCCACATACGACACATAAAATCTTTCGTGCCTGCGATGCGTTCCTGCCTTTTCGGAAATGATACAATAAAATATGTCTGAAAAGCTCGTCTTGTTCTTTCATTTTTAAATTGGGATAAAAACTAAACTAAATAACTAATCGATACAATTTTTCTACTAAATTAAAGGTGGAAGGTCCGAACAACAAGAAAACAATATAGATTATGTGCTTCGACCACGTTGACAGAACGAAAGAATGTGCTAAGATCACCTATTGATAAAATCCGCAATGACTCAGTTGTCAATCCAATACATTGCTTTTCAAATCGTTCGCAATTTTTTGTCATTGTGTTCTTGTTTTTATTTTCCCGGTAATGAAGTCAATCATGAACTCATGAAACGAAATAAAAATGCGTTCGATTGATTCCCCTTTGAATCAAGTGAATATATTACGAAGACTCGACGTTTGTTTTCCGCAGATGGGTTACGAAACGTCTTCTCCAGCGCCGACGATCGCGAGCTCGACTTCCGCATCGAAGAAACGAAAAGTCGGCAGACCGAGAAAGCTCATGTGCACGTCCGGAAGCGCGAGACATTTGACCGAAACGATCGTCGCGAAGAAGCCTAAGAGCAAAAGTTCGCTCGTGGGATATTTGGTGACGTCGAAAAATCGACATCTTCAGAATAAGGTGAGCTAACTCATCATCGCGAAGAATTTTTCTGGATCAATGTTTTAGGGTAGAAGAAAAGAAAATTCGTTCATCGAGAAAATTTTACATAATTTGTTGATTATTTTCGTGAATTTGTTAATTTTTTCGTATATTTGCGAATTTTTTTCGTGGATTTATTAATTTTTTTTTGTTAATTTATTAATTTTTCTCGTGGATTCATGAATTTTTCTCATGTATTCGTTAATTTTTTCGTCGATTTATTAATTTTTCTCGTGAATTCGTTAATTTTTTCGTATATTTGTGAATTTTTTTCGTAAATTTATTTATTTTTTTCGTTGATTTATTAATTTTTTTCATGCATTTGTTAATTATTTTCGTGCATTCGTCTATTTTTTCATCCCGCAGTTTGTCGGTAAATCGGGTTGCGCTCCGCTTCAGTTCAAATCCGTTCTATCGGGTTCGAAAAATGCAAAAGTTCACAAGATCGGAAAGTCGAAGATCAAACCGGTGAAGCAAACGCCGCTGCACAACAAGAACGTGATAAGTTCGATAATTGCGGAAAAAGCTAAATTGAGTCAGGAAGCGAAGCAGGACAAGCAATTGGCGAAGGTAAAGCCGAAATTGAAAGCGGAGGCGAAGATGAAGGTTTGGGAGGATGAAGAGAGCGGCGAGTGGAATTACACGATTGAGAATATTCCACCGGAAATTCCGTCGCCTCCGCAAGAAGAAATCGTTGCGGTAAAAGCTTGAATACAAAACAAACGAAAAAAAGTCTATGAAAAAAAAAAAAAAAATACATAAATAAATAAATAAATTGTAAGAATTCTTGTAATAAAATTTTTTTTTTTTTTCTTCAGGAACCGGCGATTGTTTCGCCCGAGCCGACGAAGGAAATCGCGGAGGAAGAACCCGAGCAGGATAGGCCGGAAAAATCGAAGAAGAAGAAACGCAAGTCGACGTCGGCTTCGCCGACGAGACGCAAATCCGGCGAGCACGAGAAGAAAGAATCGAAGAAACGAAAATCTTCGTCGGACTGCAAGGAGTGCAAGGAATGCGCGAAAGCGGCGAAAGCCGAGAAAATGGATAATACCGTGAACAAGTGTAAACTCGCGTCGTCGCATTTGTCGATCGAACAATTCAGGGTACTTACGGCTATGGGCGGTTTGTTCTACGCGGGTAGATTGAGCGCGGTGCAGGCACCGGACGTTTACGCTATTACGTTGGACGGCGAACGCGGTAACAGGCCGCATATACATTCGCGAGAAGAAATATTGCGCGACGCTGTGAGTCGGATTTGTCATTCCTTTGTTCTTATTTATTAATTATCGATTTGGAGATTCTATATCGATAATTATAATAATAATAATAATAATAAATATATATTACGAATTTAAATAGCTGAATGATAAATAAATTTTAAGAAAATTATCGAATAATAATAATAATGACTATTATTATTGCTATTCCTTATTCCTTATTATTTCTATAATAATAATATAACAATAATTATTATTATCATTATTATAATCATTTGTAATAATGATAATTATTATCATTATTATCATGATTAATAATAATAATTATTATTATTATTATTTATAATAATAATAATAATAATAAATATATATTACGAATTGAAATAGCTAAATAATAAATAAATTTTAAGAAAATTATCGAATAATAATAATAATAACTATTATTATTGCTATTCCTTATTTCTTATTATTTCTATAATAATAATATAACAATAATAATAATAATAATAATTATTATTATTATTATTACAATTAATTATTATTATTAATTATTATTAACAATAATAATAATAATTATTATTATTATTATTATTAACTTATCTAGACATTTACCATTATTATTATTATTCGATAATTTTTTCAAATTCACCTCTTATTTATAAATTTTTCATTCTTATTTATTATTTTTTCGTTCGAAAAGATAAAAAAAAAAAAGTACGGAAATGTTAAAAATTGGGAATATTTCAGATCGTGGAAGTATGCCCATCATCGACGAAGGAATTGCCACCGGGAACTCGTCTCTGCGCATATTGGAGTCAGCAATATCGTTGCCTCTACCCCGGCACCTCGGTCGAACCGTCCGAACCCGATTCCGAACTCGACGAAAAATTCGTCAGCGTCGAGTTCGACGACGGTGACAGCGGCCGAATCGCTCTGGACGACATAAGATTGCTGCAACCCGATTATCCCGTTGTCGGTACGTTCACAAAAACCAAAAAAAAAAAAAAAAAAAAAAAAAACTACCCCCACGCGTAAAAAAATGTTTATCACAAAATCGTATCGTTATTTCGAATCTTAATTTTGAACATTTTCCGTATTCGCCTCGTAGTAATGAAGTTTCCCGCGAACGTTGTTGCAGAATACGATCCGAATCCTCTGTTGACTCTGGGTAAACGTCGACGACAAACATCCACGTCCCTGGACGATAAAAGTCCTTCGTCGTTCGTCAATCGCGTCGCGGAAACGCTATCACCGTTGATGTTGCCGAATCCTCAAGTCGTTATAACGAGGATGAATATTCCGACGAAGGTGGAAAATTCACCGTTGGACGTCAAACCCACGGAACTTGGGAAGAACGACGACACGGACGTGAGAATGTTGGAAGAATATCGGGAACGCAAGAGATTGAAGAAAAGAAGACGGGACAAATTGAAGAGACTTCAGGACGCTCAAGAGGGCAAGAAGAAACATCGAAGGCACAAATGTTGCGAGGAACATAGAAAACACAAGCACAGGAAACATCGAAAGCACAAGCGCAGGCACAGCCATCACAGTAGTTACAGCGAGGGTAGCCATGTTAGGTCAGTCGAGCTTTGAGTAGTTTCTTGCAAGATGTTTGTTCAAAAATTTGAAAATTATGAATTTTATTTTGAGAAAGTACTTTCGATACGCAGCGAGTCGAAGAATTTTAATTCTCAACTTGAGTAACGTACTGTTATAATTTTGCAACGTAGAATTTTTCGCTTCGGTGTACGCACTCACGTACAAGTGTAATACTTGTTTATGAGACACGGAATTAGACAGCACACGTGGTTTTTATATGCATTGTTAATTTCGAGATATCAGTGAAAACAAGCATTATTTGGAAAGGAAAAAAAGTTTTCAAAAAAGTTGGCAATAGAATTAAATTGTTAATTCTCTTTCCTTTGTTTTTTATATTTTCTTTCCTGTTTTCCTATAATTTTAGAAATAATTTACGTATCATACTTAGAAAATCTGTGTTGTAGATATACAACTGTTTCTTTGAAATACTATGCTTTTATCATTGACGCAATTTAGAAATGTTCCTACGTTTTCGAAATTGCTGCAGTTCCGTAACTCAATTTTGAATGAAGTGCCATAACCTATAATACTGCTGTGTTGCCGTGTTTGTGAATTGCAAAAAAATCTTGTATTCTTTTTAGCTATTTTTTCTAGCAGAAGCAAGCTTCACATGTTTTGGAAAAAGTTAAATGTTCATGGGATATTCGTTTGTAACTCCTTCAAATTTTATCAAAATCTGTTTGTCAGTTTCTACGCAATAGATGATAAGGCGCATCAAAATCACAGACTCCCAGAAGACTCCTTGTTAAGCGTTTGGAAGTTAAATTTCTTAATGTCTTCTTTCAAAGTCAACCAAGAATTACAAAAATTTAACTGAGTCATTTTTGGAAATGTTTTGACATCTCCGAAAATTTTCATAATTTTTTGTTTTTTGTTAATTGACTTACCGAGGGTTCTCCCTCAAGGTCTTACGGGATGGATGGAAAAATGGGCAAAATTCTTGATAATTTGAGGCACGATAGTTCTCGATAGAATAATAATACATGAATTATTCCACAATTTTCTACTCCACAATTTAGTAGTTATAAATTTATGAATTTAACACAGTCGCTTATGGAAAAACAGCTTTCGCAGACGTTAACGGTTAAAAAACAAATTGAACTAAATCGTCGCTAATTCTGGAAAAATTATATCATTATGATGTAGGATCGACAGATTGATTATGCTCAGTTTCAAACTAATCGATCTAGCAATTGTCGAGAAATCAATTGAAGTACCACACGCCGATATCATGGAATTTAACTTCGATTATTATTAAAAGTGGTAAATAAACATTTCAAAGTGTTAATTTATAATCAGTTCAGCTATTCGCAAGGCTAATCATGCGAGCCATGACCAAGACTTATAAATCGACAATTAATTTTGGACTAACCTCGCCCGACGATCCATCCAGTAATACACCTCAATAATTCGTTCGCATTGTTACGAAACTCCAACCTAATTTTTTTACAGCGGCGGAGACAGTAGCGCTGGCCAAAAAAGCGAAGAAGAAGCTGCGTGTAACGACGATCCTCCAAAAGACGAGGTTTCGATTTCGGAAGAACAACCGCCTGAGCAACCTGAGCAACCTGAGCCTGAGGAATCTCCGGTCTCGGCCGAAGAGGACGAACGTCTGGACGAGCCCGTCGTTGATCCGATTTTACCCGACGAAACGATCGAAAAACCGAAGAAAACCGATAAAAAAGCCAAAGCTCGGGAACGTCAAGAATCCGCGGAAAGTCGAAGCAAAATGGCGGCATTTTTGCCGGCTAGACAATTGTGGGGTTGGGCCGGTAAAGGTTACAGAAGACCGGGTGCCAAAGGACGAGCCAAGAAACAATTTTTCCGATCGATTCAACGAGGAAGCGAGACTATACAAATCGGCGATAGCGCCGTATTTCTGTCAACCGGAAGACCCGACAGACCTTACATCGGTAGAATCGAATCGATGTGGGAAACCACGAATTCGAACATGATCGTCAAAGTCAAGTGGTTTTATCATCCGGAAGAAACCGTGGGTTGTCCCGCAAATCTGAAATATCCGGTGAGAATTTGTGCGATTTGTTTCTGGTACGAAAAATAAATAAGGGGGCGAGAGAGTGTTGAGGGATGCACATAGTAGAGATTTGCAGTTGTTCTCATTAATTCCAAAAACGAGTTATTTCAAAATTTTTGATAAACTTGGTTTGCTGGAGTGTTCGTTGTGTTTTTTTATTGAATGTACTGATTAAAAGCTACATTTTGGGTATTTTTTCCGATTTTTCGAATCGATAGTTTGGAAATTAGAAGGGAGGGGAAGGGAGACACCTTGATGGCTCAAAAGAAGCCAGTTTTTTTTGCTTGTTACGTAATAAATATTAGATTCACGAAAATTTTACAAGAGACCTTTTTTGTAGAGCATTGAATTTCCTATAAAACTGCTGGATGAAATTTTTTTTATCATGTACAGTTTTGTAGTAATAAAAAATTTCCCCCGACAAAATTTCAAATGCATACATATTTCCATATAAAATTTTTTTTTTGTAACAAATTATTATCGGTGGAAATTGCAATTGTATCCCAAATGTCCGCATGCCATTTTAAGCGGTTTTTAAAGAGCTTTCAAATGGAACTTACGGGATCAACGTAGCTATAAAATTCGCGGAGATACGATTTTTTTAATAGAAACTTTATGTTCTTCTAATGTTAATCAAATGGAAAAAACTTTAAAAATCTTGTGCTATCCCTAAAAATAGTCCGATCGAGTTCATATTTCCGGTGAATTCTCCGGATGCAAGATACTTTGCAGTGAATATATTTCATTTAAAATCAGCCATTTTTTTTCAAGCCTCCCTAACATACATACAATAAATCTCAAATGAAAGATAAACAATTTTTCCTCCCCAATCGTTAAATTTTAATATCCATTTTTTTCAGGGCGCGCTCTTCGAGTCCCCTCACATGGACGAAAACGACGTTCAAACGATATCGCACAAGTGCGAGGTATTGCCGCTTCCGGAATACACGGAAAAATTGGGAAAAGAACCCCACAGGTACTTAACGATCTACGACAACAACGACATTTATTATCTCGCCGGTTATTACGATCCCACGACTTATCTCCTCACCATGCAACCCGGAGTTGTTTGAGAAAAGCTTAAGCTGACGATCAAATTGTCCGGGATCACTTGATCGTCAGCGAAGGGCAAATTAATTTAATTCGAAACAAGAAAAAACGTTATTTTAAAAATCGAAGAACGAAGAAAAACGAATAACGATGAAGATTTTTGCGAGATCGAGAGAAAAGGACGGAGATGCAATAATCGTTGAACGAGTGGCATTAATTTGTAAGATGAAGAAAGATTCTCTTGTTTCGACGAGATTGAGGACTTTGACGTGAATCGTTTCGTGTAAATATTGTAAATAGATTTGAAAAAAAAAGCACACACAAAAAAAAAAAACACAAGAAACAACAGAAATATGCAATTTCGATGGAAATTGCGTTGTAACTTTTGACGATAAACGTAGTATCGAGAACAATTGATCGTTTTTTCACGCTTGGGACGATGAAAAATCATACATTCAGTGATACACGAGATACGGTGCTACGTAAACGTTAATGCGTTGCTGTTACAAAATCGACGCTTAATTCGAGAGTCTTCGAGCTCTCGCGCTCTAAATAATAATAATTACGTATAATTATTACGTATAAAAAAAAAAAACACGTACGTTAAAACGTACGCGAGCTGTCTTCGGATCTTGAACACGAAAAAGAAGAAGAAGAAGAAGAGGAAGAAAGAAAATAAATGAGAAACAAAATCGTGGAATTAATCGGCGATCAATTCGTGCAAGATATTAGATACTAAGTCAATTTTTTTTATAATATAATTTTTCTATAAACGCGAGCCAATTGTTTCCCCAACGAACTCGTGGCGATCGATCGCACTCTCAACTACGTTTTTTTTTTTTTTTTTAATTTTTTTTATACTCAAGAAAAAATAATGAATAAATGGTAAGAAATGAATAAAATTAAGAAACGATTTGGTTGATCGTGCGGCTACTTTATGCAGTTACTTGGGAATTTGTAGTTTGATCGAACAGAGTCACGTAAGAGGCAACGTGTATCCAGAATAATTGAGATTTTTCACTTTTAACGTAAAAAAAAACAACAAAAAACAGCAAAAAAAAATTATTTCGCTTCGATCTTCGCTGTACGAAGAGCTTTCTTCCCCTTCCCCCGATTAACCAGAAGGCATATGATTACGCACGATCATTGCGTGTCGTCGGTTATCGTCGTATAGGCCTAGTTATCACCTTCTACGTATTATAAATATAGTCCTAATGATTCTAGTAGCTGGTGGTAAAGTACGAATTAGTACAAACTGATAACACAATAATTGTCGTCCGGTGTGTGTGTGTAAGAGAGAGAGAGAGAGAGAGAGCTGATATATCCATTAACAGTAAGCTCGAATGCAGGCGTAAAAAAAACGTCAGAGTGTCGAATGAAAGAAAAAAAATAAAAATAAAAAAATAAAAAAATTGAAAAGTTAAGAAAAACGCAAAATAATGATAATTTTGAAAAAAAAAACAACAACATCGATGGACGACGAGAGATGTACTTAGTAGGCAGGATCGACTGTAATCAGCGATTAGTCCGAATCTTCGGCTGAGCAGAAAAAAAAAATAATAATAATGAAAATAATAATAATATTAATATTAATAATAATAATAATAATAATAATAATAATAATAATAATAATAATAATAATAATAATAATAATAATAAATCCGACTGTGCTGTGCTCAGTGATTAAACGTACGTGCGATTAATTCTACGTGTGTACCAGTAATGCGTAACGATACGTTGCAATGTGTAATGTACGTACGCGAACGTAAGCGCGTAATCGTGTAATCGCGAGCGTTCGAAAGAAATCTTTCGAAGCTCGTTTCCTCGACCCGCCGTTTTCACCAGTGAATAAATCACGCAAACGCGTGATAAATCGCCGTTTCGCGACGTTTCGCGAATTAAAGAATAAACGAAAAAAATAAGATAACGATTCAATCATTAAGATATGATATAATTAGTTAGTAGATGAACACATATATATAGTATTTTTCCATAAACGGTGCACGACGAGAGAAACAGTTTTGCGGTTTTTGAGATGTGAAGAACGAATGGAAGCAAAGAACGAGAGAGAACACGATTTTAGCGTAATCTTCCGATTTCGATTTGTCACGGATGCCAAGCGGATTATTCGTGAAATTCGATATATCGATCATCCGAATCGTCGCAAAAAATATTTGACTAAAGCAAGAAAAATTATATAAATATGTGTATTAATATATATATATGGGGCATTCCATGAGAAGTCGATCAAGTTTTGGCGGCCATTTTTTAGATCGTTCTCATAATTTTTTATTCGAAAGTGCTCATCGAAAAAAACGAGACCAATTTTTTTCAAGTTATTAAATAATATATTTTTTGAGATTTTTTTTTAAATAAAAAAAAAGAATGTCCGTTTTTTTTTTGACTGAATAAATTCACAGAATTCTTATGAATTATAAGGAAATTTTCAAACGCTATTGCAAGATGTAGCTTTCAAAACTATCGGGGGAAAAAAAATAAAAATCAAAAAATTGTACATGTGACAAATGCAGAATCAATATTCGTTGGCGAATTTTTTGATTTTTATTTTTTTTCTCCGATAGTTTTGGAAGCTCCATCTTGCAATAGCGTTTGAAAATTTTCTTATAATTCATAAGAATTCTGTGAATTTTTTCAGCCGAAAAAAAACGGACATTCTTTTTTTTATTTTTTTTATTTCAAAAAAAAAAATCTCAAAAAATATATTTTTTAAAAATTTGAAAAAAATTGGGCTCGTTTTTTTCGATGACTACTTTCGAATAAAAAATTATGAAAACGATCTAAAAAATGACCGCCAGAACTTGATCGACTTGTCATGGAATGCCCCATATATATATATATATATATATATATTTATATATATTCGCTTTGTAGATTTGTAAATAACGTCACTACTTAGACCGCAAAAGTATCGGCCGTTTTATCCGTCTCTGACAAACAAAATCATTTTTCTTTCCGTTTTTTTATTTTTTTATTTCAATATTTTCTTTTCCTTCTACGTTTTCGAGTCATCGTCGATCATTTTTTAACCGTTGGTTCGTGGATTTTCATGAAGATTCGACGGAAAGCTGACACGACGGTTAATTACGCGATGCTTTTACTTTTCCTTCTTCCGCGTTTTGAATTAAAAAGACGACGCTATTTTTTTTTTTCGTTTAAAAAAAAAAAAAATACAATTATGATTATTATTATTGCTACTATTATCGACGTTATCGATGAAATGGGAATTTTCAATTCAATGAACGGCTTCGATTGTCATTGTTGTTGTTTTTTTTTGGTTGTTTCGTCGTTTCGATAAGCGAGATGGCCGACAATGGGTTCGGTTATTCTCTTTTTTTTCGAATTGACGTCGTAATTGGCAGGATAGTTTGATTCGACGGGGAAGATTTAGCTCGAGTCATTTGCGAGAGTGGCGAATTTTTATGAAATAACGACATTGCCGATAAATGTCCGAAAGGGGGGGGGGGGGGGGGAGGTCAAAGAGATAGAAAGAAAGAGCGAGAGTAAATGAGAACGGAAAGATGCAGGTAGAATGTTTATTTCCGTAATCGCAATACGAATTCAACGATTTTTCGGTAAAAAAACACTTTGACAACTAACGAAAAAACAAAAAAAAATTATATATAACATTTATGATAACGATAATAGCATTTGTACTAGTCCAAACATCGTACGATGAAAACAAAAAGTAATAAGAAAAACAAAAAAAAAAACAACGGAACAAATTCCGGATGGAAGAAAAATGTTTCAAAATTCAGTCTCGTACGAGCCGAGCGATAATAATCTAATTTTAGGATTAAAAAGAAAATCATTCGAGCCGCCTATATTCGACGCTTGTAAAAATTCACAAAATCGGCTGACAAAAAAAAAAAAAAAAAAAAAAAATTGGTGAACGACGAAAGGACATATTTTATTCTAGAACAAAACAAAAAAATAAAAAAAGTATCGAAATTATTATATTTTACTAAGAACGTCGGGTAATGACGATTTCGACTACGTAGCGTTAAAGAAGATTACAGCGGTTCTGATAAACGAACTGAACAAAAAAAAAAACAAACTATAAAAATAATAATAATAATACACCGTCTTTCGATTAAAAGAATTTAAGAAGACAAAATAAAAGTGAAGAAGAATTAAACGTAAAAGAAAAAGCGTGAAACATAAAAATAGCGATTGCGAGGATGAGTCGGCGAATGATCGAGACGAAACCTTCCGTTTATATTTTCTTACGCTAATATTTGCTATGAATTCGACTGGTAAGCCTCATTTCGCGTCGTACGATTGAGTCTCGCGTGAGATCACGATGATCGATTAAACAACAATGTTAACAAACGCAATCAATTGTGAAATAACGTCTCCAACGATTGACGAAACGTGCGAACGGAGCAATTAGTGCTCGTAATGATAAATGTACGATTGACGAATAAACCTAAGGCCGTAGATGAGATCGAACTCGAACGTGTTTCATATTATGCTTCTAGATGAGTCAGTCAGCGTTAATAAATAATTATAAAAAAATAAATAAATGAAAATAAATAAAAAAAAAAAAAACATAATAAAAAAACCCAATAGCGTTACTATTGCATATATATCCATTGTCTTAATGTTATTACGATTGATTAATGATTAATTAGTTGACGAAGCGAAAACTACTGATGAAAAAAAAAAAAAAAAAAATGAATAAAATCAGAAGAGGATTGTAATCTCGTGAATACGTGCGACGAATAACAGTTTTGAGGGTTGATTAAAAAAAAAAAAAAAAATGATGAAACGTTCATTGACTCGAGTCGCGCGATTAAGCTACGCACACACACGAAGAATACACGGGGACACCCACGTACGTACATTATCGAACATTGTACCGACCACCACCGAATCACAAAACGAAATAGACGAATCGAAAGAATTTGCCGATGATGCGAGAAAAGTAATAATAATAAAAATGAAAATAAACGTGTTGCGTTTGACAACCCCTCTCTTCCTCCCCTCCGGCCCCCCACCCGAGAATAAAATACTGTTGACCAGTTTGAGAGCGAAGACGAAGAAGGAAGAAAAAAAAAAACAACGACGATGGAACAAAAAAGCAAAGACCCATGGATAATCGATAATGCAATAAATGCCAGTGCGACACGCGCGCGAACTCATAATTGTTGATTTTTGTCAGCGGAATACTTGGCCAATAATAAAATGGATATTGAAGATTGAACGTATTTCCGGTTTTATTGTCTTTTTGTGTTTACCTTTTTAGGGTTTCGTAGAAATTTAAGAATCTTTATGATTTCGCCAAGTCCGTCCGTCCGTCCTTCCGTCTGTCTGTATGTCACAGTCGCCTCCCATTCTCTCAGTCATGTACCGATTGAGATGAAATTTGATACACAGACGTAGATCGGTGACCGAAAAACAAAAAAAATATTATTGAAAAAAAAAAAACTTTACATCCCTCCCGCAGATTAAAAAGTGTACTCGGAATTTTTTTGAGCTCACCCCATTGAGTGGGGTGTCTTTAGATAGGTCTCCTTAAATGCAACAAATAATGCCCGCTTTTGACATGTGAGGTCAGCCTCGTGATGACCTCACAAAGGCCAAGCTCCGAAGTAAAAGTAGTTTAATCAAGTTGAAAATTGGCCTTCAGAATGTAATGTAGAATTTTTTTATTTTTTTAAATTAATGAATCGAATTGACTATGATTTTTACTTCGGCTTCTTTTTCTATGAATCGTCAACAAAACAAACACGTACGCTTTTGTGGAGATTATATCCTTCGTTAATGACTATTACAGAATGACTACGAAACTTTTTTTAAATTATTTATTACGTGAGTTAATTAACGGAGGTGCGTCGACGTAACTAATAATGGGAATCGACGGAGAAAAGGGAGCGGAACAAGCGGCGGCGCACCCTTGATGGCTTGGTTTATTCGCGAAGCTCATGACAGCTCATGGAGGTCATGGTCGCGAGTCTCGTGAACGTTGTTGCCGAAGGTAACAACACGCGACAGCACTCCTTCGTCGACGTGACGTCGACGGGTGCTGAAAGAAAATTATGTTTGCTCTATATATAATTAGTTTGCTCGTGGAAGGGAAAAAGGACTTGTGAAGTATTCCAAAATGTTGCCTCAAGATTTTTTGCATCAATTTATGGGGAAAATAAAGAGATGGGTTTCGGAATTCTCGATTTCGAACGATCGCTATTTTGATACAGTCCGGAGTTTCTCAATTGTTGATGATTCTTATTCGTTCAAATCGATATATTTTAACAGCTATTGTGGAGAAATCAAATAAAAAGCGGGAGGGTGTTTTTTCTTCTAATAATTATTGGATAAATAATTATCTTGCATCGATGAAACTACTATTAATTATTGATTGAACAATGCGAAGTTAAATAGGTCAAGTAAGCTATTTTTTAGTTTGAAGATTTATTTTTTTCTAAGTGCTCTGAATAAAAACGAAATTTTGAAGACGATCGTGGTGGATCAATGTTTCGTTAGGAAGTTATAGCTCTCTTCTCATTAAAAATGCATGTATACGAATATCATCTACACGAAAATAACCGTCGATTTTTACAATTCACGTAAAAATATACAAATTTTTATTTCTTGGTTTACATGCTTAAAAAACAAGCTGCAAGCTGAAACTTGCAATTTGCTTCCCCTGAATTTTCGGTAGTGCACGAAATCCTTCTATGAGGAAGCATTTCTCGATTTCTTTTATTTTATTTTTTTTTATCTTCGGCTTCCTCATAAAGGAAGTTCCGTTCACTACCGCAAATTCAGGGGAAGCAAATTGCAAGTTTCAGCTTGCAGCTTGTTTTATACAGGATGTCCGTAGATCCTTCCAACCGTATCAAAACCGACTCGAACGTATATAAAAATTCAATGTGTCCCAAAATTCGAGCGCGTTGTTTAATTGCTATCGAATCTAGAAACAACTTAAGCTGACGCTTAGTTTGGGCGTGTGTATGAATTTGAGCACGTTCCGTCTAGCGTTTTTTGATTTGCAGGGGTTGGAACTTAGAAATTTCTAATTGCTCTAGAACTCGATCCGTTCGTCCGATCTCGGCCAAATTTGATATGTATTATAGCACAATGACATCCTATACTTGCAGAGAATTATGGTTCGATTGGTTGAAGTTAACGACAAATAGGGCAAAAAAGTTGATTTTTTGAAAAATTCAAAAAATCATAAAATCTAAAGTTATTGATGGATTCGGCTCAAATGCAATACCAACCGTCCTTGTACTCAATTCTATATGTAAAAAACTATTGAGCCGGATACGTCGAAAATTGCGAACGCTAGCGTGGCTACAGACATTTTTTGAAAAATCCAAAACGCTGTCGAAGCCGAACAAGTGCGTCAATAATTGCGAAACTTACAGATTACATAGACATTAGAAGGCATCACATGTGTGCAAAATTTGAGTACGGTAGCTTGAACCGTTCTCGAGTTATGAACGTTTGAATTTTAGAGGGTGGTTACATACATACACACACACACACACACACACGCACATACATCCGGACATTTTTTCCAAATGTGTTTTCTGGATGTTTTAGGACATTCTAAGCCTATTGACATCAAAATCTCAAAAAAAAAATTTCAGACCGTCACAAAGCTTCCTTTATGAGGAAGCAAAAATAATAAGAAAAACTTCGTTATCGACAACGGATTTCGGCAAACGAATGAGAAAAAGACATTTCGACGATGATGAATAAACCGAGGAAATATTGAATGACCGGTGGAAAAATACGAACAAGCTTGTTTCCCATTACAGCTCAATTTTTAGTCACGGTCGTTCGATTAACCATCAAACTTTTGCCCGTTCAGTCTATTTAATGTTTTTTCTTCTCGTTTGTTCGTTCTTTTTTTTTTTCTCGTTTTCGTTTTCGCGTATAAACGAAAACAGACATTGGATTTTTTTTTTCCACCCAGGCGTTTAGGAAACGTTGTTCCTCCGTAACGAGGATCGAAGCGTGCGATAGATGTGGCGAACGTATCTCGTTGATAGCGCGGGGAGCATTCGTGTATGAGAGAACCCGTGGAGTCTCGTAACTGAGTTAAATTAAAATCCAATTCAAAGCAATAGCTTTCTGCATCGGGATCGTGTGTGCTCGCCGGTGGAGGAATAAAGGCGAGAGACGAGCTGATAGAAGCGACGAGGAGAAACCGGGGGAGAGGGAAAATTGGTTTCCATATTTGCCGTCGCTTCCTATTAACCGAATCTCGTTCGGGATAGCCACCATAGTTCACTATTGGCAGCCTCTCGTGTGCTCGACGAACGAAATGGGACACGAAAAAAAAAAAAAAAAGAAAGATAAAAAAAGATTTTAAAAAGAACGAGAATTCGATTAATTATCGACGGTAAAAGGCAGTGCCACTAGCTAAAGTAACATGTTTTCGGTGAGGATATCACATTGTGTGCACTGCATCGATTATAGACTGTACACAAGGACATTTATTGTTGGATGAGTTAATGAAAAAAAGTTTTCGGGATTGGAAAATGTGAATAATTGAAGAATCCTGATGGAAATTCCGAACTTTGAATGTTTCGAAAGGACATGAAGTCGATATTTATCCAATTTGAATTGTAGTTGGCTGATGGTTCGAAGCTCTGAATTTTTTTTTTGTACCGAACGGATAATGTGCTGAAATAAAAAATATCGAACGTTCGAATGTCTGACGTTTGAAATGAAAAGTGATTGGTCGGAAACGTCGGCATGTAGATAATTTCGGTCAATTGGATTTGACTGCGAGCAAGAGAGTTTTAGGACCATCCTAGTCTTCTTTTTTATTCTCTCTCTCTCTCTCTCTTCCGATTTCGCTTTTTCGCGCGTCATTAGCGGTCCATATCCACAAATATGTTGATGGTTTGAACCCATGGGCGGTCGGTACCGCGCTCGGCCGAAACATCGACAGCCGGACCACTGCATTTCCCGGATTTCCCACCGTCGGGTCTTTCAACATTCGGAACTTTGATTCGCACCCAAGATAAACACCGTAAATTCGTTTATTCGCTCGTGGAATTTGAGGAAATGAAATTATATTTTCTCAAATACGTTTCGCCTTTGTGGAACTCTTTTCATTCTGGGAAAAAATAATTCTGACGAGTTTTCCGTGGAATGTAAATATCAATTTTTAATTCACTCGGAAATCCAATTTTCTTGTGGATCATGAAAACGTCGGTTTATTCGATTTTAGTCGCGTAAATACGTTCAACTGCTTCGAAGCTACCACGATTTCAACAAAAAAAATGTTAATCGTATATTTTCTCTGAAAAATAAACATCTACAAAATGTTCAAACATAGTAAATTTGTTATAATTATTCAACCCGATTTTTCAGAAATATTTCGACCGATTGATAACTCATGCGAAATGCAATTCGACATGTTACTCCACTTTGGTAAATTTCTCGGGGCTTTGCGGAAATGACGTAGCCACAAACTGCACCGCAGTTGGGATAATGAAGCTATATCGTGCCCGGACTTTCGTTGCTGGGTCCATAGAGAACTAACGCTGGTGATCGTGTAAATGGTGCACGAATATCCGTTCGTAACGAACCAGGAAGTTCGTTCGAACATGATTGACTGTAAACAAAAATACGGAGTGTAGAAAAATGAACACGTCTTTGTGAAATTACAATAGGTCGGTTGATATAGTTTAAAAAAAACAACTTTTGAAAAGGATTCATGGGATTTATGGATTTATAGGATCGAATGAAAGCTCGAGAATATGTCATTGTTTCAGCTCCAGCCTATCCTAAGGTTTGTCAACAGACTAGACTCTAATTAAGGTCTTACTGAATGGTAATCGAGACACCATCAAGATTCTTGAAAATTTGCGGAATTATAGTTCTCTTTAGAATAATAATACACGAGTTAGGCTGGTAAATCCACGATTCACCCATTTTTTTACCCACTTTTTTCTCGGCGATCCATCCAGCAAGATCTCGATCAGCCCCATACAAAAAAAAAACCAGGAGATATCAGCGGCTGTGATTTCTTCCTCTGAGGAAGCTTAAAATCCGGAGACTCCGTTAACAAACCCCAAAATCTGCAGGAGCTCAAACAAGCCATTTCAAGGGAAATCAAGGCAATTCTAAAAATAAAACATGCATCATAAAAAATGAACGGCATCTCTCCGACATTATCATCAAAACTTGACTTTGTTTCGAATATCATATCTTCAGTTTTTATTTTATTCTACCAACGTTTTTCAAAATTAACCCCCCCGCAACCGCGTTGTTTGTCATTTCCGAAAGATGTATCTATTCAACCGCACCCTCGTTACTCGTTTTAATGACAATAAACGATTTCACTCAGTCGGTAACAAACTTAATTACTCTCAACTTCCTCCGAAGCTCTTCAACTAATCTCTGTAACCGGTTTACGTTTTCCGTTATAGACGATTAAAGTTATGAGGGCGCTGTGCCGAGTTAACAGTCCGGGAACGGAATATCGATGGCAATTAACCGCTTGCAAAAGCTTCACCGAAGCCGGATCTCACAATTCAACGCGGTTGTATGTGCAATCAGCTTCAATGGAAACTCTTCAACTCGCTTCGTTACGCAAAAGGGTTGAAAACTTTGGTGGTCGCCAACGCGCCTGGCTTATAACTATACTTTTTCAAGCGGTGGTAATCGTTCGAACGCACTTTTTTTTTAAATTTACGTAACAGGTCTACACAGGTCTTTAACTAAATTGTTCGAACCGAAGTTTGCTGGAAATCGCGTGTGCTAACCCTTTGACGACGGTCCCGAATTATAAACCCTTATTTTACCCTCCGGCTAGCTCGTTTGAGCGCAAGCCTTCGCAACGTGGCTCACACGCGACCGGAGCGTGTAATTTGCATGGAATATGGCGCAAAAGTACGATTTCGGAACCAGGGACACACTGAGCTATCGACAGGTCGAATAAAAACGGTATGGTGAATAATTCGCGTGGAATTATCAAAAATTCGGGATGGAATCGACTTTGGTGCGTAATACGGAGTTCGAGATAACATTATATATGAGGGATTACACGGGAAATCGGCCAGTCGAAGCCTTGACGCTTGTCGATTCGGTTCATGATTTTTTTGTGGCTTTCATTCGGGCTTCAAAACATCCGTGATTTTTTGCAGAATTTTTGGATCACTCTGGAGCTCATAAAAATATAAATCTGCCCCCCCCCCCCCCAAATTAGGATAAAACCGTAATTCGACGTTTTTTAAATTTGGTTTTTCTTGTGATTTCAGTAGTTCAGTTCAGTTCAGCAAAGAAACAAGCTCGCCAAAGTTTCATAGTGGGATCTTCAATGCACCTATTTAAAAAAAATTAAAACATTCAAAAAGTTCATATTCTTCATGTTCATGTGTGTGTTGTTTCATTCTCATCTCAAGTCCGGCTTCATCAATCTACAAAAATACTCCAAACAAAGACCCTTTCAACATCGACGAATCCCATAAACTATTTCGCATCTAACGCTCCCCACCATCAACGACGCATCCTCCTTCCGGTTAAATCCCGGATGCTGAGAGTGACGATATACTTTTTCTCCCTCCCAGTTAATCCGAGATTTCCGGAGAAGCTGCCTCATTTCCGTCTCTGCAAAGCCCATGCGGATCCGAACGACGGGCGCGGGGAATGACACAACCCTAATCGCCGTCGATACACATACAGTCGAGGATTGTAGGGGGGGCGGGGGGGGGAGAAGAGTGGTCGATGCGAATTGTCGCAAGTTTCGCGAGTCTCGTTCAACCGTGCTCGCGTGCATCGAAAATTTATTGGATTAACCGAGCTAGTCGTAAACGGGGGGTGGGGGAGGGTGAGGAGCGAAAGGGGGGTTGTAAAACGGGGGTAAAGCTCGCGTGGTGGTCGGGGCGGACGACGGTGATGGTGGAAAAGTCCAGAAGCCATAATACGGCAGGCGGATTGGGAAAAGCGGGCCAAGTGGGGGACGAAAACGTCGCGGAAGGGTGAAAGAGAGAGAGAGAGAGAGGCCGGGCGAGGGGGGGTCGAAGTACGCGAGGCCGTAACTACTTCTAAACACTATCGTTAAACTCGGTTAGCAGTCGACGGTTACGTATGTATAGCTGCGTCGGAACGTTGCAACGCGGGTTGAAAAGCGAATGGGAGAGTTGATACGAGCTTTGCTCGATCCATTTCCCTTCTCACCCTCCAACCCCATCCGCTGTCTCTTCATTGCCCGACTCGCGCGGCAACGATGCGGGGCTACACAGCCGCGATACCATCCCTTGGGATTTCACGCGTGTTCGCGTAAAATCCTTCTCTCGGTCTGTTTCGATCGAGCCATTTCATTGGGGCAAACGTGCACAGCGTAGTATTTTTTTTTTCCTTTGCAAACCCTCTTGGGATTTTGATCCTCGTCGTGTACTCTCACACACACGGGGATAAAGGCATATATATACGCGTGTACGCGGACTCGGCCGTGGGGAAGAATTTAGGGGTTGGAGAGGTGAAGATTGGATTATTAATTAATTGTATAAGTTTATTGGCTATCATCGAGTCTTATTGAACGGTTAACGCTAATAGGTTGCACTTATTTTCTACGGTGTCGAAACTTTTTGCTTTTTCGACGCTTCTCGTTATTCTGCGAGATTTTTTGGTTTTTTTTTTTTTTTTTCGTAAATCATTTTCAACGATACGACTTTCGTGGAATGGGAGAATTGAGGATGGGTGAATTCAACGAAATGTTAATTTGTTTCGTTTCGGAACGAAGGGATTAAGTAGGAAAACGTTTTTTCGTACATCGTACGCGGTTAGATGTGGTAACTTGATTGAAGTTGTATTATTTTCTATCGGAGTAATGATCGAAAAATCGATTTTCTGCCGAAAATTATTGAAAAATCTATTTTTTGCACGATAGATTTTTGTTTGAGGTAGGAAACCTTTATCATATATTGAATTTTTGGGAGAACTCGAATTTTCTCACAATAAAAAAACATATTAGGAACATGAACATGATGGCCACTCAAATTTTATAGAAACAGTTCCTCAATTTCGATAAAGTATCTGGAAAAAAAATGTCATCCAATTGCCAATGGTGGAAACAGCAGTTACTTCTTGATAAAAAAAAAGGGCAGTGGGGTGAAGGAAAGGAGGGTCTATAAAATCTTAAAAAATCAGCGATGTCGTAAGATCCAGAAGATACTAAAAAGAAATCATCGACCACATCGAGGGATAGAAGGGGAAGGTTTCAATCCGGCGCATTGGAACGTCTCGCCCCGTATCCATATTTACACACGAAAACTTAGTACTACAGTGTCAAAACCTTCACTATCATTTCACAGCTTTTCAAGTGCGACTTTGTATTCCCGCGGTGTTAAACTTAAAGCTAGTATCACAACGCTACCACCATAGCTACTGATGTATTCTACTCTCGTATTCATCGACACCCTTAAAATATAAACATAATAAACAATATTCCTTCTTCGTGTTTTCTTTCGTAACACGAAAAAGGTTATCAAGGGCTTGAACAAGAAATTGTATTCATCCGAACACGCACGCGTTTCCGCTGATAGGGCGAGAAAAAAAATGGACCAAAACCAAAACGCGTTGAGAAAAAAATTGTAATAAATTCACTGGTGGTTGGATGCAAAAAGAACGAGAAAGAAAAGAAGAAATAAAAAAAATTCGCTGGAGAGAGTGATGAGAAGAGGGCAAAAACGACATTGTCTACAATAACCCGAGGATTTATTCCGGAGTTTTAGACCGTAGTTCGGGCGTGGGTGGGCGCGTTTGAGCTTGCAGCTCGGAGCTTTAGCGCGGAAACGGGATATGCTCGGGGGATGATTTAACGAGGCGATCGAGTGGAGGCCGTGCAGTTTGCCCGAAGGGTGAGCGGCGAC
Source organism: Sussaba pulchella (assembly GCA_963971145.1). Classification (NCBI taxonomy): domain Eukaryota; kingdom Metazoa; phylum Arthropoda; class Insecta; order Hymenoptera; family Ichneumonidae; genus Sussaba; species Sussaba pulchella. The sequence goes on along the minus strand of OZ020174.1, from coordinate 3,912,489 downwards.
GTGCATCGAGCTCGGGCCGCATAGCGGCTAGTCTCGATGCGCAAAGACTTCCGGACACCCCTCGTGCGCCCCCCTCCCACCCCCTCGTCGACCCATCTCCATCCTTTACAAGCCGATATCAGAAAACTTTATCGAACGTGACACCGACAGAATTTTATGGCATAAATTGTCCGGAAAAATGTAGATACTATTTTAAAAATCCTTTCGCGTCACGGCGACGCGTTGACGAAGGATTGAACAAAATCAATAAAAAATGAATAAGAATAAACAAGACTTTATGGGATGTTTTTGTATTTATGGTGAAAGAACGAGAGTGTATTATACGAGGGCAAGGGTTTTGGTTGGTTTACGTATTCGACTGTGGTTCGCTGGTTCTGTATTGCTGCGAATCTACGTCGAGGCAGTGAAACGTTGAAATAGGTCAAAGTTATTCTACATTTGAAAATTGCGAGGAAACCATAATCCACGAGATAGCTGGAATTTGGCAAGCCGTCGGTTCTCGAGCTCAAAAGGGATGCAATGAATTGAAGGACCGGAAGTTTTTTCGAAAGAGTGTATTATTGATCTTAGATTCTTTTCTCAATGTCTTCCATCTTTCGTATTAGGTTTTGTGTAATAAATTACCGAGTTTTTTAAATCTTATTTTTATCTTATTTCAAACGTCTCGAATGAGCTACCGATCGATTTTCCGTCGCGTTCCGTCTCATTATGCGGTCGTCAATAATGCAAGCCCTGCTTCACAGAAAAGCTGGATTCTAATTGCCGGACGGAAAGCTCGACGAAGCTTGTACGAGCCGAGTATCCGAGTTTGAGAAGGGTTGGAACGCAGTGGGTCAGCACCAAACCCCGGAAATTGAGGGGGGGGGGGGGGGGGGGTGAAAAAGCTTCTCGCGTGCTTTGTTACCGTACAACAGATTCGAGGGAGAGAATTGGCTTGCCAAAAGTTTTTGGCGCCAACGGACACGCGCCAATATCAGAAAACTTTGTCGATATAACTGGTCCAAACCGAGCCCGCGTGGGTGTACAAAGTACTGCTAAGCCCTCGCGCTTGTATCGCTTCTACTTTCATCTCGGTAGTATCTCGGTGAAGCTGGCTACGCTTGAGAAAAAATTTAAAAAAATACAGAAGCAATAAAAATTTGAAAAAAAAAAACAAATCTCAGACAAGCAGAGCTTTTTTCCATGGATTTGTTGACGCAGGAAATATTAGGGTCATGCGTACTTGAGCACGGAACGGTGAAGCTGATTCAAGTACCGCGATTATTCCTACGCTCTTTCGTCAACAGACATTGCCGCTAACCCGTGAGTTTCGTCGTACATACGCGCGTGTTTGCCATACGGACGGGATAAAAGTCGCGAAAATGTGTTTGAGCCACGAACTCGAGTCTCGTGCAAGTTCGAAACTCGAAATTAGTCGGTGCTTTGCATGAATAGCTCTCCGAAATTGCGCGTAAGTATGTGAATCGCAGTTTCAACTGAGTTGGGTCGTTGGCAGGGATTTTGACGATTCGGGACATGGTTTTTTTTTTCTTTCGTAATCTTGGGTATGACGGATGGGATAATTGAATGAGCCGAGAAAATTGCACTCCGGACGGGGTCTATTTATTACGATTGGGCAGACCGCCGTTATTTCGGACTGAGGTAGAGTCGCATTTATTGGAAAAAAACGGCGATTTAATCCTGGCGTATGGTCAAAAGGAAGAAACGCAATTTCGAAACTGATGCTGGGAGTGACGTAGCCGGAATTATTTTTTTCAGAGAGCGGCTGAGAGGGGCCTAGGGGTGACGAGTTTGCGAAGTGCTTTGGATTACATTTATTATCTATAGAATAAAATTTTCCACTGGCCTGCGGAGAAAAAATGTTATCCTCCAAGTTAAAAACATATAAAGTTGACCGGAAAAAGAAATCCTCCTAATTTCAGCCCTCTCTCTTGATATATTGAAGGGTGCTGATGAATTTTTATTATATCTTGATACAATATTGACGTAGCCTTCTACCGAACTCACGAGTCTTGCCGAAAATTGTCCCAGACAAATTTTTGAGGAATTTTAGAGCCCAAGTGGGAGGATTTTCTTGCAAAAAATCAATTATAATTTTGAACTTCTCGAAAAATTTGAGTGACGGTGGATTAATGAAATTATATATTTTTTATCATGTCTTTTTTCAATATCTTTACAAGGAATAACGAAAATACAATTGTCATGAAATCTCTAAAAAGGAATCATCTAGAAATAATTAAAGTCGCATTTTATTAAAAAAAAGGAGAATAGAAGAAAAAAAATATCCACCGCACCCCTCAATATAATAATAATAATAATAATAATGACAATTTATTCATTTACGATCTATTACTCAATTCGAATCGGCACGGGGGACTTCCTCATCTGCTTACGTCCACGGATTCTGTATGAGAAGCCATTGCATCATTTAGGGTTCATTTTCGCCATTCGTACTTCAGAATATCGAATGCACCAGCCAACGTGGACAGTTGTAGGAACCGACGCTGTTACTGTCTTAATAAACGCTAATTATCCACCGCCAACGATGATAATTGGTTCGATAATTGACTCCGGGTGACACAATAGCGGCATCCTCGCACGGTCGCCACAAAATAAAAAACGAATAAAAGAGCTGCGAAATAGAACCTCGCATACCGTTTTCTCATGCACTGGGTCACTTCGCATTTATCGAAGTCTCCGTTGAACAAATTAAGGCGGTCACTCGTCGAAAAAATTAATCTTACTTTTCTGTTTTCTCTAATTTATCAAAATACATTTTTTCTATTCACGATCAAATATTTCGGTTTGAAGCTCGGGGCTTTGCGAAATCTCGATTCTACGCCGAATCATTACAAAATTGACTATCCAACGTTTCGTTCAACTTTGTTACATTCGTCTAGATATAATTTTGCAACGTTTTCGACTATTCTCAACTTACGGACGTGAAAGGGTGGAATATTTATTTCTTTGTGAAGAAAGCTTCGTCGAGGAAAAAAAAAAAAAAATACCTCGTTCGACTCAAAAGCTCGTACTCGATGGCTGTTCTACTGTCTCGTCCGGATTATTTTTTTCTTCTTATTGTAGTCCATTAGCTTGAACCTATCTCTCCATAAATACGAAATGAGTTACGCGCAGTTCGAGTCGTCGCGGTAAGAATAATCACGCGATGGTTATATATTTCTCTTTGGGTCCGTGACGTTTCCAAGAGAAGGCTTATAGAAATCCGCCGTCTCCGCGGTCTGAAAAATGTTTGTTCCTTTACCTTCCTTCTTCGGCACTGCAATGGGATTTTTTCACATCTTTCAAATAATTTATTCATTTTTTTCCATCACTGCGTCTGCGTATAATCCATCTGTCACCTTAATCTCGTTGCGGGAAAACTAACGTAATATTAACATTTTCACGAACGTACGAATAAGATTTTCGTTTCGTCGACGCAACGAAACGGTCAAAGCAAATTAATCATCCTAAAGATGAATAAATTAGTCCAAGTATTCAAATTTTCGTTAATTAATTCAGCTAGCTGTCTCACTGACTTCATCGATAAATTCTTTTTTACGCGCTCGAAGTGATAAACAAACGAAAAATGCAATCTATCAAGTGTTCTCAAAGTCTATTTTACACGATCACTATTTTAATTATTCAAAAAACTATAGCGTGTGAGTCAATTATCATAATTTGAATGGGGAATAAAAATAAGTTGTCCTCTGACGTCGGTACGTTCAGGAAGGAGAAAAAAAAAGCGCTGCTCGCAATACGCGTGACACGATTCGATGGGGTTCCCGAGGCCGAAATGTGAGTCAGTTCCAGCATCTTTGACATTCAAATCCATGCAAATGCGTGGATTCTACGGTTGCGCGGCGCGGAGTTGGTGGAGCGCGGTCGGAAAGGCGCCGTCGGAAGTGCCGGAGGAAAACGAAACAGGGT
>OZ020174.1:3865327-3908362 GCA_963971145.1 Sussaba pulchella | reverse complement strand
TCGAAGATAATTTTTTGGATGATAGAATTGATTGGCCATTACGTCATCAAATGCAATTTTGAAACAATTTCTCGTCGATCTCCGAATATTACACAATAGTGAGTTTTACATTTTCCGTAAAATTTGTTATGCGCTTCGGTGTTGCAATTAAAAAAAAAATTATAGTACGAACCGCTGACAAACTGCAGACGCGTGATCAAACGGCGATAAGCACGAGTGGAAGCATCATGGTGTGTCGCACGAGTGTGTCATTGTACGGCCACGTCAGGTCGAGGATCGTACGATCTGGTATCTGATGTAACTCGCGCGTGAAAGGTGGACGACACTTCATTATCGAAAGACGGTTGTTCGTATGGTTTACCGCACGAGCCCACGGTGGCGTGACTTCGGGAGGGGAGACAAACGTTCGGAAGGCTTATGAAATTTCGTTCGCGGAAATAACAGATATAATATGCCGACGTAAAAAGATACGTATACATATGAGCATTTCCGGCGAATAACGGACGACTTTAGGCTTCACTATCTCGGATCTTCATGGTATTTACACAGCTTTGAGTGCATGTTGAAAAACAAATTGCAACATTTTTTGCAGATTTTTTTTTCTATTATTTTGGCAGATGTCGATTAAAGTATTTTTCTTTTTTTTTCGTTTCCTTTTTTTTTTAGAGTAATTTTTTCACATGTTTGCGCTGTTGAGAAAATGTATCGAAAATCTGTTTTTTCACGTGAATTCGTATCAGCTTTTTGAAAAGAATATTAATTTTTCATTTCAATCCTGGAAAATGAATGAAAATGAATGTTTTAAGTTAAAAAGCTGTTTCTCGGCCGTTGCCCAAATTTTGGGAATTTTTTCAATGCTATTGTCGAAAAGTTGAGAAAATTTTACACGACGCGTGTATTTTTGAGCTGGACTCTCCGTAAGTTTCCTTATAATTAATTAAGGAACAAATATCCACTATAAAAGATTCCAAAAATGTGATTTTTCAAATTTTCTCACTTTACTCGTATGCGTTATTGCAACTGTACAAATATTTTTGATCGTTTTTCTTAGTTTATCATCTTCTTATCAAGACCGACAACGAGCTTGAAATCCAATGAAAATTGTAATTACACGAAACCGCGATTTTTGTATGTTTTTAATCGTCTCCATCAATAAATAAAATCGATAAATAACTTCTTTAACAAAAATAAAGACACGTGATACGGAATAAATATTGTATCACACATCGTTATTTGACCTTGTATCGTACCAGAGGTTAGGAAGTATATAAAATCCAAAATGACCATATTAATTTTAAGGGGCTGCCACAATAAACATACATGCATATCAATCCCTTCAAATGTAACATAGAATTACGAGTAACAGATTACCAATAAAAAAAACTGTTACTTCCCGCAGCCCACAAGCTAATTATTCTTGGATAAACCTTTTCTTCATTTCCAGCGATCACAGTTTACGATGATATATTTTCAAACTATGTATGTACGTATGTTATCGCGCTACCTCCCCGATACGTCCGTCTCGTCGAAAAGAACGAAGCAACGTCGCTGACTCTCTCGACGCTGTTGAAACGAACGAAACACGGACGAAAACCGTCTTCGATGTACCGCGGTGCTCCTGCGAGACCGTAAAACTTTATACGAGTTTCGTTTTCCCGCCGAGTTTGCTCACGGACCGTGCGGGGGTGGATGGTCGTCCCGTTTCAAAGAGCGCTAGTGGAATGGGTGCCGTGCAGATCAGCCGGGAACGGAAAATACCGGGCCAAACGCTACAGTCGCTGATCATCCAACGTCCAACGTTTTGTAAGACTTTATTCGCGAAAACGCGATAAAAATATGCCAATGACTGCACTTCGGCCAGATTTCCAAGGGCCAACCGGTGCATGGCCGAAGCTAAGTAGAACAAGCGAGGCTTAGTCAGCCCTTTGGAACGTATAAAAGTCACCGCTCGAAAGTGTACAACACTCGCGCGTTCGTAGTTATTTGTTTCGTTTAATTTTTAAGTAGTTTGTTGTACGGTGTACACTCGTCGATCTGACTTACGTCCCTCGTATACCTTCTTGCTCAGATATAGATCAGGGTATGAGGTATTTAAACGGCATTCGACCACTTTTGGAACTTGCGTTTTTAGATTCAGGTCAATTATTTTCACGTTATTGTACCTGAAGAATAGAGCACTTCATTATTTCTGCCGAATGCTTTGGCAAACCGTTTTCGAGATATGATTTACATAAAAAATTCACTGGTTTTTTTCAGACGCTCATAAGTTAATAAAACATTGACCCAAGGTGATGGTTTTTTTAAATTTCTTTTTTTGTCATACTTTTGAGAAAAATGGGAACAAATTCTTAATAAAGATCTTATATGTTTAAAATTATCTGCATTTCTATACTTGTCGTAATTTTCAATGAAATTTTTTTTTCTCTTGGGTACAATAACGTAAAACATTTTCGGCTGAATCAAAGAATGCAAGTTTCAAAAGTGATCGAATCTCGATGGAATACCCCATATATATATATATATATATAACATATGAAGTCTATCGAGCTCTTAAAAATTAGGAAAAATGTATCAAATAACTCTTGACTCATTTCAGTCCTAATGTTGAACAATTTCTAGGAGAGAAACTTCTGAATGAAATAGTCAATCATTTTATTTATAATATCATGAGCAATCTTCATAATGTCCATGGGTTCAAAGTTATTTTCAGAAGTGTCTGAAAAAAAAGGGAACAGTTTTAATTATAGAAACAATCGAGCAACTAATAATTTAAAAAACGGTGGCGATGCAAATGCACGGATTTTATCAAGAACGTAAAAATACAGCAGCTTGTATTATTCGCAGTTAATCCAATCAGTCTATTCCGTCTCATCAATTTCTCCATAATCGCGTGAATGTGATATTTTTCTTTTAACGTCACCGTCGTGTTTATTCAACGTTCAATTAACGTATATCCAATAAGTTCCATCATCGAATTTTGGTTGCTCGAATTTTAAACACACAGCCACATTCATAGCTGACCTGCGATCGTTATTATTGCATTTCTCGGATTATGAGAATAATTCGTCATTCCACTGATCAAATTTCCATGAATAATTTCATATGGTGAGAATTAACTCGTTGATATACATAACGACCACGAATTGATATACAACATTTTCAATGCAGTGCGTTAAACACGTGCACGTGTATGTTTAATTATCCGAAATGCATTGATTATGTATGTCACGTCCGTCGCATTTGTTAGAAGTCAAGTTATGCAGACGCGCAGTGGCATTCTAAAGGGTGTTTCAATAAAAGCGCAGATCTTTGACGAGCGTTCAATTCAGAGATGCTTATGTATTTTAAATGTTTTTTTTTTTACAACTGGCATCTACTTGCAAATTTAATCGTGGAGCGATATACAGTTCAACAACGTGTAAAAGTGGTTTGAGCGTTTTGAGAAAATGATAGTTCTGCGAGAAATATATTTCTCGCATTGCACGATTTTTCTGGTCAACATAATTGGCTATTTGAGACAACGATGACCGGTTTTGTGCTAAATTTTGAAGTATCTGCGTCGGTGCAAAACGCGAAAAAAAATGATTCGTCGACAGAATTCGATCGTTTGGCATTGAAAATATTGATACGCTCATCTTGTGGTGCCAGTGGAGTCATGTCAAGCATTTGTCCAATATTGTATTGAATACATATATGCTTTTAAATCGATAATACGGCAAAATGTAAGGAAATAATAAATTAAAATATTTTTTAATTTAAAAAAATTATTTCGACCAATTTTTGTTTATTTAATTCAAAGAAGAAAATCTTGGGCTCCTGTTGAATCATTCTTTATTCAATATGACTCAGCGGGGACGTCGATATTTCGAGTTATTGCAGCATTTAAGCAGGATCATCCGAGCGACCGTGCAATCCAGTGCAATTCGTATCCTTGTGACTCGATTTCAATCGAAATATACCTCTCCAGCTTGTACCTTAATCCGTCGATCAGTCTTTGATCACAACGTCGTTTCGTACATCACTCGATGAAATTAAAATTGATTGCATGGCAGAATTCTTAATGGCTTTTACGAACAGCTCGAGTAATTATCGGTTCAATCTGTCGATGGATTATTATTATTTTTGTGCACTTTATTCAATTAACTAATGTAATTATTCATGATTGTCATTGAAATTTTTTATATGTATTTCGGATGTTTAACGCCCGTCGAGGTAATAAGATGGAACGGCTCTGGTAAGTCCACCATACGGCTAACCACGTGTTGGTAATACACAAAATTAAAAATGATATTAAACCGCAATGGTGATATAAAATGAATTAAAAGAAAATAATCCACAGTTTAAAATTAAAATGCAAAAGATGTTGCTGTATTTCTTCAATTATCATTACAATATTCCACAAATTCGATCCCACTCCGACCGAAATTATAAATCAAACATTACACGAACTTATCAACGAGCAGAAAAAAAAAATTCGTTACAATCTGATAATTGTAATTGTTCGCAGTATTTATTTTTTTTTTCTCCCGCAATTTCCAATATAATCACGAACGTTTGGTAGAATATTGAAACAATTATTGACAAATCTCTGGAGCAGCAGAAATTGTCTGTAATTTCGCTTCGTTTGTATTGCGAAAACTCGAAAACATGCAATTCAAACCAGATGAGTAAACATTGATTTTCAAACAAGGTTTCATTCCCCAATTTCGATCCCATATTGACTGCAAATAATGTTTTAGTACGTACATCATCAATAATGACGTTCATCTTAAATGAAGTTAATTACATCAATCAATAATAAGGCAATATGTGATATTGCCAATTATCCGGCAGTGTAATTATGAGAATTATGAGCAAAAAATAGCCACAGTTGAAGTAATTCGAAGGGAAAAAAATGCATTATAGGTGTTCTTTAAAAATCGCGTGATAAAGTGCTGCCCAACGCGTGTGACGTTCTGAATGATCGATATGCGAGTTGAATTTCCGGATGAATGGAATAATGTGGAAAAACGATATTTCAACTTCCACACACGTCGAGATTTGTCCGCGTTTGGAGGTTGCCCGGCATGTAAAACGTCGGCGAAGCGCACGCGAAGCTTGCAGAGCGAGTGCACGACGTTACGTGCACGGCGTTGCGACGCCGTGCTCCAAGGATTTCCATTTTCCAGCTTTTTCATCGACTTTCCGCGTTTTACGAGTCACGACAAAATACTTCCTCGAATGCCTACCCTTTCGCGAGCTACCCAGCCAAACGTTTCTGTCTCTCAATCGTATACAAAATGTCCAAAGCCGACGACGAGAGGGAGTGAATTTGTTCGAGAATGAAACGAAGGAGAAGAAAATAAATTCTACGAACAGGCGTGAATGATATGCATGGATAGGGACGTCCCGAATCACCGGATTGAAACCCTTTTATCCACCGATGGGGTCGATAATTCTTTTTTTTAGTTTCTTTTCGATCGCTCGGCCTTACTAATTTTCTTAAAGGTTTTTAGACTCCATCCTCTCGCTCCGACACTCGCCCCCCCCTTTTTTTTATCAAGAGATAACTACTATTTTTACTATCGTAAAGAGGATAAAAGGAAAATCGCTGTCCACCCGAGATTTCGAAAAAAATACCCTCAACTTTCTAAATAACGCCTCTTCACTCTACCCAAAGTCCGGACAACGCCGGGTACGTCAGCTAGTTTATACATATTCACATCATTCTACTGATAAAAATCAGCAATAATTTTAACTAAGTAGCGGCAATGACTTGTCTAATTTTTCTCGTAAAATCCCGAATTCGTCTTATCGAAAAATCCCGTAAATCTGAGCGTTGATAAGAATCCACAAGCTGTCTCGTATAATTGTTCGCAGCAAACTGAGACTCGACGGGTGAAGGAACGAACTCGAGACCGAATAATCAAAGAAAATATGAGGAAGGGAACGTTTTGATCGGCAAATTTCGAGAAAGCCGATCGTCTACAAACAAACACACGGAAACACGCACACTCGCATACACGAGATGGTCCCTCATGTGGCTTTCGTTGCGGATTAAGTCGGAGCTTTTACTTCGAGCCACCACGCGCCGAACACGAAACAAACTCGCGACTTGTTAGATACATACGAAAGAGTCACTCGTCTAGCGGGGGTGAAGAAGGGGGGGGGGGGGTGATTCACTCCGGTTCGCTCCTCGCATTTCCAAAACGACGACGTCGACGACGAGTGTAATCTGCTTACGGAGTTCGTACGATTCCTACGCTGTGCCTTCCCTCCTCCGCCTATCTGTAACTCCTCCCGCCCCCTCTTCCGCCGCGCCGCTGTCGGTCCTACTTATCGATGTATTTTGTCTGCGTGCGGAGCAATCCAATGGAGCGACGCAGCATACGCGTCAGCGTAAGAGCTTCGAGCGTGGCTCGGTAACGCGAAATAAATAAATAACATACCGAAAAAAATTGGTCTATCGCAAACCGCTCTTTTATTTGTATTTGGTAAAGCTCGTGGCGATAAATACGAGCGGGTGGTGTCGATGGCAAAACGACTGCTAATAATAATAATAATAATAATAATGAATAATAATAATAATAATAATGAATAATAATAATAATAATAATTATTATTATTATATTCATAATATAATAATAATAATAATAATAATAATAATAATAATAATAATAATAATAATAATAATAATAATAATAATAATAATAATAATAATAATAATAATAATAATAATAATAATAATAATAATAATAGAAATAGTAATAATAATAATAATAATAATGATAATAATAGAAATAGTAATAATAATAACAATAATAATAATTAAAAAATGGAAATAAAACCGTTATTGCATGGCGTCGTAACTCGAAGTTAGGCGTCGTAGTCGGGAAAGATATTTGACAAAAATACTTCGACGCTCGAGTCTCTATTAATAAGCATGGAAAACCGTCAGATGCAACTACGTGGGCCGGTCTTACGCGTAATAACATGCGTCATTGTCTGAGCCTTCCAGCATCCCTGTACCTCTTTCCGCTTTGCTGTCTTTTTATCCGCTCGCGACGGCTTCCCCGGTTTCTCAATTTCTCGATTAATTCGTTGCAGGTACGAGGTTCATTCAATTATTTGCTTTGACGTGCTTTTCGTAGTTACCTTTGCCAGAACGAATGAATGGACTTCCGTAATTAGTTCTATTCAATCGTTGGAGTCAATGCATAATTATTATTATTCCTATTATTATTATTATTAATATTATTATTATTATTCGCAAGTTAAAAAAAATTATATGTAGTCTATATAAAGCCTATACATAGACTATCTACATTTTTTACTTGGGTATAATATCATCATTATTATTATTATCATTAATCAGTAATGAAATTACTCTGAAATCCGGCAATCAATTGATTCCATTCCAATTGCCCGTAGAGACGAGATAGAGAAAACGGAAGCTATTTCTCAATGATTGTTAGAATAGACGATAATACCGCGGGATGATTACGTTATCTCGAATATGCGACAATTAGTCGCGAACAGAGAAATAGCGATACCGGATGAACGATCGCCGTAGGTATAGGAGAGGCGTAATTATCATATCTATAATTTATAGTAAAAAAAAAAACAAATAAACCCCTTGTCGTCCAATTTAGCCCGCCGAAATTCCGGCCGTGATGAACTATCGCGGCGTATTGCTAAGATAACTAAAACACGAGTTTGACTCATGATGTTTACGATTGGCACAATCTATATTTCACGAGTCTGTGAAATATATCTCGTGATATTCGTGTTTGATACGAAATTTGTATCACGACTCAGACTCGTACTGAAGTACGGGAAGTGGTTAATTGAAAAATGTTTTTTTTTTTTTTTTTTTCGAATTGATTCCAACGTTACGAAGATCCCGTTGGTCTGTACACCCACTGTACATAACTATTTGGGCGTCAGTGGGTACCGCAGCCGCGGGGTAAAGGGAAGTGCTTTCGCGTTGGCTCGCGTCGCGCGCTTTGAAAGGACAGCCGAAAGAATATCGCGAGCTTCGCCTCGCTGGGTTCGAGCTATGCGGCAACGGCGCTATAGCTAAAGCTTTGCGAGATAGAGAAGAAACATCACAATTTTCGGTCGGCGCAGTTGTACGTCGTGCGAACGAAATAATTGGCTATTGAAATCAAGGACGCGTGACTTAATTGCTCGACACTAACGGACAATGTGTGCGAAGATTTTTTTTTCCAAATTAGACCAATTATTTCTTGTTCTTTTTTTTTCTTTATCTTAATCTATTTTAAAAAATTTTGATTGGGGTGTCTCGTGAGAAGATATTTTTTTATCGGTAGGTAGATTAGAAATAGACTAGAAAATGTCTCTAGAGACTGAAATGGCATTTTTTTAGAGACTAGAAAATGTCTCGCCAAATCTGAACGCAATCGGACTATTTTAATACCTTCCGCTGTTTATATGGATTTTAAATATGATGAACACGTGAATAAATTTTTCGGCTCGTTGAAATCGATGTTTTTCAATGAATAAAATATCGCTCTGATCACATCAATCATGTATTTATTATTTTTTCTACTCATTCCCCCGGATTCAATGAAACTAAAAATGATTAATTAATTACGTGACCGTTATTTTGCGTTGAAAATATATGAAGTTTTTAATAATTGTCGTCATTAAAAAAAACGAATTCATTGAGGTACCTATGATCCTCTACGTCAAGTAAGCGTAGTATCGTGGTATTGCACTCAATTTTAACCCCCAAATATTCGTATTTACAGGAAAAATCGATTCGGAATAGTTAAAAAAAAATGTCCGAGTCTCAATCCACTGCAAAATATATACAACAACTGCGAAATCTCTCAAAACAGTCCGATTAAGCTCAAATCCACCCAAAAGTTTTCCAATACAATCCACTTCAAATCAGCGCTACCGAAATTAAAAAAAACCCCTCGACCACCCCTCAATCATCATATCCCCGCCCATGGACTCAAACAAATGCGTTCCTACAATCATCCTCCTCCACCATGGTTCTCCCTCGCCCGAACCCTTCGAAATCCTTCGCGATCACTCCTGATAAACTTCGACAATGTTGCGATAATTTGCGATCGCGCGGATCCCGAAACCGACTCGCCTACACAGCGACGGCCTACAAAAACCGTCGTCGGGGGTTGACGGGTGTCGCAGGAGGGGGCAGCACGGCCAGTCTGGAGGTCTGACAACGAAGAGAACGCAAAAAAAAAAAAAAACGAGAGACGGATAAAAAAAAACCAAAAAACACACGGCAATGTAGTACGAGAGAAACGTATATACAGGGTGATCGCGAAAGACGAAGGAGGATGGCGAACATCGGAGTGTTCCGATCGCGAGACTCCGCGAACCGAGAAGTGGGGGCGGGTACGAAGAGGGGGGGAGGGAATAGTGGCGTGAGCGGTGAGCGCAAGCGCATTCGGTTTCTACCTTCAAAGACTCGAAGTGCCGCGAAAAAGCGAACGTTCGCCGCGCGAGGTTCCACAATCAGTCGCGAACAAGCCGGGACCGAGGGTGTTACGACCGCATTGAGAATTCAGTAGCCAGCGTCGTGTTATCACCCGGCTCCGCGGCAACATACGCGTTGATAAAACGAACAGTAAAGTTTCTCTCGTCAATCGCAACTCTCGTAAACGATTGTTGATTGGAGGAAATAAAAAAATTATATATTTAAGTAGATAAATAAATTAATAAATATAATAATTCGGCCGAATGTTCGATCTTTGCGGTTGAATTTCGATGATTATGAACAGACACTTGTTGATTTTTCATTGATAAACAGTATAATAAGTATAAGAAACTACGAAAATTCGATCGATTGATTATTATCGTCGTCGCGAAGTTTTTTTTTGTTGATTTTGGTTTTTTTTTTTGCATTATTTTTTGCAACGGCAGTGGATTTGAGATATTTCGTTGTACGATCAGTGATCTTCGTAGGTTTCGGTTTGAAGGCTCGAAGAACGATCGAAGGCGGAAATTTGACGCCGAGAGTTTTGTGCGGAGATAATTTTTCGAAAGGTTGGAAGGAATTTGCGAGTTTTTATTGCGGAAGATAAGAATATTTTAAACGTCGAGATGAAGAATCCAGGTGAAAAACAACTATCCTGGTTCGCTGTGCTCATGACTGCCTTCTACTCTCGTGAGTATTTTTATTCGTGTATTATCGTTTGAACTTTGTCGTATTTTTTTTCTTCCTTTTTGTGTATTTTTTTTAATTTTAATTTGGTAGTGTTTACATGTATTGTTGGCGATGGTTCAATTGTTGAGCGTTGCAGAGCGCGAGGATTGCGACTGACGTGAATAATTTTTCGATATCAAATGTTCGACTCGAGTCGATTAAAATTCAAACACTAAAGTCATTCTAAAATGGCAAAAATCACAGAAATGTATGTAAGAAATATAATAACAACAATGTTTCCATGGAATCTTAATCTTTCTACTACATTCTCCATTATTAATTATAATAAACCTTTCAATAGAATAATGAACATAGTTAATAACAATTTTATATCACAGTAAATTAATGGCAACATTTTTTTATTATTCGCAATAAATAAAAATGCAGTAACGTAAAATTGTAAAATTTCGATTATTCCGAAAATAAGAAACAATAATAATTATTCATAATAATAACCACAATAAATATTAATTTTTAATAATTCGAAATGAATAAAAATTGCAGTACTCTAAAATCATGAAACTTCAATTTTTTGGGAAAAAAATAATAATTAGCCCAACGAATTAATTCGATCAAATTAAATTTCGGCGCTGTCCACGTTGCATCCTCGCTCTCCGCAAATCACGTTTGTCGCCCTAACCGCAGCTGCTCGAGAAACGTCATAAGCGTTAAAAAAAAAAAGAGAGAGAGAAAATCATAATAATCACGTCGATGTTGATTGTGCGAAAATGAATTTTAAATTCCGCATTATCGCTGAATTACGTTGGAGCGATAATAATAAATATTCCGTCTGGGCGAGATTGTGCGACGCACATGACGTCTGACGAATCTGTTTACGTTCCCTCGATCTGGCATAGTTACGATATCATCTATAATTCTCATCTGGATGTTCAAACCGCGGCTATAACTGACCTACGCGACCCGCCGCCCATTGGCGCCACTGCGTTTTAAATCGACGCAAAAAAGAAAAGACGAAAAAATAAAGAAAAACCAGCGCATCCACGCGAACAAGCTCGTAAGCGATCCGTTCATTCAATCAGACGTTACGTCCTTCGGATGATTGATCAATTAAGCGTGTAACATTGTTATTTTCTTGTTTACTTCGACGCACATCGGACAGCAAAATATTTTAATTCCGCGCAACGAAAACAATATATCGGATGGTACGAAGATAAAACCGCAAAAAACTATCAAATTTCTTCAACCGCGACGAATTTTTTCGCCTTATCATTAATGACGGAATTGAATAATACGAATTTGTGAAAAAAATTAACGATGATCGAACAACGTAGCGATGAATTGCAAATGTACGTCTGACGATCGAGCGTTCGAGAATTTTTCAAGGCCGAATTCTGACGGGATCGTCGGTGATAAGCGGATTTAGCGGGATAATTTGGGTACGGAGAATTCTCGAACGATCGTTGGGGGCTCGTTCGTCCGCGTATAGGAACGCAGCCGGAGGTGGCAACGCACTATCTAGAAATAGCTCGCGTGACTCTGTCGAGAATGGACGGAGCGAGATGGGAAAAAGAGCGGACGAGAGAGAGAGAGAGAGAGAGGAAAAGCGCGAGTGACCGGGAAAAAGAGCGACACAGAGAGAGAGAGAGAGAGAGAGTGGCAGAGATATCGGAGTAGGAAACGCATCGAGAGCCGGTCCGTGGCACCACGTGGCCATATACTTTCCGTTACATCGTACGAGATGACGTACAGCGTTGCTATTGGCTGTAGAGATGGGCGTGAGTCGCGCGCGAGTTTGCGACCATCTCGTTCTTTCGTAAGTCATCGTCTCTCTCTCTATCTCTTTCTCTCTCTCTTCTCTCTTTCTCGCATTCTTCAAACCGGACGACGCGACGCGCACCTGCGCTACTGCAGCGCACGATCGCAGCGTTTCGACGGATCTTCGACGCGACTCTTTCCACCCGCGCAATTTCTTCCTTCGTTATCTCACGCTTTCGCGAATTCCTCGTTGTTGCGCAAGCGCAAAACATTTCCACGTTTAACGGACTGCATAAAGCGGGCATTCCGGCGGGCAAACGGGTCAGAATTCCCGCGGAATCCGCGCGGATAGTATACTCGATTTCCGGCACTCATGGTCTGATCCAAGTTTTGAGGAAATTGTTTTTTTTTCATCGTTTTCTTGGTTTTTAGGGTTTCGCAACTAGGACGGAAAAATGAACTTTTTGAGATCGGTGACGTGTATTTATTCGTCCGTTATCGTTGATTTTTATGGGAACCATGCGACGTGAAAACTTGAAATTTGGCATAGGGATGAATTCTATTAGTCCACACATTTTGCACTAGTTAATACGCAAATATTTGACGTGAATAATAAATGGATGAATACATTTTTTATATAAATAAGACATATTTGTTGAAGACAGGGCGAATTAGGTACTAATACGAACATTAGCGAATATTATTATTGGCGAATATTTTTTTAAAAAGTATTTATATAACGTAGATCGTCATTTAAAAGGATTTATTATGTGTAGTGCAAAAATATTTCTCTCACAATTTTAAACAGCATATTTAAAAAAGATATTCCAAAAAATATGCGGATATAGGACACCTCCTCCACCCCCTTAGGTTCCAATCTAATGGACTTGAAATTGAAAAAAATAATCAGATAACACAACTTAAAAACATTACAAGATAAAAATAGCCTCACTTGAATTCGACAGAAAAATTATAACGCAACGCCGGGTCTTATATATTTCCAGAAATTAAGTACGAAAGAAAAAAAGAAAAAACGGAACGGAACCGTCTGCGCGCCACTCGAATTCCCACTAAAAGCCCTATTTTTTTTTCTCACACGAGTTATTATTCTGATCTCTATGGCGCACGATCGGATAGCTTAGCCTGACGATCCAGACGGACGTCGACTGCATTCCACGACCGCATCGGAGCTTGAACTCGTGGAACTCAGCGTGCAGCCGCGGATGCCGTGGATGATCCACGCACACGCATACGAATGCATCAAGTGCATCGGACGTACGGGTTCGACCTTCCCGACGCTCCAGGCGGCGGATTTTCGCAAAATTCTACTTCCTCCGCTGTCTCACGCGTGTCCGGATAGATGTATATTGGGGTGTTTAAAAAAAAATGCTTTCATTTCTGTATCAATGCTTCGAAATGTGTCAGGGATACATAAATTGCTTCGGAGTGTACTTCACAAAATCATCGGTTTCCATATGATAATAAATATTGAAACCCGAGTGTTTTCGTTGTTTTTATATACCTCCGCTATTAAATTTAACTAAAGAGTTAAAATTCTAAGAGCATCTTACTTGAGACTAAGCTGATCCCCTGGCAGTTGTAGGTGCAACAAAAAAGTTTTTTGCTAACAATAATCTGTCTTTAATTAAAAACAAAGAAAAAAAATATATCAAAAGTCAAATGAGGGGGATCTAACATTCAACCTAGAATGCTCATCTTTTGCCAAAATTTTTTCTTCTTTCTGAGGTAACTATTACAGGTGTGACCCGTTGGTAAATCAAAAAATTTTTTTCTTTGAATACTCTAATGTACATACAAGCTTCGTTTCTATTTACGATCCAACTGACCTCATACGGAACTTTTGATCTCGTTTATTCGCGCGTTGCGTCTCGAGAGGCCTCCCACCTCCTTCCGCTCGGTTTCCTACAGTTTTTTCTCTCTCTCTCCCGCTCTCGTCGGACCCTCGTGCGTTCGTACGATTTTCGTCTTTATCAAGCCTCGCCTCGAACGACGCTCTTCCCTCTTACGATGCGAAGGTCGACCGAGATCTTGCGATTCGACTCGACCTTCTTTCGTTCTGCTAATTCATTCACTCTCCAGTTTTTCAAAGAAAAAATTAAGGCTTCATTCATGTTAAGAACCAAGCAATTTATCGAGAACCAAAAATTGAATAAATTTGTAATCCGGAAAATTAGTACTCGACTTATATCTCATTAAAGCGTATAAAACGACCTTTGTCAGCGTCATAAAAGAAAACAAAAAGTTGATTTCCGTCAAACAACAGTAAAGAAAAGAAAATTTTTATATTTGCTCTTTTGAAAAAAAAATTCATACTTTTAAACTATTTTTGCTGTCTATTATTTTTTATCGTGACGTAGTCAGGAATGAACCTTAATTGACCGGACGAAAAAAAAACTAGGCAAGTTACTCGGCGAGTTATACGACAAGACGAAACGATGGGTTAATTAATCAAATGAAACAGTGTTTATTACGTCATTGTCGTTGTCCGATGAAGAGCCACGTGCGAGCCCATAGTTTCGCTATGCGACATCGGACCGGTCCGACCTTGTCACACTCCTTCCCACTCCGCGTGGGACTTGCAAATGACGCGGCAGCAGAAGCAGCAGCGACAAGAGCGGCCACAGCAATGGCCGGAGTAGCGACGGAAGCGGTAATCGACGAACCGTCTATTTGTTTGCAAGCGTGTACGACATAACCGAAGCTCGGTTCGGTGCACAATATTGCCTCGAGTTCCACCCTTTCGGAGTCCAACTTCGTCGGTAATTATACACCGCGACGAGCTTCTGGCGACTTTGCTATAAATTTGCTTGTGATTATAGACCGATGGCTACATGCGCCGACCTTTCGCATATATCGCGAGCAATAAGTAATTGCGCGTTGCAACGTAACAGACGAAAATAAAACTTTACATGCTGCTATGTTCATCAAACTCCGACAGATTCGCCTTGCACTGTAATCGAGACTGTGAATCTCTGGGTAATACAGGCGTCTATAAAATTTCTAGTCGCCGTTGTTGCGTTCGAGCTTGGAGACGATGTGTCGCAATGTAGAATTGGTAGGTCGCGTGAGCGAGGGATGGCAGCGAAATATGATATGTGTAATTTTCTTCGGAAGGGTTGAAGGTTTTTTGTGGAGCGGAGGTTGGAGCTGTTTTTGCCACAATTGGGCGTGGGTTGAGGTTGATTTTGTTCGAATCGGTCGAGACGTTTGAGAGAAATCGCAAATGGCGATTTCGAAGTGGTGAAAACTTGATTGTCGAGTTCGTGTGTCTACGGAATAAGATTTGGAACATCTTTGTAACGGTTGCGAATTTTTGATAAAGCAGAGGCTTGAATTCTACTTGCCAAAATTGTGCGTAGGTTGACGTCGATTTTATTCGAATCAATCGATGCATTTAGGAGAAATCGCGAATGGCGTTTTCGAAGTGGTTGAAACGTCCGCGCCATTGCTTCGAAGAGCGACCGCAGCGACCTCAACCTCGCGCTTGCTCCGTTGACGCAACGAGCATTCGGAATGTTCAATATTTTTCTTTACCTCGTCTGAATAATCGGTAAATATATCATTCGCAATGGTGGATAATGCCTCGACTGCCCATCGTCGTGCGACATTGAGACGTGAAAGGTCGTACACTCGCGTCCATCAAGACCGAGTAGATGTCTCTCGTCTTCCTGGAAACCTTTCTTTCGCTACGACACACGACGACGACAAAGAAGCTCCCATTTCTGGTCTTCGCGACACACGTAAACAGCGACCAAGCGTAAAAACCATCGCTCTCCATTTCTACAGAGGCATCTGTCGATGACCATAACCGGACTACAGTCGTCACACGTTCGACTTTTTTTTCCGTTCAATTGGACTAAAGTTCGTGGAAGATGCGACGGATAACTTCAAAATGGCAACGAAACGAATATCTGTACGTAATAGGAGATAAAAGTCAAAATACAATTGAAATCGAAACATTTGAACCTTCACCGTCAGCGGTTTTTATTTCCGTTTTCATCTCTTTATAAATTTTTTCAAACACGTTGCCATTCCATTCCTCAAAAATAAATTCTTCCTCCATCTTCAAAAACGTACAAAGCACGTTCCGTAATTTTTTCAACCACTTCGAACGGATAGTTCGCTCCCAATCGTTTGTCGAAAAGAAAACCTAAATAACCTAAAATCCACCCAGTGTGACGTCCGTCATATTATTCAGAAGTACGACGGTGAAGGCTCAATTTCAAACGCGTACGAGCGTCGAATGACAATTTTGTCACACCGGATAGTCGCGTTGCCCGCCATTGGAATCGCGACTGCATCGTCAGATTTGTCCGAAGGTGCCATGACCCAGAGTCACGCGAGGTCTACGTACCACACGCACGCGTTTCAAACTATATATCTACGTACGACTCAACCGTTCGTGTCATCCCGTCGCTATAATCCCCGGCGCGATGACGCGCGACAACGTTGCCGAAGAAAACTCGTGCCGGAATAACGTGATGCGGTTGTGCACTTTGAATTAACGGTGCAACATGGAAAATTCAATTTGCATTCGGCGATGATCCGCAGACCGAACGACGAAGAGCTGCGTTGCTGATATCCCCGTATCTGGGGGGAATCCCCGAGATCATGCGGTTGTTACGTACACGAGGCGGGGATTCAGACACCGAGAACGGTTGCAACGGGTATTATCGCGTGGTATAGATAGCATTAGTCACAGTGATTATAGTGAAACGTGTCAACGACGTCTCGTACGGTTGACATTCGTCATGAAGAGATATCTAAACCCGAGTAATAATCCTCGTGGCTGGTGGTCGACGTGCGACGGCCACCCGAGGAGAGGGAGGGGAGGGGGGGGGGGGGGTGCAGCGTCGTATTATCGTCCGTCCTGTCGTAATCGAGAACTATATGTATACATATTATGTGATAATCGTTGGATCTGACCCGAGACGACTGGGAAATTAAAGCAAAACGATAAAAGCTTATCTCGCAGCGTACAAACGCACGGACATGATTCGTATTTCATAACCGTAAACCATCGCTCGTAGCTTCGATGACGCAAGCGAAACTGCTTTTGCCAACAGACGTAAACGAGACATCTCGAAACTAATGAATTTTGGGAAAACGTAAACATCGAGTGGCGGAGATGAGATGCGTGGTTCGTGAAAATCGATGTTGCTGTTTCGTAATCGACGATGCGGATGTTCACGAAGTGAAGCACTGCGTGCGCGTTAGGGTGGATGGGGATTTGGGTCTTGTTCGAATTTTGGGAAAGCTGGTTTGGGAATGGGGTGAAACAGAAACTTATCGTGAAGGAACTTATTAAGCTTATTATGAAGGTTTATCGCTTCTAAGTGAAGTTTTTCATTTGAACTCCATGCGATTTTTTCTACCTTTGGGTAACTATGTTGGCGGGACGACTCGTTTCTTTCGGGGTAAATTCAATACTAGATGAAATTAACGGGGATGGAACCTGCTTTCACGAGGTAAAATATACATATATGGGTAGTTTCATGCCACAGTTAGAGCGTTCCTCTGACGATTATTATGCGATTCATTCAAATAATTTTGAAGCAATTGGAATATTTGAGAGTCCCGGGCGCCACATCGATAGTGTTTGTTTGGGAAGGTTATGCGGGATATTCCACGTTAATTCCAAGGGCGGGGGAGGAGGAGTGAACCCTATCAATGCATCGATTGGACTATTCGACCCACGCCAAAAAATCCCTTCCCCCGGAGTTCATCCGCTCAACGTTCTTTTCATAACGAATAAATTCCGAAAACTCCACATTTCCCAATTTCATCCCAAAGTACAAACCCTCAACTTCGTTCATGAATTTTTCCAAATTCTTATCACGCCATTTTCTATTTCTTCAAACCCCCAGTATCGATCCGCCACCGCGATGCATCCAAGTAGAGCAAAAAAAAAAAAAAACAGCGTTTACCCCGACAGGGTCAACATTGTTTATCGAATCCCGTGCAACCGCTACGTACGTCAGAATAATTACAACGTATTTGCGATGCGTGCGTCAGATCTTCCCCGGCGAATTTATCCTGTTTGCCCGAAGTTTCACGAGTCCACGGTTCGATTGGTGTGTCATTGACCAAAATTCCGAATGGAAAGGTTCACCATCGCGAATATAATATACACCGTGTGCGTAATATACGCACACGCGGCTCGCCGAGTTGCCGGTGCGCAAAGCCGAAGTCAGGGGGGGGGGGGGGGGAGAGTGGGCCGAGTGGGGCACCGGGGGGTGGTTGAGGGGGGGAGGGACAGTCTCCGGCGAGCGAGCGCTACGGTAGTATTTATAACGCGACAGGGACCATCGTACGATGCGGTGTCGGCCAATCAGAAGAATCCTGGTGGTCTGGCCTTGCGAGAGCAGCCAGCGCATACCGCAAACACCGCGTCGTTCGCCTACTATCCACCCGTGTATATTTCGCTCGAGCAATTCTCACGCACGAATGTCGCTCGCGTGAACGCACGCGATCGCGCGCGCACACAAACGTGTGTGTTCGGGCGATCGGTTTCCAAGACCGGCGCCCGAGAGCGCGATATCGCGCGCGCGTTCTATCGTGCGTTGTTTGTGCCGATAGAAGTTGCGAATTTTCAAAGTCGCGAAGGTGCGCGATTGCGTAATTCGTACGCAGGTTGATGTTTCGAACGGGTGGAGGAACCACGATGGTCCGTGATGCGGGCTCGGCGTTGTTGCGAACGGCGATGCGTCGACGGGTCGCAAAGGTTTCGAAGGGGGAAAATTTGGAGAACGCGAATGAGCGATTTTACCGTGTAACGGAGTACTCAGGGCTTAACTGTTTCCGGTGTTTATGATGCTTACGCAGCTTGAAGTGCGTATTGAGAAAGGGATTATCACATCTTTTTAGATTTTTTTTTCTATTATTTTGGCAGCTGTCAATTAAGATATTTGGGGTTTTTTTTTTTTTTTTCGTTTTGGTTCTTTTCAAGTATTTTTTTCACATGTTTGCGGTGTTGGAAAATGTATCTTTTGTTTGTTTGTGCGTGAAATCGTCTCAGCTATTCGAAAAAAATACCAGCTTTTCTATTCTACTTTTGAGAATTGATTAAAATGGAATTTGAAGGTTAAAAGCCTTTTTTTTTGGGCGTTGCGGAAATTTTGGGAATACTATTGATACTTTCGTCGGATAGTTGAGAATATTTTACAGAATATATGCGTTTTTCGATTTGGGTTCTCCGTAAGTTTCGTTATCATTAATTAAAGAACAAAAATACAATATAAAATATTCCAAAAATGTAATTTTCCAATTTTTTTTATTTCACGAGTAGGCTTTATCGTGGCTATTAAAATATTTTCGATCGTTCTTTCTTAAGTTTGTCATCTTTCTACGACGACCTACACCGAGCTCAAAAGCTATCGTGTGTGTCTGCGTATGTTTGCGTCTGTTTTTTTGGTCATAATTGTCCATCGCGAAGCGTTAAAATTGTTTTCCTCGATAATCCGAACACGCGAACTTGAAGCTCTGCAATTCTCTTCACCTTGACGTCACTTCGAGTTGTATTCGTTCTATTTTAAAAGCGCCGCAACGTATAGAGAGACATCGTGACAGTCGTCGATATGAATAATCACTCGACGACTCTCATCGGCACGTGCTGCCGTGGCCGAGAATTTTTTTTTCTCTCTTATCGGTCACGTTATTAACGTCCATACGTTTATCGTATGCATAGAGATCGAACTGATTAACGCGTTCGATTGTTCTCCCAGACGCGAAGATTCGATTAATAAATGATTAAGCCATTTTTTCGTCCTTGTTTTATCATCGTTTAAATTCGAATTATAACGTTTGACGTAGCGAAGACAAACACGTTGGGCGTTAATAATACGAGACCGTCGGAACATTGAGCTGCTGGGCCGAGCGTTGCTTTAGGGAAAGTGGAAACGGCGCGAGGTGGTCAGACGATCGGGAACCAACCGCGCCACGGCTGGTTCTCAGCTTATCGACGACCCTCCGACGTTCGCGTTTAATATCGTAACATATGTTTATCGCTGCGAAAAAATTACTCGGGTTATTGACGATTTTTTTAAATCGAAAGTCAATGATTCGTAAATTTTCTCATCGTTGTTTGATTCGTAGCGACCAAAAATTGAGCATCAAACAATAAAATTTGTTCGCTGGTTTGTGATAAGATCATTTTGATACTTTTAAAATGGTTCAACGAGTTTTTTTTTCCTCAAAATTATAGCAAAGCTCAATCAATATTAAAAATGAAAAAATAAATAAATAAATAAATATTACGAATAATAATAATAACGCACAATATTACTACGTATAATTTGTAAAATAACGTTAATACTAAATCCGTGTTTTGAAAGAAAAATGATGATCTTGATATGACCGAAGCGACTCCTTCCGGTAAAAAATAATTGTCTTAACAGGATATCCCCCTTCGTTGGATTTCGAATTGATATGACAAATACCTTACAGGATCTCGCAGGTGCGAAGATATTCGAGGTGATAATGGCTTATCGGCTCTTACCGAATGTACATATGCGTAAGCACGTAGCCAACGCTTCTGCACAACCGTTGATGAATGAGAATCACTGGAGATACAGCATAAATAATCGTAGCGCGTTACCTCACCCAACCACGAACAGATTTGCTCATGCACTCGATCGCCTCTCATCCCTTCCACGGAGATCCAACCTATAACGCAACGCAACACAAGCTACGTCTTTGTTTTTTTTTTTTTTTAATTTATTTTCACGCAATCAACAACCGTCGTTTGAGTAACCGACTCTCGTGTTATATACATATATGTGTATACATTTGCGAGTCTATGATCGAGCTGGCAGGGAAATAGGAAGTGAGAGAGCTCGATCAACTCGATCGTATCGATCTACCGGAATCTATCGGCCTCAATGATTACCAAATAAGAAAATAAAAAAAAATTACGACTAATCTTATTTACTTTTTTTTTACGTCTGTCGCGAAATATCTGGAGAAATAGAAACTTTGACACAATAAACCGAGTATTCGCTTCTTTTAATGCACCTAATTTTAATTATCGCTCGATTAATAAATGTCCGGTGGATTTTGCAATTTACATCTTTTTTCGTTGCCAATTGAGGTAAATTGTTTAATGAGGAAAAAATTATATATTTTGTTTCGTCTGGGGCGCAACGCGTTATTTCTACTCACGAATAATAATGAATTTACATCGCGTTGCGGCATCACTTTGTTCACCCTCGTGTACTATATTTTTTGTTTTTTTTTTTTTTATCTTCGTGGAATAATGAGCGGGACCGGTGGAAAATGGTCGGAACGCGGGACAGCGCGGAAAATTAACTAATGACTGTTAGCGTAATGTTCCCTTAATTTGTCTCCCACGAGTACCGTAACCTCGAGCCCATATCACATCCACCACATCGTACGGTGCGTATATATCGCGAGTGGTTACAGCGCGGAATAAAGAGATTTTTAGCAGGGGAAAATAATTCACGAATTCACATTCTGCGTATGTATGCGAGTCCAATCTCCAATCCGGTCGGAAATTTTCTACATTATTCGTTAAATTTTCTTTGTAACTCGGAAATATATATTTTTTTTGCGCGCGCAAATAGTAAAATAATGTTTTTTTTCCAACCTCCGAGTGATTAAAATATTTTTTGTATCATTTTTTTTTTCGGTTCTCGGTGTAACTCTGATCCGGATATTGAATAACGCTTCGACGCGTATTTAATGGAAAATTGAGGACGAGAAATACGTGGAACGGGAAAAGTGAGATTTGAATGTAGCACCGACCTGACGTGCCCTCGGTGACCGCAAATTAATTACTCGACGATTTAATTGCCGTAGAAAAGAATAAAAAAGAAAATTAATAACGACGGTTTGATGACAAGAGATTAATGATATTTGAACGTGCGGAAGCATGCGATTCGGTTGTTTACGTGCATTGTGATTCGACGATGCGTCGAACGTTTCGATGCGATATTTTGACACAATGGATTTTTGAATATCGTGAAAGCTCGGTTTTCGTTTCGTTTATAGAATATTACAATAGGATGGATATGGAGCGATTGGTCATTGGTTGTTCATGTGGCAATCGCCGTGTCTCGTCCATACGTTCGTCTATGCAACGCCAGGGCGAGTTTTATTTTTACTGCGGGATTAAGAGTGTTTTCAATTTTTATTTTCGAATAAATGAGAATCGAATGTTCGGCTGCATTTTTGAACGAAATATGATTTCCAACCAACAGTGTTCGATATCAATATCAGCTTGTGAACATATTTTACGATAACAAAAATCAATTTTAATATTAGTAACAATTGAATTTATTTATTCGTTCGTTTGTTTATTTATGTATTTTTACAGCTCCTTAGTTCTGGATATCTTCTTTCAAAGTCGTTATCAGAGCTTTCGCCCCCCCCCCCTCTAATTTCTAAACCATCGATCGAAAAAATTTAAAAAAATCCCACAATGTAGCTTTCGAAAAGTACTTCCAATGAAAATTATAACCAAAAGTCTAGTAAAAATAATTTATAAAAAAAACTATAAACAAAATTCTACCAAAAATAATTTATAAAAAAAATTATAACCAAAACTCTAGCAAAAATAATTTATAAAAAAAATTATCACCAATCCTTTTTCACAAGCAATAAAATTTGTCAACGTGAGATAGCTATTATTGCGTATTTTAATAAAGATAGCTCACGGAACTCTCTATCATGCGCGTGCTCAAAACTTTTTCAACCGTTTTTCCTTTATTCCGCGAACTAACGCACTCCGCGGGCGTGCAACGTAAACAAGGGTTGGAAAACGGTGTAAATTCGGTGGCCGTCCTACCACGGAAATGTGTTGAAAATCGACGGAAGTGCACCGCGCAAATCGTTTCGGCCCGGCTGTTCGGTGAATCGCACGGGACACAGACGCGACAATGGGTCCCGGAAAAACGATTTCCGCTGATAATCGTCCATCGATTCGCGGTTTTGCCACGCGTGGACGACTCTCGATGACGTTCATACGGGACAGCGTGGCGTTTGTTACGTGCCGGCAATGTATTTTCGTTCGAACGGCGAAGGTTAAAAAAAATTGTTTATGGTACGGCATGTGCGCTTCTCTGACCCATTAACCCATCACACGTATTTCCATCTGGCCATCGGTTTTTTTTCTTTTTTTCCCGTCCTTGAAACAATTTTGTCGTTAACCCAGCAATAACTGTGAAATAAATTAAATCAATAAAGTAAATAATATTATATGGAGATAAATGAACAATATAATTATATACTTCAAAAATCCGTTCAAAATGACGACATTTTTCATCCAAAACACACCCTAATACGTACATGAGGAAAAAGCCTAATACAGTACATATATAAATATATACCCCAAAAAAAGAATGCATGACAATCTTCGGAAGGAATTTTCATACCTCAATAAATCCTCGATATTGTTTCGAACACATTCGATAGTTCGGTGCAACGTGAATCGATCGAACGATTATACCGCTAAATGTTGCGCACTTAATACCGAAGAGCCCTATCAGTTGAACAAGTTTACCGACGTAACAAGACCGGGGCGTAAGTGGGTCAGACAATCGTGCGCGTCACGTCGGGAACACGCTATTCGCCTCTTCCTCCTTCTTTCCCAGTTTCCACTCCTCCTTCCTTTTCTTCTCCACCTCCTCTTCCGCATCCCACTCCTTTGGCGCTCGAAGCTCTTTTCGCTCGAAGTAGATACAGCCGAGTGGTTCGCCACCGCGCGGTACAACCTTCCAAACCCTCTTTCCGGACAGTGCATCTCTGATAATGGAGAATCGATCGACTTGCACGATAACCGAAGCACACGAGAGGGTTTCACGCGCGCGCTCGCTATATTTCTCGTGTATGCAGAAAGAGCGAGAGAGAGAGAGAGAGAGAGAGAGCCCCTCCCCCTCGAGAGAGAACTCTCGATTAATGACGCCCGGGTCGTCTCGGGTTATCGAACACCGTCTCGAATCTGCCCAACCGAAGAGAATCGATATGTCTCTGGCCAACGTGTTTTTCCATTCTCAATTTTTATCCATCGCCGTTTGAATATCTCCCAAGACTTATTTTTTCACATTTTTATTCCGTGAAACCGTGGAAGAGGGTTTTTCAAAAGCTTTTCGTGGTTTGCTTATTTTCTCGGCCCTTCCGATTTCAGGGAAAGATGGACGGCGGAAGGAGCACTGGGGGGAGGATGTCGGGCAGTCACTTGGCATTCACCGTTTTATAATAGCATATTCTGGACATTTTATTCTATTCATTTTTTCTCTTTCCGACGTCCTTTAAACTCCGGGCGTAGTTGCGCCGGCGAATTCGATAATTTGCCACCCGTCACGAACTCTCGCTGGTTCGCTCGTGACCACCGAGTAGTGATCATTAAAATAAGGGCGATGAAGGGATTTACGAGTTTCTGGCTTTGCAGTAACTCCAAGCCTTCGAGAATGGTTAGATGCAGCGCGAGGAAAAACGGTTAGTTTTTTTCCGCCGTTGATGTCCGTCTCATTTTTATTCTCGCTTTTCCATGCTGGAGGTTATTTAAAAAACTCTCGAACTACCGAGTTTGTTCGTTGAATAACGAACGTAGCGAAAGAAAATCGTGGTAACGGCGGACTCGGAAAATCTGAAGAAAAATAATAATAATAAAATATTTATGTATCTTTGTATTATCTCGTTGGAGTGATAATAATAATTAGCGTCATCATACATTTCTTTACGTTCATGAAACATGACCATGGGTTATAGAATATTGTAATTTAACGAACAGTTATATATGCATAAGATATATAAAATAAATAACTGTTGTATATTGTTTATTTGAATTTCGAGGTATGCAAATAGAATTGAATATCACATATCTCTGGCTTTATTTAACCGCTCATTACGATGTTACTTTCCACGAACGTCAAACAATCTCACTAATGATAATTATTATTACCATTACAACGAGATAATATTTTTAAAAGTTTTTTTTTCTGGGTTTCATTTTCTAAATATTCATTTTTTCCGGGTGCGTTCGTCGCGGTCGTTGTTGATATTTTTCTCATTTCCAATCGATTCGAATTTCGTTGTTGCACTTCCCCGTCAGCCTCGGCTTGGGGATTCGGTCCCGTCGAAGCGTTAAATCGATCTATACACGGTGCCCCGCGTCACAGATCCGTCGAACCGTCGAACCGAATCGTGGCTCTCGAGCTCGCGAGCTTACCGCGAAAACGGCTTTTCCGCGATAATTTAGATGGTTTGTAATTAAATTTAATGACGCCCGCTAGCGGTAACCCGACTATATATCACGAGTTTGTTCGAGAATTTAGCTAACCAAATGGTTTCGACTCGATTGTAGCCAACGCTGGCCTTTCTGTTCACGCGTTTCAACGATGCACCGCGTTTCCGACTCGTCGTCTCCACCGACAAAGGTCGACAGCTTCGGGCATTGTGAAATTGCCCGTTATTCCTTCCCGTCCGAACGGCAATTCGGCGGGAATCGTTCAAACGCTTCGTTAATCACCGTCCAGTCTCATTGAACAATTTAGTTTGATCAATACAGCGATTTCGCGATAATTTCACCACGCTAACGTTGTACGTGCATTATTTATGATAATATCTCTCCATTCGATCGAAATTAATTAAACTTTTTCGGACTACGTAAATTGAAAAAAAATATCGTGAGTGAATTATTATCCAGATTTTAATTCGTTCAATTCGTTCGCGATCAAGTGAGTTTTATTAAAATTTCGTGGATATCACATTCATAAATTAATCTTTCAAATATTACTCTGATTTCACGGATGTCACGGAAATGTAAATTTTAATTAATCAAAATTAATTTTCCTGTAAATGAGTAGATATACATATTCGACCGTTTTGAAAACGTGATTTATTCATTTTCCCATCGTTTATTTCCCTTTTACAGCCAGTTTTCGGCATCGTTCAAAAACAATGTTTACAATCTTAATAACAAGAATCCGATGCGTACCATTTTTTCAAAAACAAATTAACTTATTAGGTCTTGCCTCCAAACCGCAGTTATACATCGCCTCATGTTCTCGTTTCGAACATCGGCGGTCGAAAAGCGTATTTCCGACTTTCGACGAGAATGAAAATGAGAATAATTTTACGCACAGCGTACGGAAAATACGGAAAATGTTACGTCGGGGTCGGGTTGAAAAGCGCGAACATAGAAATAGCATCTGCGGAAAGGCCATGAGCGGCTAACGATGACGGATGAGATACGATATTGCGATGGCACGTTGCGTTATCGCCATCCGGACGGGGGCGCGAAACGGATTCGCTCGAACAGCCACGCTCGGATTCGCGGGTTCATTCGGCATCAGCTCGGCAAATGCGTTTTGCAAAAAACCATTCGTTCAAATTAACCAGTTGATACGGATCTAATGGTTCAGGGATTTTCTTTTTTTTTTTTTTTTTTTACTCTCGCTTCTTTTTGCTTCCGTCGTTCGTCCATTTTCCATCCGACCGGTTGGTCCAGACGCGCCGTAGAAATACGGCATTCCGCTGTGCTTCGCGAAAGGCTGCGTATCCGTGTTTACTTTTGTTACACGTTACTGCGCCCCGCATATACACCAGCCATTACTTTCGCGATGCAAATTCTTCTCCCACGTGGAATTACATTCCACAGTAACGTGTAAACTTTTTCTCTTCGATTTGATTTTTTTAATTCTTGGAAAAAAAAAATTTCCAACGAAAAGGGTGGGATGGTTGGGAAGAGAGAGCGAGCAAGGAGGAGGGGTGGGAAGGTAGAAAAATTGAGCTCGGGCTGAATGATTACCGATTCAACACCGGGGTCATTACATCGTCGCGCGTATAAATTTCGTACGGAAATGTTTTAACGAAACCGTCCGATTGACGTAGTTGAAAACGTTCGTGCATTTGTATAGTCGCGTCTCGACGAGGAAATTTTTTGTCAAGGTTTCCGCGTGGTCACGGCTACGAGATAGTGCATTGATTGAATTTTTTGAATTATTTCGATCGAAATGAAATAATTTATTCGACGAGCGCGGTCGACGAATCATTCGTTCGAAGCTGAAGAAAGACAATGACGAAAAATCGAACGATGAAATTGCAATTCTTCGAAATATCGCGTGTTTCTGTATTTTTTATCATTCGCGGTATAAATGTACCGCAAAAGCGCTGTTTCATTGGATTTGCCATTGCTTCGGTCGCGTTGATACGCTTGGAGTTGATTAAGACGCGAGAGACGAACGAAAGGTCGGAATTGGTTTCGGTCTCCGGCGTGACTCGGTATCTTATCGACGAGTATAATCCTTTTGGCTTTAAACGGTGACCGTAAGAGTAGCAACGTGGATATAACAGTGGATTAAGACTTGTCGTACGGCGGACGAACTAATCTGGCTGACCGGTTCAGTAGTACGACTCGACGTAAAGTCCGGCTACCGTTGCCGCTCGACCTGCGTCTCGCTATATCCACGGTTCGTCGCTTCAACCACTTGCACTCCTTAGTGAGACGACGGTTGAATTCTTTTTCTCATTAATTTTTTTTGTCTTCTATTTCTTTGGCCCGGGGAACATTTTATATAAATTTACAAAAAGAGGGACTTGACTGTGGTCGATGAATAGATTCGGTGTTGTCCCAATAATTGAAATTAAGAGAAGAACCACGGAGTAGATTGTTTCACTGAGTTCTCGAGTTGAAATATTGATTATAAAATACGAATTAAATTGATTTTTTTTATTTTCATTTATTTTTTAATTTAATAAATTGCAATGTTGATTTTTGAGTGATGTCATTACAATTTAGGATCGGAGTCTTCAGTGAAGTATTTTTTGACAATAAAGTCCGAGTTAATTTTGTCCTTGGGAATTAATTAACAAAAGAATTTTTATTGCGAATGCGGAAATATAATATAAGAATGCCGGCTATGTCCTCAATTAAAGTCATATCGATGACAAAATTCTCAATAAAAGCCTCTAATACAACCCTCCAATAAGAAACTAAAATAAATAAAAAAATCACGTCACCGGCACGGCTATCCGACGTTCGTTTCGCCTTTATGAATACCTTCTTTCTTTTTTTCAATGCATAAACAAAAAATCCACCGTCTCCACCCTGATAATGCGAACGAATCCATAAGCTCCATAATTATCTTCATGAATTTCCGAGAGCTAATAAAAAACCAATTTACAAAATAACAAAAAATAATATTCCCCGAGTATCCTCATTCGGGAAGCCAAAGTGGGTCGAGCCAAAGAGTAATCGAGACATATTATATTCATCACCCCTTCCTCGGTGCATCCGCATGGCTCGATGCGATATACGTGAGATTCGCGACCGGGATCGAGAAAAGTTTACCGGCATACGGAAACACCCGAGCCGTGTCGAAGATGCGAATGCCCGAAGCTTTCTTCACCTCGAGAGAGAAAATTTTGTCAATCCGGACACGTATAAGGGTTGCTCGGGAAGAGAGCTTTCCGATCAAAGGAGCTGTCGGCTAACCGGATTAAACCGGCACCGTGGAACCGCGCTAGTTCGATGCCGTCGGTATACAGTCGAGAGATTCTACGGGCTTGCGTTCTCATCCCTCAACGGCGGCCTTAACCATCCCCTCCATTACTCTCACTCAAGCCACCGTCGGTGTCTGCTACTTGGCGCAAAATGAACTTATTAACTCCCGTGGCACGAGGGGGTCGTCCCGGGTTACGGGGTGCTCTTCGGCCGAAAGAGATTAGTCGAAAGTGCCACTCTGCGCGAGAGAGACGAGATTGAGGGAGGTGAAGAGAGCGAGAAGGAGGGTGAACGACTAGCGGTAACGTGCCTTGTGTCATCGCGAAGCGAAGAGTGAGCGTCGAGGGTTACTTTCAGATCCTATAGATTTGCGGCCCTTCTTCCATCCCGAAGCTTTTTTGGCACGGACGAGAAGAACTTCGATCTCGTGGCCGACAGTTATTGGCCATTGTCATAAAACGCGACCCCATATAACCTACAAGATGCGGGTATAACGATCCGAGTTGAAATTGTCACCCTACGTTTCAACTTATTTTACCTTATGTGCCCGAATCGGTAGGTGAATTGAGCAAACCGCACACAACAAATAATAATAATAATAGTGTATTATAGAAAGGAAGTTGAAATAAGGCGAAACGAAAGTGAAATTATTTTCACCTTCGTTTCACCATCCGATCTCGTAAAACGGGAAATAACTGCAAGTTTTTGAGGTGAAGTGAAGTTAAAACGCGCATAAGAATCGCCTATATAATTTCATCCGACTTTCAACATTCTTCACCCTCAAAGTGATCTTGAAATAAGTTGTAACGAAGATGAACATTTCGATTCGGTTATACAATGACTACATCCTAATGACGTTTCTCGAGTACCCAACTTTACACAAGTTCGTATCGCAAAAAATGTCCTACAGTTTAAATTGAATTTTTTCTTTCATCGTTATTATCATTGTGGTTAATTTTGTTGTGTCGTTTTTTTTTCGGTTGATTCCAGTGCTGGCGAGTTGCAGAGCGGAGGACTGCGGCCACGAGCATCTGGCACGTTGTGCCGCTCCACTCGGTAAAATCACCGGCAGCAGCGAGCTGGGCTTCGTCGCGACCAAGGAAGAGCTCGAGGTCCTTTGCCCGTGAGTGTCTCTCGACAATATTTTATTCTTTACTTTTTTTTTTTCTCGAAAAACGAAACAAAAAAAAAAAGATAAAACTCGTTGCTTCGGTACTCTTAGTCTCCCCTGGTTAAACCCCTTCGTCTGGACCCTCACGTCTGTGCTGCAGGTAAGCCACGGTGTATATAGCCGTGTACGAAGTTTACTATGGGGAAAAAGGGTGGCAAGCTTTCTTTTCGGTTTGCGGCGAGTTTTCTCTCTTTCTTTCT
Source organism: Sussaba pulchella (assembly GCA_963971145.1). Lineage (NCBI taxonomy): Eukaryota > Metazoa > Arthropoda > Insecta > Hymenoptera > Ichneumonidae > Sussaba > Sussaba pulchella. Next base: position 3,878,612 of record OZ020174.1, on the reverse strand, counting down.
TACGTTTTCTCTCTGGCCATTTCGCAAAAGGAGCCGCGAAAAGATTTATTGTTTTAGCTTTTACGAGGAGCTTCCTTCGGGTTTCCGTTTCTGGTGTACGTTGCTCTCCTTCGGCCGTTGGCTATCACTATAATTGAGACATAAATAATAGAGCGGCTGGGTGAATTGTAGCAGCAGTTGTAACACAGTGAATTAGTGCGACTGTTAAATCATTTGCGGCTCAGACCTCACTCACACACGGAGGAGAGAAACGCAAGCCCATCGGTTCTAATTGCTCATCAATTGTTCGGGTCGGAAAGCCACGTGTTATATTCATTCGGTCTATTGACTCAACGTCTATCAATTACCGGCTTCTCGGGGATTCTCGTATTTCGTTCACGTTCCGACGTTAAACAGCGACGGTGAAATAGTTTTTTCTTATTCTCCAACGTCGGATAATCTGTTGATGGTTGTGATAATTTGTCTTGATTCGATATTCAACATTATCGACATGACTCGTAACGGTATTAGGTACTGTTGTATATAGAGATTTCGAATACTTTATTCCGTAAATCGTTTATCTATTCATACATTTCGAAATTTTTTTTCTCGTCAACTATCGTGCAGAAATGAATATAACATCGTTGATATCTCATGAAATAATAATCAATCATTTCAACTTTCTTTTTAAATGAAATCACTTATTTGACGGAATACAAATTCGACATCGAGTGACATAAATCCGTTAAGATCCAACGAAATATTTTTACCTTAATCTGTTAGGTTATGCAATAAATCCCGGCCGTTTTTGTATTTCTATCTTCTTCCCCCGAGAGCCTGAAAATTGATCAAAATTAATTAATTCGAAAAATTGTAACAAATATGTATCCAAAGCAAGAAAACAATGCATATATACACTTCATAAAACAAGCCACAAAATTGCCGGGGAAAAAAGTAAAACACAAGAACGGCGAGAATATATTACACAACCTAATAGATTCCTATTCGATGTGGTTAAATCTTTGAAACAAATTAAGTAATCTTGAACGTGAACGGAACAGGTGCAAATATACTCGGCAATAGTATCCTCGTTGTTGCGGGTGTTTTCCAGTTATCTCGTTCAGCCACTTCACCTCTTCCTTCCCTCCCTCCCTCCCTCCCCCCTTTCTCAACTCTTCCACTTCGAACTTGGTTAGTTTATCGAACGACGTTCGCCCTATAGCCGATGCCGCAGCCCGAGCTGCTTCTCCGTCTGGCACGCCACTGCCCCGACGGAAATCCATGGGCCACGTCGGCCACTAGCTTCTTGTTACACAAGTTTAGCCATCTTCTCTCATTATACCCGTGGAAGATAGTGCAATCGACGAGCGGATGTGCAACCGTTCGAGAAGGGTAGGGGAGGGGTGGGAAGGTGGCGTTCCGCAGCACACTCGAACCAGAGACCAAGTCCACTCGACAAAGCCGTTGACTATCTCGAAAATAACCCCCATACCGTCGCATCCGGTCTGAAACGTTTCAAACTGGCCACTAAGACGTCGAATTTTCGAGCGTATCGTCGTAACGCTGATTTACTTCGGATTTGATTGTTTCGAGAGGCTTGGTTGGAAGCTGGATGGAGGCTTGGTTGGAAGCTGGATGGAGGCTGGTTTGTCGAAATGGACACTCGGGCTGAATTTTATCATCGCGTGGAATCAACTTTTCGAACAATTGATTGTTGGCGTTTGTGTTTTAACTTGATACGCGATGAAATGAATTTTTTTTTCGATGGTAGATAATAAATGTTATTGTGAATGAAATTTTTTTTTTTAATCCTCTTTATTACTATACTGTTATAAAGAACTTCGATTCAATACGAGGCTCGCAGGATTTAATTGGCACGGTAACAATGGTCGTGGTCGTAGATTGACGTCAGGCTTTTCAGGGAATTTCGGGCCAGTCTGTTATTGTTGAAACTTTTATTTTGGTCTTTAGTTTGTTGATGAGGATTTTTTATTTTTGTCAAATCGGGTCGATTCTGTTTCGGTCGGCGATTCAAAGTTTTGTATTTTTCGTGCTGTCTGTCAACGGTCAAATGGGATTATTAAGGGCTCACATAACCCTGAAAACCGAGTAAGGTAAAAAAATTCTAATATGAAGGTTGAATGATAAAAGAAAATAAATTTTTCCATTTTACATGCTTCATTAACTTCTCAACTATAAGACGAAAGATTTGAATTTTTTTAAAATGTGAACATTATTTTTCTATGTTTCTAAACATATGTCTTTAGACAGAGTCAGGACGATGACTCAGTCTATTTTTTCGCTTCGACAAATTTTTATAAATTATTAAACAACAATTTTTTTTTTCAATTGCATACTAAAGTTCAAAATGCTGTCATTTATTCATTTTTTCACCTTATAACCTTTATAATCTTTCAAATTGACTCGTATTTAGGCGCGTGTGGACGCATGTGAGACGTATGTGAAAAACAAAACTAAACAAAAAAAAAATTCACCAAAAGTGTCACAAACAATATTGTTACAAAAATAACGTCGGAAAACATAAAACTGCCCGTTGAAAAGTCCAGAACGTACCTTCCAGTACGAATACAATTACTCTTTACCCTTTCAAAATCACTTACCCAAACTTCTCAACACATAAATTTCTCGACGCTGCAAATTCGAATGCATCGACTAATATCTCGTGACGTTTGCATTTTTGTTTTCAGAAAATTGCAGGACGGCATGGCGTGTATAAAAAGGTACACTTCGAGATGTATGAAGGGCGAGCAAAGGGAAAACTTCAACGCGGTTTACAAAGCTCCGAACAGGCTAATAATGGAGCTCTGTCAGGACAGTCCCTATCAAGACGGTGAGTTTTAATTCCAAATGAAAACCCCAATAATCGAATTCGCAACAATTAAAAATACCTCGAACCCAAGATAATTTATCGTCATTATCAGTATTATTTCGGTCATTCGTGCGCGTTGAACCGTTCCGTGCGATCGTCCGAAAATCCATTAATTCACCAAAAGCCGAATCCGTCAGCGAACGGAAAGTGTTTCTCGTTGAATTTGCTTGACGCGTTTCGGCGCGAAGGGTCAACGATAGATTCTCGATATTCCGTCTCCGCTGTTCCAGTAATCTCGAGAGTGCCGAATGCATTATTGAGTCAGCGAGAGCTCTTGCGTGAGCCCTGGCGATCCCACTTGAAGTCGGCAAATATATATACGCGGTATCTATACACGTATATATATGTACATATATGTATATACGGAAATGTATTCGGCAAGTGCCCAGGAGATTCCGTTCCAAGCTCGTCGTACGGCTCCACGTACTCGGATAATCCGTCGAATCCGGGACGTTTTCGTCCTCTGTCAAATGTGCCACGGTTGCAATCCTCCGAGGCTTTCGTGTTTGTCACGCGCGACAATGAATACAATCCCGCCATCATTATTTCACGAGCAGTGATAAATAATCAAAAAAAAAAAAAAAAAAAATAACCTACACATTAGTTAATTTAACATTGCCAGATCAATCGTAATTAATGAATCCCCAAAAGGGTGCCAATGCACATCGGGGTGCTCTCGTTCGAGCTCAATAATATTCCACGATATTCCACATCGGACGTTTGCTTTGCTTTTCCCCCCTCATCTCAATGGAATCAATGTGCGATATTCAATCTGTTGTACAATAATTATCTCTGATAAACAATAATTTATGCCTCGAAGCCGTTGAATTTATATTGACAGTGCGATACGCGTGTCATTGCGTTTGGACACACCGCGCATTGCGTTACCGATTGACGTCTGTCCAATGTACACAATAAAGCTGACCGTTATCGCTCGTTACACGCGATTCCGTAGTTCGAAATGCGTGTATGTACGTTTGGCGTCCGTCGTTATCTATATCTCGGTGTAATTCGCGAAACTCCTGTTGCACCTGCGTAATAACGCGTCGGTTGGTTTGATTCGTGAATAATATATCGTTGTTGGCCGTGCGACGGTACGGCGGTGCACGTGGCCCCGAACGCACGCAGCTCGATGGTACAATTAGTTATTGTTTATGCAAGCTTGCGATAGGTACACATTTTGTTGGATCGATGTTCCTTCGGAGGTTACCCATTATCGTAAACGTCGGAAAATTTCCATCTATATTTTATGGGAATCGTTTAATATGTGATGTTAATTTGGTTGGTAATTATATTCTCGTTTGTTCGTTTGTTTCCAGATTTTCTGAAGCACGCACCGTGCATGCAGAAGGTACAGACGGAGTACGAACTGTGCTCGAAACAATACGCTCGAGCGGCTTCTGCCATTGAGAGGAGGAACCAGACGGCTCATAGTTCTGAAGAAGCGCTCAAAGGCATTTGTTTGTAAGCACGATTGTATTTTTTATTCAAATTAAATAATTTATAATAATAATAATAATAATAATAATAATAATAATAATAATAATAATAATAATAATAATAATAATAATAATAATAATAATAATAATAATAATAATAATAATAATAATAATAATAATAATAATAATAATAATAATAATAATAATAATAATAATACTAATAATAATAACAATAATAAAAATAATAATAATAAAAATAATTATTGTTATAATAATAATAATAGTTATTAGAAAATAATATTAATTATCATAATATACATATATATTAATATTGATCAGCGATTGATATTCATTATGAATAAATAGGAAGGAATTATAATTAATAATAAATAATAATAATAGAAAATTATTTTGATATTAATAATTCTTATAATCATTATCATTATAATAATATATAATTCTCATAATAATAATGATTATATTATTATTATTATTATTATTATTATTATTATTATTATTATTATTATTATTATTATTATTATTATTATTATTATTATTATTATTATTATTATTATTATTATTATTATTATTATTATTATTATTATTATTATTATTATTCTTATTATTATTATTATTATTATTATTATTATTATTATTATTATTATTATTATTATTATTATTATTATTATTATTATTAGAAATTATAATTCCTTATATTTAATCTATCATTTTTCGGAATATTTCAATTCGATGGGATGGAATTGCGTTACAGAAATATTTATGCCTAATTAGTTTTTGAATAATCGATGGTAGAAGATACATTGAACTTTGTGAATGATTATCGATAATCGTGGTCCGACGAGCCGGCCTTGACGCCGAGCTCCATCTATGCCACAATGCGACGGGAGAGTCTCGTCGATGCTCCATTCGCGTGCGTAATTAACGACCCATTGATGATCTGATACAATAGCCGGACGAGTTACATAGTCGCTCGCTCCGGTCTGAAATTAGCGACGCAACTCGTCGGAACGTTCGCGCCAATAGTCGAAATGACGTTATTCGCTCTTTCATATGTGTCTCACGTTATTATCTCTTCGAGACACTCGATTGTGACCGATCGACCGCGACGAGCGAGTCGAATTGATACAGAAACTTTGAGACGGACCAAAAATATCGAATTATCGATGCGCTTTTTTCATCGTCTGCGTTGAAACATTTTTTCCTATTTTTCTTTTGACATTTGGGAAGAACAGATACTGCAAGTGGTTAAATATTCCTTTGAAAAATACGAAAATACACGAAATAATTGAATGAAAAGAAGGAAAAAATTGTTGTTTTTATTATTCTGCATCGACTCGAACTTACCGAGGAGATTATTGAATTATCATGTACATAAAAAATGTTCTCAATAAGTCTCGTCATTGTTTGTATTTAGGACTTATATATTACCTGGGTTATAGCGCTCGAGATTTAAAAAAAAAAAGAAAAAAAGAGCATTAAATTCGGCAATAGAGCATTCAATTAGCATCTTATTAGCCTTTAATTATTTCATCAGTTTCGAGTCCAACCGGTCCGGACGAGGTGAGTTCATCGGTTTGAGTGACGTAATTTTTTCGGTTTGTTTTGCATTCGCATCAAACCGAAATCGTAACAACGAATGACTTTTGACATATGTTTATCTCGTTGCACACGTAAATCCGTAACGTTTGGCCTCCCCCGCGCGGTATCGCGGACCGCTAGATCCGTTCTACTCGCCGTCCAAAACGAAAACGAGAGTTCAAAAGCTGCAGCAGACCGTGTTACAGATAGGCTAATGATGTTACGTCCCGGCCAGCATCGACCCGTGCAAATTCCATCTACCCTTTCTCCCTTTTCCAGCCTCCAACCTCGCGCCCCCCACCCTCCGCCTCCCCCTTAACCCTCTTCACGGATTGCCACGTGGGATTTAACCCCCGCCGCGAGCTTCGCGAATATCGCGTCGTGTACACGCGTGTACACACCTACGTACGTGACGTTTTTCGCTGTACACGTAATGGGAGACCGGCCACGTCAACCCCCGGCAAACTTCCCGGTCGCCGGAAAGATAGTCGCTTCTCCTCGCATCACCGACCACACCGGACACGACGCGTCCACCCAGAGTCAACGAAACATCACGATAAGCTCGAAAGCTTCGCAACGCACGTGAATTATCGTTTCGAAAACCATCGACGAAATGTTTTGCCATTCGTTACTTACAAAAGAAAATTGATAGAGACGTTTATCTCACTCGTTCGTTTCATCGACTGCGTTTCATTGGATTTGTAAAAGTTTTTTTTTATCGGAATAATGTTTGAGATTGTTCTTTTTTGATTGTGGGATTTTTTCCGATCGTTGTTGTCTGAATTTCGTCGATGTTTGGACTGTCATTGTTATTATTAATAATGATAATAATAATAATTATATTATTATTATTATTATTATGATATATTATTATTATTATTATTATTGTATATTATTATATATTATTATTATTATATATAATAATAATAATAATAATTATTATAATAATAATAATAATAATAATTATTATTATTATCATTATTATTATATTATTATATTATAATTATAATAGTAATTATTATTATTATCATTATTATTATTATTATTATTATTATTATTATTATTATTATTATATTATTATAATAGTTATGATTAATAATTTCTACGTAACCTTTTTTTGACGTTTTATTCGCGTGTTTATTTATTTTTAAAATTTTTTATTTTGACTCTTTGATGGGTGATATCGATTTTAATTAGGCAGATATTCGCGTTTGTTTATTTGAAACCCGATGATGATGGATTCGATAGTTCGCGAATAACTTTGCCGATGGCGTTGCGCGTGTTTGTAGCCAAATACGCGGATGCGAAAATGTGTTGCGCAATTTTATTGACGACACGTACTTGTATCGTCATTCGACTCGTTCGATTGTTCGTACGCAAATGCAATCGAGACAAGGTCGATGGGTGCAACTGCGTTGCGTCTCGGATGTATCGAATAAAATTAAACGAGACAATTTCAAACGTCGTTAAATGCTGTTCACATTTATAGATACCACCTGCATATCGCTGTTTAATATGATTCGGAAATAAAATGAAACTAAGTTCTCTGTTCGATAATTAAATTAATTAATTCACGATGAACCGCACATAATAATTAACGGGTTTATGGTGCTGACTCCGGCTAAAAACATAGTTCTAGAAACATAGAAAAATAATTTTAATACTAGAGAATTTTTCAAAAACATTCTTTTGATCCCAGTTGAAAAGTTGATAAAAAATGTGGAATGAACAATTTAATTTTTTTTTTTCACTGCATAAACGTTGTAATTATTATTCAAATCAACTTGGTTTTTAGCGCCCTCAGGGGCAGAATTGCTCCGAGCATTGTTGTTTAAATGTATTCAATGCCTTCACATAATTAATTCCTCTATTCATCCATTTGTGTTCCAGCGCTTTTCAAGATTATCTCGACTGTTCTCACCGCTCGGTGCTGCACAAGTGCGGCGAGGAAACTGCCAAATTTACCAAAGACTTTCTCGACAGAATGTCCAATTCTTTGCTAAAGGTGAGTCCGTCCGAACTTGACATTCTCCCCAATAAAAAAAAAAAAAATAATTAATAATTCCAATTTTTCTCTAAAAAAAATCGTGAAAAAATTTCAAAACAAAACAACGCGTCACAATTCATTTTCGCACCCCGAGTTTATCATTGAAAACATACTCGAAACATCTCCTCAGCTCCTGCATCTCAAATTATCAAATTTCATTGCATCTGCAAAATATTTGAAACTTAAAATTCGTTCGAAGTCGCCAAAACGAAAACGTTACAAAAATAAGATCGCTATATTCGTGTTTTTTTTTTATTTTTCAATTTGCTTCAGATGCATTGCCTGCCTCACACTCAAGGCCATGACCGTTCGGCAAGCGGACGTGACGGTTTCCAAACGATCGTTGCGATACCGTTGATTCTCGTGTATCTCGCGCGATACTTCACGTAAGACGGTTTTTTCGCGATCGTAACGAGAAGAAAATATAACGAAAAATAAATCGATAAAATAAATAAATGTATAAATTGAAACAACAACGAACAAAAACAAAAAAACACAACAAAGGGGAATAAATTGCCGGATGTAAGAAGGGGATCGAAGCAGCTGCGTGGACACCGCGAATTCGCGAGAGTGCCTTCGCTCTTCCGTCTTCGTGACGCGAGAAAAACGCTCGGTTTGGGCGCGTAATGACGTACGAATTAACCTCCGACGTCTTCACCGAATGCGAGACTGAACGAGCAAGACTGAAACTTCTTCGAGAACTTCTTCGAGTACTCGCGAAAAATATTTCCCTCTCTCTCTCTCGCGTCTTACGTCGAAGAACGCGTAAACGACAAAGAAACGATCAATCGTGCGAAGAAGATAGACGAGAAAAAAAAAAAGACAAAAAGATACGTCGAAGAAGCAAGAAGAAAATAAGAGAGCGGAAGAATACGCGACAACGTTAATCCGGCAATGTGGACTACGAGAAAAACGTAAGAAAAAAAAAAAAAAAACAAATTCGTGGGAATCGAATTTCATTCCAACTATTCATGATCCCGAACGATTATGCGTGATGTACTGCGGTATGCATGATGCATGTTGCAGTTGTAAATAATACAGTAACGTCATTTGAAAAGGACGATAAAAGTCGGTAGAACCGAGCGAGAAACTCGATGATAATAATGATAATAATAATACTATTATTGAATAATTAGATGATTGATAAAAATAATGATAATAGATAATTATAAAAAATTATTATTGTGACAGAGTGTTAGTGTTCGATCGTACGAATCTTTACGGATGCTGTGTGTCTCGTTTAAACGGCCGTAATAAAACGACTGAGAATCTTTCATAACCATCACGTTACGTCCGTCAGCGGCGGCGATAAAAAGCTCTATTTCGTATTTATACCGTACGAACCTTCACCTCTTCAACCCTCCTCGTTTCTCGTCCTGCTACGCGAGTATCGCAATGATCGCACCCTTTTCCATTTCATCTTCGCGTCATCTGTTTTACGCACGAATCGATACGCGCAATTCATTTTCCATTGGTTCACGATCTTCGGCCTCCCTCCCCCTCCCGTCCCTTCCCGGCCCCTCGGGAACCTCGTTTTTCTCCCTCGAACGGAGAATTCACGACGTTTTTCCCCCGCGCAGATCGTCGAAACGATGAATGAAATTCCGATGTGACATCGCGCGGAAATCGGAAAAAAGAAATCGCGCTTTTTTTCTTTTTTGCTTTTTTTCCGTGTTATTTTTTATTTTTTTCTTTCTTTCTTCGTACATAGCGAATTGAGTTGTCTCGATTATTTTTCGAAACATTCGATCTCTCCCACGATGTGTAAATCGGTAATTTTGCTACGGTGACGAGCGATAAAAAGACGATTGTTTGTGGATTAATTTCGCACGAGTCGTTCGAACGCGAGAAGCGATCGTATTATGTTTTTATTGATCGTTCGATAGAATCGTCGCGTTTCGCACGGTCTCGAGATCCAACGTATTGATTTATTCTTGCAGCGTGACGCGCGTTTGCGAATTTGTTGGGCGATTGCATCGAATGTGCATACGGATTGGGAATTATCGTTGTAATGATGGGATTGAGGATGATAATTTTATGATGGTTGAGTGGTCGAGACGAGAGTTTGATGCTTAGCGCGTTGTATAGTTTATTGAGACGTTGATGGAGATTGATTGAGTGGGGATGGAGTTGATAGAGAGCACGATTACGGTGTCTTGGAACAATCTGATGAACTTTTATTGTATAGTTTTCGAGATATAACATTTTTTCCTACGAATTTTTTTTTTTTATTTCAACATTTTTTTCTTATAACAAAAAAATAAAGAAATATCTTACGAATCTAACCTTACCTTAAGTAAGAACTTGGTTTAGTTTATATTCAGTTATTAGGTTATTTTTTTTATTCGTTTTTTTTTTTTTTTTTTTTTTTTTTTCAAATCGAGAGATATTTTCTTTCCTACAGAAAAATTGGATATCTTAAAAATTAAGTGAGATATAGAGTTTTTAAATTCTTGTTCTTAGGCTTAGGGTGTTCTAGAAGACAAGATTATCAGGTTAGGAGGCCCAAGATATCGTAATCTGCGTGACTAGTGTGTTGTAATGATTATTATTATTTTTATTATTATTATTAAAATTATTATTATTATTATTATTATTATTATTATTATTATTATTATTATTATTATTATTATTATTATTATTATTATTATTATTATTATTATTATTATTATTATTATTATTATTATTATTATTATTATTATTATTATTATTATTATTATTATTATTATTATTATTATTATTATTATTATTATTATTATTATTATTATTATTATTATTATTATTATTATTATTATTATTATTATTATTATTATTATTATTATTATTATTATTATTATTATTATTATTATTATTATTATTATTATTATTATTATTATTATTATTATTATTATTATTATTATTATTATTATTATTATTATTATTATTATTATTATTATTATTATTATTTTCATTATTATTATTATTATTATTATTATTTTCATTATTATTATTGTTATTATTATTATTATTATTATTTTCAATTACTCGCCTGGTTGACGATGTCCCGCTTCGTGTTATACACGTTGGAAAAAACAAAACAAAAAATATATACAGTAGTTATGTTTCATGGGGTCTCGGGCAATACTCACGCCAATTTGTTCCCATCGCAGGACCCCGAAGTTAAGTATTATCACGTATCACAATTTCCCGTACCTCGTAATCGTATTAGCGTCTCGAAAATGAATATGTCCCTGCGAAAGCGACGGAAACAGGATGAGAAAAAAAAACAATGCAATTTGTCGTGTTCCTTCGATTATCGGGAAGACGCGAACTCGAAGATCTAACGTCGATCGATGAACGATCGAGAACGATAAATGCAATTGTACATAACGATATCGGAAATTGTTCAGTATTTGCGCGTGACTGAGTCGCCCGGAATTTTCATCGACGCGTTTCGCGCGTACGCGAATTATTCGAGCGTGTGTGCGTGTGAGTGCGTGCGGTAAAGTGCGAGAAAGCGTTGACGAAAAAATGACGACGTAACGTTTTTCCCTCGTCACTGTCGCGAAGACTCGTCGACGAATTTCTTTCCCAAGCACGACTGCTCGCACGTTGCGACTGTGTGAAATGAAAAAAAAAAAAAAAAAACAATGTTTTTTTTCCTCGAAACTATTTATTTGTACTATATTAATTAGCGAACGTTGTAAATAAATCCCAGCGGAGGGGATGAAAAGAAAAAAAAAATTTTCTCCGCTGAAGTGAATTCTCCGGAGGAGTAAAAAATAAACAAAAAATTCGTCTTTTGTTGCGCGTTGTAATAAGATGATTTGCGACGATTCACAATAAAAACAATTATTTTTTATTCAAACGTTTTATAATTTATTTTATCGTCGACCCGCTTCGTATTTAATCCCGAATGACATATTTAATATCCCGATCCGATGACGTGGATGGTGTATATTTATTATATTAAATTCTAGGATTTATTGACGCGGCATTTCGGAGAACTCGTTCATTACGCTTTGGTGCAGCTATGGTCCCCCGTAGGGCTCTGGTTCTTTCGAATGAATTCGCGCTCGGTCGCGATATTTAGATTCAGAAGCATGATTTTCGTTTCATCCAAGCCGAAGTATAAATCGTCTTAACGTTGCGGAAAAAAAAATTAAAAAAATTGAAAAAGAATGAAAAAATATGACTTAGGGTTTTCAAAAGCTTCTCCAGCTTCCACATTCTCTCTTTCGTTTCGACGAACGGGTGTGGGAGGGGGAGACGGTAGCCGGCTTCGTATTCAACTCCATCTAATAGCCTCTGAACATTCGATTTTATTTTTTTTTTATTCTCTCGTTCTTCGGCCCCTTAAGCTTTACACGTAGCTGCCGGCCGATTCGATAATTATGCTACTCGTCACGAACTCTCACCGATTCGCTCGCGACCGCCGAGTGCGGATCATTAAAATAAGGGCAACGAAGAAATTTACGAGTTTCTGGCTTCGTAGTACCTCACTTCGAGCATTGTAGAGTCAAGGCGATTGAAAGACCGGCTTTTCCGTTTCGCCTCGTTAGATTTTTCAACGTAGATCGTCGCAATTTTTTTTCTATCGCGCCATGCAAAAGGCATTTGGGGAAATCCTCGAGCTACCGAGTTTGTTCGTTATAAAACGGATTTGAAAAGCTGAACAAGGCGTGACCGGAGTGTGCGAAACGTACTTATCGGATAGTGACAGCCATTGATGGAATCTGGGATGGAAAAAGGTTTGGTTTTTTCAACGGAAAATCTTTTGAGAATGGTTAAAGTTTAATCTGATACTTTTAAGGGTTGACGCTGAGCCTATATTCCATATAGCCCGTTGTGCTGCACTTTTAGCTGATTTCCGGCGTTTTGCATACATTTTTTTTTATCCCCACGTTTTGTCCTTGATTTTGGGGGGATTATTAGTCGTTGGGGAAATGAAAATGATGGAAAAAGGACGGAGGATAATCACCGCAGTCAACTACAGTTCGTCATACATTTTATTCTTATTCGGAAAAATTTCGTTCGCTCTTTCATCTTCAAGCCGCAGCCTTAAGGGTTTACATCGACGAAACGTGGAAGGTACTTCTACAAAAGATGACCAAAGATGCGAGAAGATTGGAAAATTTCGTGGCTCGTGAATTAAAAAAAAAAAAAAAAAGAAAAACACCGTTGAACTTATTCGGTGTAGGTATCAGAAATTTTTGGCGTTCTCGTGACTCAAAACGTTGTTTACAGTTTAAATTGTAAGAATCTTACTCAATTAATTTTTTCGAATAATTCACTTATTCGGTTTTTGCCTCCGAATCAGTAATATATGGAAAATACTAATAACAGCACTAA
>OZ020174.1:3776620-3865127 GCA_963971145.1 Sussaba pulchella | reverse complement strand
AATGCACGAGAAAGAATCAGTTGGTTTCACCGGATCGAACGACACGCAGGTGGTCTCGATAGCTTGAAAAACGTGGAATTTACGGCTCTTCGAAGTTTGACCAGAGTACCGAGGTTTTCCAATCTCCGGGGACGCGAAAACAAAATGGGGACTGATTCGAGTGACGTGGTCGGACGCTGAGGGGATCAGAACGGGCAATGAGGGAGTAGGCGAGGCAATAGGGTTGGGGATACACGTGGTTGAGCCGAGAAGGCGTCGTCGGAGGGGGAGGCGAAGAAATCGCGGAGCGAGAAAATCGAGTTTCCACTGTAGCAATATTATCGCAGTGGATGTAGCTTCGAAAAAACTTTGTGTGTATTTTAGTTGTTATTCCATTTTCGTTTGCACTCCGGACGCCTGTTTACACCTTCGTAATGGAGGTTTCGTGCGAATTGTACACAACTTAATGCACCAACCCGAGATATATCCTCCAATTTACATACAACACGCAATTGCTTCGAAAATTCTCCGACAAACATTCAAACCGGACCCATTGTTCACTCCAACAGTCGCGACCGAATGAAAACATCGTGGAAAATTGTGTTACATCTATTAATTATGGTAGCTCGGGCTTTAAAACCGATGTCGATCCATCGTGTGCGATTTCTGCATCTGCATATCAAGCCGCATTAGTTGCTTTTGCAGTTTATGTAAATGAACGAATAAAATTAGAATGATAATTGAACATCAACTATGCGACGATAATCGATGACGATTACGACCGAACGAACGGATGAACAAACTCGTCAAGAATTAATCCGATAAACAAATCAGGGTTATTAATCCGTCTATACTAATACAAAGCTCTAAAATGTTGCTATGGTTTTGAATAATTTAACCGAACCAAGTTGTGTGATGTCAAATTAAATCGGGTCGTTATATGATTTTGCAAAGTCATTATTTTTATTTTTCTCAGACCATAGAAATTATTAACGAAAGCAAAATTACGTAAACTTGAGATCGAATAACCACGTGCGGCTTTTCATACTTTACTTCTGTTCTTTTGTTCGAAATTTAATGAATTCTCAGGAAAATTAGAATGAAAAGTTTTGGATTCTGTCGGCGAGTCTCTTTGGCTCGAGGGAAATTAAACCCAGCAATGACGTATAATGTACAACGCGCATATTTAATTGTATTCGTGTGAATTCATACAAACTCGACGGAATTGTTAATTCCCGGGCAACGATTGTGCCGTCACGGTGCCGTCGTGAGACGAGAAAATTAGAAAAAAAAACCCTAACAATTTTAAATATTGCACGAAGATTGTTTCACCGAACAATTTTCATCACGTCACTCTCCAACACGGTCAAATTTACATCAAAAAAAGTAATTTAAGCCTTCACCGTCATACTGGGTTGAACTCAGCGATTCTTATTTCCGTTTTCATCTCTTGATGAAATCTGTGTCATCTATGATTTATAATGTATATAATCATTATTAATTTATATAATCATCTATGATTTTTTACAACATGTTCCCATTTTATTTCTTATAAATAAATCCTCGGTACATAATCTAGAATGATCAAAATATATTCTGTAATTTTTTTGACCACAAAAATGACTGGATAGAACCAGTGTGACAGCCACGATATTCTTCGGCAGTGTGACGGTGACGGTTTAGATTGATGGATTGTTAATTTTATTACGATTAAATAAAATCCTAAATTATTTTTGTCGCCGAGCGCTTTGAGAACGTCGACCTTTTTGCGAGTTCCCGACGAGTCGACATTTTTTTCCGATATCATGGACGACCCGTCTCTCCGTGGCGAACGTTTCAGCCCCCGAGCAACGACAACGGATGCCCGGGATCGATCGAGACTCCGGGCGGCCACCTGTTTCGCTCGTACTCGAGAGGCCGTCGTCCGTTCCTCGGCTAACCCCGTAATTTCGCTTTCCTCGCCTGCTCCTAACCTCGCGTTTCTTGCCTACACCACATTTTTCTACGAGAAAAAAAAAGCGAAACAAAAATAAATAATAATAATAGTCGAGTACGGTGGCTCGAAAATTAATCGAATCAATAAAACGAGATGATTCGCGGATCCACAGTCGCTGGATATGCAAATCCGATGAGCTTGAATCCAAACAGTCGCACGTTCGAATTATCATTGTTGACTGGCAATCTCTTTGCGATAAAATTGGATGCTCGATCCATATTGAAACGTATAATTAATTAATCGCAGGCGCCCGTCGATTTATACGACGGTCTCGCTATGATAAAAAGAGAGCATAAAATTCTCATTTTTGTCAATGGAAATTTTTAACACCTGCTAGTCGCCATAGCGACGTTCGACAATTGTTGATTTTTAATCGGTATTATAATTTTCTATCAGGAAAAAAGTTGCGGAAAGAAATTTCGAGCGATATCATTTTTTTAGTATGAAATTTTTCTAATTTACTTTGAATTTATATTTTCATAATTGTTTCAAAATTTGTTTTTCATTTTTTTAAATCTACTTCGTTATACGTACATTGTTGAATGTACATATTGAATTCGAAAAAAATGCTCTGCTATTGATTTTTCATTCTTCGACAATATTGATTCGACCCGAGTTTATACTCGCTTCCGTCGATGAAAAAAAAAGAAAAAAAGGAAGAAAAAAAAAGATTATTCGGAGCTTATTTTGCCCGAAGCCTTTCTTCCCCCATCATTTATTTTTCCAACCAGCCAGAACTTATTAAAAACTTATGAATCACCCAAGCACGTAAAAGACGTAAAAAGTTAGTCGAGACAGAATGAACGTTATGTTTTTTTTTGTTTCCCTAACGACATATTTTTTTATTGGTTTTTTTTCTAAATGAAAAATTCAGTTAACCTTATACAGGAGGGAATAAAGAGAACGATGAATACACTTGAGACCCTGAAAAGTTCAAACCGCGTTCCCCGAGTTTACTTATCGAAATCGATAACTCGATAATTCTTCCACAGCAAATAGACACATCCAGCTGTCCATTGGTTCGAGATGAAAGAATTTACGATATTTACTTCACGACCCAATTTCTGCAATTCAAGGAGAACTGAATGAATTGAAGCGCACTTGGCGTTTTTCACGTTCTACGGCGAATATGGTAACGAAAACTACAAACGAATGTTGAATTTTTTTTTTTTATCGCGAGTAAAGACGATACGGAAAGTTTTACAATCAAGATTCGATGATAGCCGAGCTTTTTCGATTGACATTCTATTCTAAAGCTCGGGCTCATTGACTCTTGGCATTAATGGCCTTATCGCTGTCACGCGTTATCTCGCATTACGGATTTGTTGCTTCGACTTGAGTTTCCTTCGTCGTCGTTCGGAAAACCTAAGAAAAGTGGCGTCACAGAAAAAGCGCAGACACAAAGTAATTCCGAGAAAAATTTATGGATTTAGACCTCTTAGCCGCTAGTCACTTGCTGATTCACTCGCAGTTAATGCGGAAATATCGCACGTGGTTTAATTGGCTTAAGGAACTTTCGGTCTGACTTATATGGGTCATTCCAGCTTGAAACATTTTTTTTTCCGTTTCTTCTCTCATTTCTGAATAATTTTATTGGAAAAAAAATTGATATTGGAAGTATCAATTTAAAAATTGAAAACACTGATGTTGAAATCAATATGGGTCATTCCAACGAAAAAAAAAAAAAATGTTTTCTCTCTAATTTTGAGGTAATTCTATCAAAAAAATATTTCAAAGTTCAATAACCCATATTAATTCCGAAGATAAACCAAAAATTCATTTTTTCATCTATATGAGTATCACGAGCTTATTCACAAGTCCTTTATAATTTTTAAAAGATCTCAAGACACTGAAATAACTCAAATACATTCAAAAGTCAAAGAAATGTGTGTAGTTTCAAGGAAAAAAACCAAACCCCTCCTGATAATAGCCAATTTCTCCGAAGATAGAACGCATACATTCTCAGGGCATTTATATTCAATAATTCTCAGCCAATCTACAGGGTGGCCCGATCGAAATTCATCCAACTCCCTTCGAAAAACCACCCCAATCCTCGACACCCC
The DNA here is from genome assembly GCA_963971145.1 of Sussaba pulchella. NCBI lineage: Eukaryota > Metazoa > Arthropoda > Insecta > Hymenoptera > Ichneumonidae > Sussaba > Sussaba pulchella. Next base: position 3,861,089 of record OZ020174.1, on the reverse strand, counting down.
TATTCCCATCATTCATGCACCCATTCGAAATCCACGAGAACCACGACTCCTAATTGAAAACGTGCAATCGCATTATCAAAACATCAAAAGACGTTTCATCCCCCCCCCCCCCCCCCACAACTTAAAACTCGATTTGTTTCACGTCCATTCGAAGACTCTTCCTTGTCGCGAATATTCTCGTCTATCGCGAAACCCGTACGAGATGCAAATTCGTGTACGTAACGAAACTTGTGAAACTTGCAACGACGAATTTGCAACCAACTTTGACGACCTCATTTTCCCACGTGACGCGTCTAGTTTGTGAGTGACTAAGACTTCGTACGTTCGATTGATCGAGCTCGGTTGTTCAGCGCGAAAGTAGACCGCCAACGTTGCGTCCAACGAGATCAACGGTGCGAGGGTGAGCTCGCGACGATGACTTTGTTACGGCGAAGTCCTTCCAGCTTCGCATTTCCATAAATCGATATTTAACGCCACATTGCGTTTTAACGTCGCCACCGCGGGGATAAAGAACGACGCAATTTATGGTGCAAACGTGGGGGGAAACGAAGATCAATGGTGTTTTTTTTTTTTTTTAAATAGTATATATACGATTAAGGGAGGAAAAACGTCGTAATGTTTTGCGACATTTTTTTCGAATACTTCATGTTTGTTTTGGCTTATTCGTGATTGGGCAATTTATCAAAAAATCATCACGAAGGTAGTATCGGTATCCTGAAGTTTTTTTTTTTTTATGTACGACGGTTTGATTGCCTACATTGTCCCCTTGTTTATCGTTTTGTTTTATTCGTTCGCGGGAAAGCAAACGTCTACGCTCTAATCTTCACCTGATATATGGATTGCTTTTTCATACGTTTTCCGGAGATTGTGTGAGCTTCAGCTTTATCAGGTTTTTCCCGTGTCTGTTGTACGAGGATTTGTCAATAACGGTGAAAAAGCGATAAGGGTAAACTGTTCTTTGTTTCTTTTGTGTATTTATTGATTTATTTATTTTGGTATCTTTCGTTTCCAACCTTATGTATTTGGTATGAAACAAACGACGATATTGTGATCTTGAATGAATGTGATGGATGTTAAATCGTACTCTGTTAGTCGTATTTTTTTTAATAGGGATCATTCAGTTCAGTAATTGAGTCCTATGCGATTTTTGGCTCGAGCCAAAACGTAGTTTTTCATTTCTTTTCGGATATTTCGATCAACAATCTTCGATTGAACAGTAAACAATCACTTTCACGTCTTCAAAAGGTTCCCAGACAAAAGTTGAGAAACCTCTGTAATATTTTTTTTTCATTTTTCTCTGCCAACTCACCAAAACACTTATCATGGAAATTTATTATGTCGTTGATGAAACCACCCCGAAATATTTTGACGGATCGACAAGGCGGGAACATGATCGAGATATTCACAATCGCACGTCGTTACACCACGACTCAGATGAAAAAAACTGAATCAGACGCATATCAGTGAATATTTGCACGGAAATATGATTTTCATTGCTCAAATGTCAATATTGAACCGGTTTTACATTCGTCGTTCACATATTTATGAAATAAGGATTTTATGAAAGAAAGAAAAATCCCTATGCGATGATAAAACGTGATATAACTCGTATCGAAATCAATCACATAGGAACGCGATGGCAAATACGACGTATTGCCAATCGTTCAATTGATCTCCCCCCATTCAATGCATAAACGAGTAACAGGAAGTACCGTCGTCTTGTCACATATTTCCCGAGTTTGCCTCACTCGGAAAATTGATGAAAGCATCGAAGATATGCTTCTGAACTCGATTGAAATAGCCAGAAGTTCGAGAACTCCTTAACCCCCGTTTTTTTTTGCCCACCCTAACGGCAATCTCGGCATCGATAAATACTTTCTCAACTTCTTCGCAAGACTTTCGCGTCATCTTCAGGAAAAAAATCCCATTGAAAAATTTTCCCAGAATAAAATACAACAATTTTCAATGCCTTCCAATATCGTTTCCCGATGACGATTAACGATTATTCAAGAATGGTGACATAAAAAAAAAAGATTCGCGAGTGAAATCGATCCAACGAGTCCCAAGCTGACGTCGTTTTTTATGGCGAAGGCTTTCTTCGACAGCCATCGAGAAATAGTCGTAAAGAAGAACGATGAAATATATTTCCTGTCACGTAATAAACATCGTTCGGGATATCTTGCGACACGGGTACGAAATTCGTCGATTTCCCTTGCTTGGAGTTTGCCGAGAAACTTATTCGCGCGAGCTAGATAGAATGCGTGATCCGTTTTTAGCGATGGATAACAAACTGGCTCGATACGACCCTCCGGAGATTGGACTGTCTGTTTGTTCTCCTCGCTGCCGGCCCGTTCTCGCTGGGAAGCGGACTAACCATCGATCGGGTGACGGCTCTCCGGCAACACCCGCAATTTTCCGAGCATTCTAAAATTTTTTATTCTAACTCTTGCGTTTTTTTTTATCAATTTTCAATTTTTTCAGTCCTTTACCGTCACACTACCAAATAATATCAGCCGGTACCAATTTTCAAAAAACGATCGTGGACTAACTATCCGTCCGAAGTGGTTGAAAAAATTACGGAACATGCTTCGAACATTCTGAATGATGCACGAAAAGTTTATTCGTAAGAAATAAAATGGCGACGTGTACGAAAAAATGTATAAACAGAAATGAAAAAAAAAACTGCGGTCCGTCGGTCGATGGGCGAATGGATTTCACCCAGAGCGGCGGTGGAGGGTTAATTATCGACCATCATCGATACCCACGCCCATCGATCAATCACAGAGACTGCGGGTATGTCGGAGTGGCCGATTTTCGACCTGGCCTCCAAACGATATCCGCGCGAATTTAATCACACCGAATTAATCGACGAAATGAATTATTCATAAATAGATGTACAATTTTCGTTCGTCCTAATGTATCCATTCGAGTACTTTCATTAAGACGAACGACAACGTCAATGATAATTTACTTTCGAGCGCGGAAACGACCGACGCATTCGAATAACGGTCGCCGTAAGGACATTCCCGGTCAAGTCTCGTCGTTTCCGTTTTATTGCGAATCGCTCCAATCTTCCGTCCCTACCCAGCACGGCCATTTTCCCAACCTCGCACGGAACTACCACTGAGATCTTCTAGTATGATTACCGGATATTCCAAGTACGCCATGTTTGTTCGTACGTTCGTTGTTTTTCCATCGCATTGACGCGTTTCGAGGGTTGGAATCGATCAATCGCGAGAGCTCGGTGTGTCGACCTCGGCGAATCTTCGACGAAACTTATTTGCCAAGTCGAGCCATCGAGAATCCACGAGAGTGCGGGCGTGGCGTGTTCGGGATGTTGGTTCGTTTGGTATAGAACAAAACGATGTACAAACGCCCCGGGCAAGTAGCCACCGGTGACCGATGGCGCGGAACTTCGTCACGAACGAGGGCTGTTCTTTTTTTCGTTTCAACGGGGTATTGCTGTATAAAAGCTTGTTTTTTAAGTCATTTTTAGGAATTAATATCGTGAAAACTATCAAACCTACAGTGCCGGGGTTTTTTACGCATAATAACTCATGATTCAACTAACATCACAAATTTTTCATAAACGATTTTATTGAAATTTACACAAGTTATTCATTCTTTATCATTATTATTATTATTATTATTTGTTTATTTATTCATTTTTTATTTATTTATTTATTTTTTTATGTGAATTTATTTGGCACATTCTCAAAACCCAACACTATAAGAAAATGCAAAAAAAAACAATCGATTTTTTGAAATTTCTAGACAGCAATACCCCGTCAACTTCCCGATTTTATACAAGAAAGATGCTTGATAAGATTTCACGAATGTTTTGGAATTTTTTAGAGCACTTCAAACGACTTTAAAAAGCGCCAGGCACGAATGACCCGTGGTTGCAGATATATAAGTTGCCAAAAGCAACATCACGGACCAACGGTTAATACAATTTCAATTCATCAAGCTGATGCAACTCCATTCGCAACTCCACAATTTTCTCTACAAGGTTTCCGTATCTCACATCAACCGAACGTTCCAACTTATTTCGAAATCTCCGCAGTACGGAATCGTCTCGAAGGGGCGCGTTCGCATCGATCGAACGAGCTTTCGGTAAACTTGTTTCGAACACCCTCTAGTTGATTTACAGATTTCGCAATCGTGTTTGCCACTTCAAAGCTTCGTTTGCAATCCCAACGACGTTGATCAAAGGCGTAAATACGATATGCGATATAATATTCGTCGGGTGATGGAGAACCGACGAGTTTGCGAGTCGATCTGGAACTCGATTGTGGGTTTATTGATATTCGAATGGTAAATTCGTGTGACGACGCTCGTTCCATTGTTGCGGATTTCGACGAAGATTGCGACGCCCGTTAGGTTCGCTCCTTTGACACAGTCGCGACAACGCTTGGAGAGACGTTCGTCCGATTTCACGGTTCAATTCGCGCAATTGTGCCGCGATTTTCGCGATTCAGACGCGTGAATTTCGCTTCGCCAGCTTCTCATCGTTAATTCAGCGACTGTCGTTGAAAATATCGACGGCTGACGTGCTCGCGTTCTGATCAGGCGAGAAATTATTTGTGATAAGATTTTAAACAAGGAATGGAAGCAGAAATAATTTACGTTATCAAGATGTACAGTAAAAAGTTCGGTCGAAATTCGAGGACAGTCAAGGGAGATTTCTAAAACATTTCTGGAACATTTGAAGGTTGGGTTAGGGAGTGCATCAAAGTAAAAGTAGATCAAACTCGTCGGAAAATATTCGGTTGAAAAAAGGTACTCAGTATGCAAGAATATGTAATTCTCCGCAAAACTGGGACGCACAGTTTCATAAGATTATTTCTAATAATATACGTTTTTAAGCAAACTCGAATTGAGGGAAAATAAAAAGTTCCAAGGACATTAAATTAAATTTGGGGATATTCCAGGATTTTTCAAGGACAAGCTAAATTTAAGAACAGTTCCAGGACTTCAAGGACTTTAAGAAACACTGGATTCCATGATTATTTTGATTTCTTCCCCCGCTCAATGCTCGCACTGCTGTGGTCGAACGTTGATGATTCAACCTCACGTTACTCATTCGATGGTACAACGTCCAAATCCTGGATAACCGAGCCAAAATCTTGCATCCAGCGAGGTCGAGCAGTCGGGTAGGTCTCGAAATCCCGAATCTCATTCGGCCGAAAACCATCTTCACGCGGTACACGAGCTACGCCACTATATCTATATATACGTTTTCGGCTGAATGAGATTCGGGATTTCGAGACCTACCCGAGCAGTCGTAATGTCTTCTAGGAACAAGATACATGTAGATATTCAACGGGAAAACGCATTACCGGCACACTTTTCTCTCTGATGGCCGCAAGAATTGCGTCGTCGCTTTTGCCCCACTTTTGATATTTTCTTTACCTCGTACCAGTTTCTTGGCATCGTTTTTTTCCCCGTCGTAGTTCGGTTCGTTATTTATTAACTTTTGTTTGCTTGTTCGTTTTTTCAGTTCTCGACTGTCTTGGCTTATGTGCGATGTTGCAACGTAGTCTGGTGAAACTCGTAGGTGTGTTTGCTTGTATCCACGAGGGAAATGAGAAGGAACGAAATAAAGAAGCGATGAGATTGCACCCTTGCTCAGAACCGTATAAGAATCCGAAGATTGACCTTTACAATCCCTTTCGCTTTCTTATTTCCGGCAATAGTGATACGAACTTGTGCTTCTTCATTTCCAAATATGTCATCGACACATTCTCACAGAAAAGCATCTCCGTGAAGGCAATATCATGCTTCATATCATTTTTCTAAGCAAACAAAAACGCAATATTTAATCCGTTACAAAGACCGATATTTTGTCGACATTTGCCCTCATTCCAGTCCTTACAAAAGTTTAAAATTAACATCATAAATAAAATTCATTGCAACTTTAAAAAATACAAAGAAAAAAATTCGTTATAGCCGTCACTAAAGTTTGAAATTTAAATTGTTAATAAAATCGCATCTCATCAAACACAATTTCGAAATTTACATTGTAAAGGAAATTCATTACAAAGTGAAAAGAACACAAAAAAAAAACAATCACTCGGGACCAGCTACGAGAATCGAATTACATAGAATGTAAATAGAACGAAGTCTCTTGAAAATCCGAATGGGATTAGAAAATTGTAATATTTTTTTTCTGACAGTACAAAATTGCTATTATCTCATGGAAGTACGGATACTCCAGCTGCTATTTGGCCGGCAATGTAGCGTAAAAAGTTCGCGATGGCGAGACCAGCAGAGACCTTGCGGCTCATAGTGCGCGCATAGTTGAGTACCAGCAAGTGTGGTACTAAGTAAGCTAAACACATCACCGAGAGTAGTGACGGTACGGGAGGGTATGAGGTACAACACTCGGACTAAAAGCCTCGATGGTAGACGATGGGTGGGCGGGGCGGAAGGCGCGCTGCGGCTTCAGAGCCTCCATCGTCTCTACGTCATAACGAAAATAAAAAAATAAAAAAATAATAAGATAAAAATAAAAATGAAATTTAAAAATAATAAAAGGCTAGAGAGAGTACAGTTATTACGATATCGGACGTTAAGGTGTCCTGTGTCGACGTAAGTGAGCGAAATACTCGTACATCGTTGGCAAATAGGGTCTTTTAAATCTCCCGGATAGAATCTGACGGAAGTTCAGAGGTGGAAATTCGAGCCGGTTCAAAAGCTATTCCATGGAAAATCGAATTTGTGGAAGACGCGGAATGTTGACACTTGGCTTGTAAATCGTCGAACGTGTACGAATCGCCATTCACGACAATTGGAAAATGCAATTACTTCGCCCGAGTCACAATGGTGGAATAGCTTGGGAAAATACGCGCGACGAAGATCAAGTTACCGGAAAACGCTCGTCGACCTCTTCGCTTGCCATCCGTGACTGTGCGACATTATTGTGGAATACGAGGTAAATGCTACCGCCGGGTCACAAAAGGTCCGTCCGTCTTCTGTGTCGCATTTTACTCGGAGGTCGTCAACGTGTTATTGTCCTCGGATCGTTATAATTTTCAAAGATATTCCCCCTCAAAGATATGAAGAATTGAAAATCATAATAACAATATCATTATGAAAAATGTTTCATGATCCGAATAAATCATGGTGGTTATTCGCTGAATAATTTTTTTAATACCGCTGGACTATGCAATTTCGGTTTATGTGTGCAGTTAAAAAAATCCTCGCGTGGAAGCAATTTGTTAAGATTTTTTTTCGAAATCTGTTTTATTTATTTAGATTCAGTAGTAAGAAGTTGCAGTGTTTGAGAGGACGGGACATTTACAGACAATTGACCTTAGAGTAGTATTATATTCATTAAAAGAAGAAAAGAAAGGGAGAAGAAGAGAAAGAAAGAAAGCAAGAAAAATATTATAGCGGCATTCCAATTATCAATAACCAAATTATATTCTGCAAGGACTTCGAAGACGTCGCAAAAGCTTTTCTCTCTCTTCCGTGGTAGTCCATCGAACTTGTGTAATTGTATTCGTCGAGAAAGATGAGTAACGATTTGTTTCCACCAGTTGAATGCCGTACAATAACAAACTTATCGCGACATCTTGGTAAATTGATAATCAAATTTCCAATCAGTTCGCATTAATCGAGAACCCGATTATTATCCAATTAAACATAATCGTTCGTGGCAACGTCTGAAAAATTGTAAACATCGACCGGGGTTTAAATAATACAGTACGCTCTCGATTTTCGTAACAGCGGCTAGACCGACTCCCCTCCCCAACGCTGTTGGTGAAATCGACGCTGCGCATCGCCGTCGAAACGCGACCGGCGCGCAGCTGACGCGATCGCTGATTGGCTTCGGGCTTCCCCCACCTTGCGCCACGTCGTTCAAAGCGCATCTCTCGTCGAAATTTTTGAAAAATCGAGACGTCAAAAATCTAGGTCCTCAGTGTATTCTGTTTTCTTTCGATCAGTGACGAAGTGGACACAAAACTCGCCAAGGAAACCTTCCCCTTCTTCGACCTTCGCCACCGAGAACTATCACCCTCACCACCGCACGGGATAGCTGACCTTATGACCTTTCGGATACAGAGCGACGGGTCGACGCAGTGATAACACGAAAATTTCTAAAACGCGATTTCACCAATTCCTAATGAATTCCCAGTGATTTCTAGGTCGCGGAATAAAAGAACCATCGTTATTCACTCATTTTCAGTTTTAGATTTTGATAGACAACGTGAAATATTTTATCTACCATTTGTCGGGGATGAGGAAATTTTGTTTTTATTTATCTTTTTCAAAGATAAATTAGAGCCCGGAAGTTTGACGGAAGATATATGCAGCGTTTTTTTCGCGAGTCGGGTGCGGGTATTGTTCGGCACACAGTCATCGACCGTTGCAGTGTTTACGTTCGCGCAAGTTACGGGGTCTCGGGCGCGCTTGCGAAAATCGACCGACGAGCTTTCTCACCCGAGCTTCTCCGCACACATCCCTGTGTGAATGTATTCTTTCCATCTTCTTTGCTCGACGAGCTCGCGAATTGCAACATCTTTCTTGATTATCGGTTGTGCGAGCTCGCCTCGAGAACGTGAATACGAGACGAGCGAGGTAGTCGTGGCGCAATCGACGGAGGCACGGAAATAATTGCAAAAAAAAAAGGGAATCAATGGAGTTCGTGAAATACAGAAACGAGACGGAATTTAATGAGCTACGGCTTTTCTCACATCGATACTTCGTATTTGAATCACGATTGAACATTTGGATTCGTTCAGTGGCTTTTTCAATCAAAATTGATACAAACAATACGACGGAATCCAATTTACAACGAAATTTCATCAGAATAATTAAAAAAAAACCTCGTTATGGGATTGAAAGAACGAAAAACCAGCTATCGGTGCGCTTTCGCAGTGCGAATTAATTAAGCGAACGCGTGCGGAGAGCAAAAAGAACTTTCAGTACCAACAAATGCAATTCGATGAGCCGACGGGTTTTGCCGACTGCGCGACAAACCCCTCATCTCGCTGCATCCCCAAAATATTGATATTAAAAAAAAAAATTTTTTTTTAAATAATTGATAAAAGAAAACGAAAGAAAAGCGCATAGTTACAATATATTCGTATCAATCTTACCCGACGACTTTGGTGAATCACCCGACTGTAGACAAAGAAACAGTTGCGGCAACCGCAGTGGTCTCCCCGCTGGTTTTTATCCCCCCGCCGCCGATCGGTCCGCAGCGTCTCGTTCCCTCTCTCTCTCTCTCTCTCTCTCTTTCTCTTCAAGCCATGAGATTTGCCAAAGCTTTCACGAATTTTCGTTCTCCGGCAAAGTCCTATCCGGATATTTTACGAACGCATTTCTCGTTTAAACACGTACTTCAAATCTAAATTTTCAAATGCAAAATTTTTACGAATTCTCGGTAGCACTTAATTCCCGGCTCACCGTCGCGTTGGATTAAAACCGTTCGTACGCGATTTTTGTGCTTACATCCTCCCGCCTATCACCGGTTGCACTGCGTGTAAGCTCTCGAGTCTCGGAGCCGCCACCCCCGTCGGCTCGCGGCGTTCAATCTCCCCTCTCGCAGCTCTCCCTCCGTCCCTCCCTCCCCCCCGCGCTATCGCCGTGTCTTTTGCTCCCCTCCGCAGGCTCTGTCTCTATCGTTCTGCTATCCTTCCCCTGCGAAACCCGACGTGCCGTCCTCTTCTCCGTTCCACGAGCTTTCGAACCCTTGTGCGCGTTTTCACCGACCGTATATCGGTCACGCTTGCGCGACCGTCCGCCGCTCTCTCTCACACGGCAGACAGCAGACGAATACGCTCGCTCGGACGTTGCCGACGTGACCGAACCGAGCCTGGAACACCGGAAGCACGACTGTCCGGAACGCTTCGGCGCAAGCTCGGAGTCGCCACCTTTCGCCGCACGGAATCCTCTCGGCGTTATAATATTTCAGGTTTCTCCGTGCCTCGTGGAAAAATACCTCCTAGGCAACAAAATGCTCCTAGGCATTTTCTCCGGAAAATATTATTTTTCTCGTTTTAATTACCTCTTCGAATATTTTCTAACCTCGAAAATCAAATTTTACCATTGACCGGTTTTATAAATTAAATATTCATTTTTTATTCTATAGTGTTTATTTTTATTTATTTAGTGATATCTCGTTATTTCTTTAGAGACAATTGGAAAATACAATTTTTCCCATTTCAACTATTTTTCCAAATATTATCCAATTTGGGGAATTAAAACTCACGGCGCACCGCTTAAGAAAATTGGATTTATATTTTTATTGTTTAATTTTTGTATTGAGCGATATTATGTGATTTTTTAAAGGTCACACGAATTTAAAATTCCACAATGATTCACGAATTATAACCTACGGTGAATTTTTAGTACTGTGTCTAACCCAATCGTGAAAAATATTCTGGAGAATGAAAACATAAGTTGTTGCGTTTTTCTATGTCTTCAAGGCGACCTCCGTTTTTCGAGCTTTTCTAGTTTCAATCGCGCGGCGCTTCTACCATCGGAGGCTGCGAGATCCGCGTCGCTTACTTTTTTCACCTGCGGAACGAGAACGCATGTGCCGCATCTGCACTATCTACGGTCACCCGGTGCAGCATACTGCACGGTATCGGCCAGTCACGGTATCTTCCGAGCAAAGCCCAGGCTCGTGTTCTTCTCTTTGCCTTCATCATCGGTCCATTTCTTTCTTCGGAAATAAATCGAGCGTAATTGACTTACGACTGAAGATTGTGTTATCCGACCCTTGAACCGCGTGTCGGCGTGTCCGGCGATTAATTATTGAAGTACGTGGTCTTACGTGGAAATACCGGGAGTCTTCGGGCAAGCACACATTTTTTTCGACTTTCGCGGTCTACCTTATCGATTGATTCATGTGACTTTGCGATATTTCGGGATTTTGAAATAATTAACTTTGCCAAAATCCCGATGGATGATTTCTACAGAAACGTGCACTAACTCGATACTCATCGCTATTAAAAATTTCGAGAATATTTGTGGGTACTTGAGGTGAGGGGGTTAAAAATCGGCAAATTATTTCAGTCCGAAACGCGGTAAAAACGTCAAGATTGTTGTGGGAAGCAATGATTAGTTGAAGAACAATGATTTGCGTTCTCTGCCGAAAAACGAGGTTACTATATTCATTTTCATATTTATTTGTTTATATTTATTTTTCTTATATTTATTTTTCGGTGATAATCGAAGTTTCAACAGGTCAATAATCATCTACACGCGCGATCGAACGAAATAGGGCTCCATACGTGTGTATACTTCGTCAAGATTTCGATCCGTCAAGATATAGTTATTCGGAACGGCGTCAATTCGGTATATTTATATTCGTAGAATTTTCATTCAACTTATCAACCCGTCGTAACTTTGATCCGTCGGAATATCGATCACCACCTTTATTTTTATATTTGTTCGTTATCATTTTACTTTTTCACGCCGAAAACTTATAACGTTTTGTGTATTGGGAACGTTGTGAGGTAGATGGCCGTTGAAAATATGGCTATATAGATTTGTGGAAGAGATGGGGAGAGGTAGATAAAGAGAGAGAAAGAGAAAGAAAGAGAGAGAGAGCGAGAGAGAGAGAGAGAATGAGAGTGAACGCACAGGCGAAGCAACGTCTGTTGAATCTCCGACGATTTCGAGACAATTTCAAGCCTGGATAAGCTATGTAGCCCAACTCACTCGGTTACCGAGGCTCCCGTCTGTCTGACTCCCGCTGACTCTAACTACTAACAAACCAAAGCCCCCGAGCGAACACCGCGATACAGTGAATTCCCGAATTTCTTTCACTCTCCAAAAGCGCCGGGGGAAAATCGGAATCGCGTTGAGAGACGTGGCGATGCGTTTGGCGCGGACGAGAGCCGCCGATCAAGCGATGGATGTGTTGGAAACGTGCGTTGATGAGTCCCGAAGACATTCGAATGGCTACACAGAGTCAGGAAATACCGATGTAGGGCAATGGAAATTAATCAAGGAGCAAGAAAATCGGAATTTCACTGTATATAGACGAGAGGCAACGAGGGTTGGGGGTGGAACAAACCAACGTAGAAACAAACTAATCGGCCTGGCGCGTAGCAATGTAGTTTCTACAACTTTCGCTCGCTCTAGGATTTCTTGTCGTGTCGACCGGAGCGTCCTGGCAGCCGCCAAACTGGAAAGCGCAATTTATATCCCTTCAAAATTACATCTTATAAGAATTAAAAAAGTTCGTTCTCCTACATTTCTTTTTAAACTATTTTCGGTAACGGCTGGCAAAACTCGATTGCCGGGATTTTTTGTCACGGTATATGTTCGCAGGACGTGTAGAGTCATGCCAATAAATATTACAACGTGTATTGATTCTGCACAGTGTATTCTAATGAAACTATGCTTACATGCGTGGCTGAAAAAAATCATGAAAATTCCTTAATTTTCTCGAAAACAAGTCGATGTAACCCCTTAAGTGCTATGAGGGCCAAATAGACGTTGCGCTACGAGGCTGTGTTAGAGTACAGCCACCCGGAAGGTCGGAAAATGTCGCACTAGCGGTGACTGAATGCATAATAAAGTGGAGATCATTCGTGAGTTCATCGATTTGATGTAGCTATAAATGTCAATGGACAAATTTGATTAAACAAAAAACGCTTTCGACCTGTTTACCACTAATAGGAATACCCAGAAAATGCGGAAAATTCAACAACAGGCTTACTACCATCTCCCTGGATCCTGCAGGAGGACGACGAGATCCAAATACTGCAGCAAGCTCTGTACCGAGTGGAAAACGCAATCGGGCATTGTTACATTGGATTCGCCGTCGCAGTCGCCGGATGCAAATCCCTTTGAAAATGGGTAAGCATCGATTAATCACAAACTTCGTGGAAAACGCACGTACGCTTTGAAGCAATTATCTCGCGAGATACGTCGGATTTGAGGGTCTTTGTCGGTCGGATACGCCGTCAATTTTGTCGAGAGCATGCGTCGGAGATGCCAAGCAAATATTGACGCTGATATAACGACTGGATGCATTGTTAACTTGATTGCGTCTTTGTAAGGGATCCGAAGGAAGCCGGTAGAAGTTACTTCGGTAATGCGGAATGTTAAATTTTCCTTAAGTTAGAGTTGCATTACCCATGCTTATATTCCAAATATGGCAACGTTTGCCCACAAACCGTTGAAGTAACGATTTTTTCTTCACTTTCCTTTTAGGTTGTCTGTGCTATAACAGTCTGCCAGAGTCTCGTGGAATAACCTATACACAGTCTAGTTTTCCGAGTAATGCGGACGGCTTAAGCGACGGAAATAAAACGGAAGAAATAAACAAAAATAACAATAACATAACTATAAAATCGGGAAGTTAATAAGATGATTTTTTTTTCCAGTATCCGAAGCGCATGCGACCACGCAGACGTCACGCTAGCTCGAATAATTTATTCAGTACGTAAAAAAAGCCCTTTGAATTAATCTTGTGACATCGTCCCACATTTTTTTAGTTTTTATTCTTAAAAAAATAAAATTATCACGTTGTCGCGACGTATATCAAGTTGAAGGGTGCCGAAGTTTTCTCAAACAACGTATTGTGGACAAACTATCGGTCCGAAGTGGTTGAAAAAATTACAGAACATGCTTTGAACATTCTAGATAATGTAAGAAAAGTTCACTTATGAAAAATAAAATGGCAACATGTTTTGAAAAATTCACGAACTGATGAAAACGAAAACAATAAACGCTGGTCGTCGGTTGATCGACGGCTGGCTTCCACCCAGTGTGACGGTGGAGGGTAAAATTCATCCATCGATCGGTAGGATGTGTCATCATATGGGCATCCAGAACCCGTTCTTACAGCGCTGGGAAAAAAATTAGAACTGAGGCTTTGGAGATCAGGTTGGATTTTTATTTGCGCGGATTCGAGTTCGGTGTCTTACTTTTCCAGCGATGTTCAATGTGCCTCTCAGAGGCGCCTTCTCGACCCATACGCACGTACCGTTTCTCACACATCCATAACTTTGACAGGAAATCACCGTCTGACACAACATTGGGAAACCGTTCGATCGATCCGAAAATTTAGACAGCGCTCGTTGGGCAAAAAGAAAGAAAAAACGAACTTACATGACAATAATCCGTTGAATCGTGAAATTGATTGAGGCATTGGCCCTGAAGCGACAACCAAGTGCCCGGCAGATGTTTCGTCGAGGCAGGAACGGTTTCTGGCTCCTTATGCAGGCATTCCGCTTGTCGAGATCTGTAAGAGATGCAGAGATTTTTAATGAATTTTTTTTCGGGAAAAAGTTAGTTCAAACTGGGTCAATCGTGGATTTACGAGTTGAGATCGTGTCGCACATGTTCAGCCTTGCGAATAGCTCAACTAATAATAAATTGATACTTGGAAATGTTAACTCATCACTTGAATAATTCAATTGATAATAATTGAAGTGTCAAATTCGACGATATTGGCGTGTGGTTGACTGACGTTTTGTCAGTGACTGTTTTAAATGATGTATCATTATTCTATCAAGAACTATTTCTCAAATTTTCGAGACTTTTGGTAATTTTTAAATATCCATCCAGTAAGATCTTAAACCATCCATTAATTAAAAAGAATCTTTGATGATCGTCGTTATATTTGCTTCGTCGATGTACCTGAAAAACAATTTGAAAGCCTCTTTGCTGCACTCGGACCACTTGAGCGTTTTGACTAATTCGATGCCCCTGACCATGGTGTAACCACTGTCCGCTCGACATTTTATCGATTTTTTCACTCCATCATGATTAACCCCGAATCTGTTCATTATAAAAGTGCAGAATCTTCAATAATTTAATTCGATTGATAATCGAACGTTAAGTAAGACCAAACGATGGGCGAGTTTTTATTTCATTCTTAATGTTAGATAATTGAGAAATGTGGAGAATTACATGTGACCGAGTTCGTGGGCTATTAGGTAACTTCCCAGAGCACATCCGCCGTATTTCGTAACGACGATACCTTTTTTGCACGCACTATTTGGCATTGATGAACCTGATATAAAATATAAAACATTCGAATTAATCCAAAATTGATGAAAAAATTGGACGATTGTGGCTGTCGGTCACCTCCGATTATCTTTAGTTTTCCTTTGTTGTTGTACTTTTCCAAAAAATTTCTGCCAAGAAGGATAAATGATAGATTCATTGAAATAGTCGTGGTTTTCATTGCGTCAATGAGGAAAAATTACTTTTACAATCCTACCTTATAATAATAATCGCTATATCGTAATCGTTAAAATTTCTATGATGTTCCGTATGAAAATATTTCTTCACTGAACTCATGAAAGAAGTTACATTTAACGTTGCAGGATTTACGGTACGAGTTCTTCGCGCATTATAGGGCGAAACATACTTGTCCTGAAAAGTTATTCGATAGTCAGAAATAATCGGTGAATCGATGAGTACGAAATGAAATAAATAAATACATAAATAAATAAATAAATAAATAAATAAATAAATAAATAAATAAATAAATAAATAAATAAATAAATAAATAAATAAATAAATAAATAAATAAATAAATAAATAAATAAATAAATAAATAAATAAATAAATAAATAAATAAATAAATAAATAAATAAATAAATAAATAAATAAATAAATAAATAAATAAATAAATAAATAAATAAATAAATAAATAAATAAATAAATAAATAAATAAATAAATAAATAAATAAATAAATAAATAAATAAATAAATAAATAAATAAATAAATAAACAAATAAACAAATAAATAAATAAATAAATAAATAAATAAATAAATAAATAAATAAATAAATAAATAAATAAATAAATAAATAAATAAATAAATAAATAAATAAATAAATAAATAAATAAATAAATAAATAAATAAATAAATAAATAAATAAATAAATAAATAAATAAATAAATAAATAAATAAATAAATAAATAAATAAATAAATAAATAAATAAATAAATAAATAAATAAATAAATAAATAAATAAATAAATAAATAAATAAATAAATAAATAAATAAATAAATAAATAAATAAATAAATAAATAAATAAATAAATAAATAAATAAATAAATAAATAAATAAATAAATAAATAAATAAATAAATAAATAAATAAATAAATAAATAAATAAATAAATAAATAAATAAATAAATAAATAAATAAATAAATAAATAAATAAATAAATAAATAAATAAATAAATAAATAAATAAATAAATAAATAAATAAATAAATAAATAAATAAATAAATAAATAAATAAATAAATAAATAAATAAATAAATAAATAAATAAATAAATAAATAAATAAATAAATAAATAAATAAATAAATAAATAAATAAATAAATAAATAAATAAATAAATAAATAAATAAATAAATAAATAAATAAATAAATAAATAAATAAATAAATAAATAAATAAATAAATAAATAAATAAATAAATAAATAAATAAATAAATAAATAAATAAATAAATAAATAAATAAATAAATGAATGAATGAATGAATGAATGAATGAATGAATGAATGAATGAATGAATGAATGAATGAATGAATGAATGAATGAATGAATGAATGAATGAATGAATGAATAAATAAATAAATAAATAAATAAATAAATAAATAAATAAATAAATAAATAAATAAATAAATAAATAAATAAATAAATAAATAAATAAATAAATAAATAAATAAATAAATAAATAAATAAATAAATAAATAAATAAATAAATAAATAAATAGATAAATAAGAAACGTAATCGTTACTTGAGGTATTATAATTCCGACGATTCTCAATCGAACCTCAGGCTCGCGTAATTGACGGTACAACACATCTACAACATTGAATTGTATTATCAAACGTTTGACAACATCGCGGACGTACTGTCGAGGCCTGAAAGAATAGTTTTTTTTCGTCATATTCGTTCGTTCCTTCCATTTACGGTACTTATTTTTATTTCAGTCTTGATATAATTCAATTCGCTTACAATATGAAGTTATAATCCGGAGCGATGAGCAATTTTGGATGAATCACGTTCGGCATGTCAGCAAAATCTTCACTTTGTCGTTTATTTCTGTACCGATTGAGGTGGGATTGTGCTAATTTCGACGATAAATTTGGATCGTTAATAACCGATGACTTTTCTTCAATCAGACTCGCATTGCTTACCGTCATTCCTTCGACGAAAATGTTCTTGCGAAATTTCAGGATTCTTAAAAATTACAACCAACACCGAATTTTCTTCACGATCAGCTTCTTTCGAACGCACAGATCTTTTGCCAATTGGACATTTCGAAACCGAGCTCCGCATATATTCTTCTAACGGCGGAGGCAAACTTTTCACAGTATAATTCTGTTTTATTATACCCTCCTGAAAATAATTTTCGTATCGGCGTCAACGGCACGATCATGGCAATATCGCATAGAATAATTCTTATCGGCTTTTAAGTTTGAAATAAAAATATAATTAACAATTGAATACATTCTTCAAGAATGTTGCCAATCATCAAATTCTACGATAATCTGCGAATTGAACAAAAAATTTAACGTAAATGAAAAAATGTACTTACGTAATAATATTCGTTTTCCGTAGAGTCCCAAAATCTCGTCACTGCCGAACAATCGTCAACGTTCTGGAAGAATTCGAACGGTCCGATACGTTCAAAGACCTTCAAAAGAACAAAGTGTTATTTTTTATTTTTTTTAATAGAAAAATGGAGAAGAAGTGTCAAAAGAAAACTCTCTTCAACTGAACTCTACTAGCCACATTAGCGCGGACTGTACACAGAGTTGTTTCCCCCTTAATAAAGTAATTTCAGAATTTTTACACTTCCGCCCTCTACTATTTTTCGAGGTATTTAGAAAAAAAATTGGATAAACTTACGAGCCTCGTACGACACCCTTAAGGTGTCAAAATCAAACCTCTAAGCGTCAAAATTTCCCATTTTGCCAACATTATTTTCCTTTATTACCATATTCCTTTTCCACATGCGAGAATCACAAGTTCTGTCGGTGAGGTAAAGAAATTTTCGATCGGAAAAAAATCTTCCCAGCTCAATTCAATCGAATTGATAAAAAAATGTGATATTATTCGGATAAAAAATTGCAATCGTTTGGAGGCACCCCTTAACGATATTGTACAGGTCTCCAATTTAATCGAAAATTTTCTTTTTATCCAACCTTGATTGGTACCAAAGGTTGGACCTTATTAGATTAGGTAGTGCTTATCAGTTGCCACAAAAAATCAACATCGGCCCTACAATCGTTCGATGGCATAATTACTTGTGGCGCTGGAGTGTAAGAAACGTTGTTGAATGATGAAGCATTGGATCGTGCCAGCCATATACCCGTTGTGACATCGTTGATTAGATAATCGTCCGTAACCAAATCCAGTCTCGTGGAAAAAGCAGAATCATTGAAAGTAACGTGGAAGACTGCGTACGGCATTCTCTTCGTTCGTGACGGGCTCACCAATTCGGCCAACTCGAAATCCGGTACTGAATAAATTCGATGCATTGTCAATTTTTAGGGTTCCGTAGAAATCTAGGAACCCTTAAGGTTTCGGTTGGTCCATCATTCTCTCATTAATTTACCCGGTAACATAAAATTTGGTACAACCAAATGATAACAACTATGATATAAGGTAAAAGAAACAAAAATTGGGTTCACCTAATTGAGTACGGTGTCTTCCAATAAGTCTCGTCAAATGCAATTAAAAATGTTTTGAATAAGACTTTTTCTTTAACCCTTCAGCCACGAGATATTCGCTTACAAAGTCGTCATTAGAGCCCCCCCCCCTTAAAATTTCTAAACTATCAATACGAAAAATCGAGAAACAAATCAGAATTTCGTTTTTAATTAATTAATTCAATCAATCAAAATTATAACGACTTTTGTGGCAAAAATAGTTTATTAAACATTTGGAGATAATTCATTTTCGGAATGAATGAGAATGGCTACGAAACTCAATCATGTGCGAGTCCAACACGCTCTTGTCCAGTTATTTCATAATATTGATTGATAAATTTGTTTTCATTTATTACCTGAGCCATCAGCCGTTTCAAAAAAATTTCGTCTCTCCTCGAAACTCATACTGTCAAAAATAGTTTTTTCTGCCAGGATCACGTGGAACAGTCCAAAAATAATTTCCATGAAGAAGAACATCTTTGGTTGACGCGGACGAGACATCCTAGTGATTCGAAGAATTTAACCGCACGATTTTTATTTCGGTGATTAGACGCGAATCGCCTTCACCGTGTGAACCCATTTCGCAGCGCAGACTGAGGTATAAATAACATCGGTGCCCAACAAAAGCAGACCAGACGGCTTAAACGAAATCCAAGATCGATGGATCGAAATCTAAGATCAATAATCTGGTAATTGATATTGACATATGCACAGGAATGTGTAAATTAACATCTTTCAGCATCTTTTGAGGCGTCTTTTTTAATAAGAGCGATTAATGAGAGCGAAATTATTTCGAATCTATTTAAGCAGATGGTTCTGAGGCGTTCTTCACGAAAGCCAAAGGCGATTAAATATTCATCTATTCGACATATCAAGGCCGGTCATAGTACGCGCATTGCAATGTCTGTGCACACTCTATCGATCATAATTTTTCAGTAAATCGCAATCATTGTGGAATTCGCACATCATAATTCGCGATTAAAAAAAATGATTAAGGGGTAATGTTGAGTGGCTTGCGGGAAGAGTTAGGAATTTTCGGGATTTAACATAATCGAATTAAAATGCACTATACAGTATCAATTAGAACGTAAATTGAGGTACTCGCATGCATTTTTTCATTAAAAAATTTTTAATTTTGGGGTAACTATTAACGTTGTCCCAAAACATCTTTTTTTCGAAGATTGAAGGGCTCATTTCTGGTTTTTAACATGGCTGAAAAGAAACATAACCTCTTAAATCATATTCACAAAACGTTCTGGTACACAGCTCCATTTTTTCAAACATCCATATTCAATTTTCACGCCTCCAAGACTCGAATATCTAAAACAGCTGAATATTGCGTAATTTATAAAATGGGACGATTAAAAAAAAAAATTCAAATCAGTGGACAAGTGATTAATCGATCGAATAAATTACGATATGATCGAAATATAGCTCTCTATTGGTTTCACGTCATTATCAAATTTTACTTTATGGTTCAATGGATTACGAATTTTCTTTTCCCAACAGCGATAAACAACCCTCATCGACACAAGAAGACAAAGTTGCGGTTGGAGCTTTCGCGCAAGTCCTACTCGTATTTCGTTCTTGTAATCCGGAAAAAGCTCCGTGGTCGACAACCGGCTTTACCGTCTTTCGTTCGACACACTGAGAAATTATCGATCGACGAGCTTGCAGAACCCTCAATCCACATAAATATTCTCACTGGAATATTGACAAAACCCTTTGCTAGAACTCGATTTGCGACAAGGACTTAGCGGAACCCTCTGTTAACATAAATATGTACTGGAATATTTGCAAAACCTTCGCAACAACCCCGCCGGGAGCTGCAAAACGTCGTCGTTCGAAATTTTATGAGCGTGAGGAACGCCGCGCTGGATAAGGCGTAATTATTTTATTCTTCGAGACTTTATCGATC
This sequence comes from Sussaba pulchella, assembly GCA_963971145.1. Lineage (NCBI taxonomy): Eukaryota > Metazoa > Arthropoda > Insecta > Hymenoptera > Ichneumonidae > Sussaba > Sussaba pulchella. The sequence continues at coordinate 3,840,512 of OZ020174.1, read as the reverse complement.
TTTTTTCTTTTATGTGTTTTTTTGTTCAATGATATTTGTATCACTGACGATAAATTTTCGGACTAACATTGCTATGGTTCCGGTGACAAGGTTGCAGCTCGCTCGATGGCGAGTAGATTTATCGACCGCATCACGTAAAATTAGAACAACAGATTGGAATAATTTTATCCAAAATGGCTGAACGAAAATCGATGAGAAAATGATCAACATCATATTCCGTAGTCGCGAAAAAAAAAATTACAGATTTTTGTACAATACGAGAAATCTTTAATCAGTAAATTTAATTTGAATTAACAAAAATTCGGAATAAACCGAGAAAGAATTTGGTCGTTGATCAGTTTAGCATCGATGGCCTACGTTTTATCGGAATTCCATTTAGCTGTTCTCGAAAAATATGCTGCAATGTGTTTCGCTAATTTGACTTTCCTTGCTTGATCAATATCATGAACTGTAATTCATAATTTTCAGCTGCAATTGATGTTTCGTATAAAATACGAGAACGGTTGACTGCATCTTAAGTCTGTGCAGTCAACCGTTCTGGGTTTTTATTTCTTAAGTCAACGGTGGCATAAAAAAACACTTTAGGATGATTCAGCTATTTCTCTTGCACTCATCGGAGCGGTTCAGTCGATGTATTTCACTTTAAACAAATTTAAAATCCTTTCGTGTTGCTTCAATTCCTTCACGAAATGTGAATAAATTGTGTAATAAATTGTGATATCTGCGAGTGTAACGTAGGGTAAGGTAGATTTCTTCCCTGGTTCCAAACTTTATGAACTGAGCATGGAAAGTTCCGAATCATAACATCGTCGAACGTTGGCCGAATCCGGAATTCCTGTTTGGTTTGAGACAAATCAATCAACGGTGATTAATCAATCGCAAAGGTAAACATTTCTATTCTGTTTTTCCTATTTAACGTCATAATTACGAAGTAACAAATGCTGGCAATCGTCGACATGCCCTTAAAGTTATGAAGACGGATCCTAACCTCGAAGCGGATGACATAACCCCCAAATTTTTTGCAAATATAAGTTATCGCGTTTCAGATGGGTTTCAAACACGTTTCGTTCATTTCGAGGACGGTAATCGTCAATAATGGTAACGTCGAAGAAGCTTGCAGAGTATTGAACAGAATTCTTGGTCGCGAAGGTTTGTTGGAACAATACAGACGATGCAGATATTACGAAAAGCCAACGCAAACCAGACGAAGAATCAATTACGAACGATGCAAGTCTCTTTACGACGAAGACATGGATCGGAAGATCAAATTTATTTTGAGAAAGAACCGAGTCGAACCATTTCCTGGCTGCGTCTGAGTCGGGCGGAGCTGAGAAGTTGCAGTGGTATTGAATAAATTATGTTTAAAAAATATGGCGATGTACATTTTTTAGAAAATTCTGGGTTGTGTCGTTTTTTTTGTCCTTGTTTCATTATGATGTATTGGATTTGCTTTAAATTCTTTGATTAATTCAAATATTGAGGTCTTACTGGATGGATATTAAGCAATTGGCGAAATTATTGGAAGTTTGGGGAAAAGTTCTTGATAGAATGATAATACATGAATTATATCAGAATTTTTGACTGAATAATTTAATAGTTATAAATTTATGGATTCGACACGTTCGCTCGTGGGAAAACAGCTTCTGCGAACGTTAATGGTTGGAAAACAAATGGAACTAAGCCGCTGTAAGTTCTGAAAAAATTATATTAATGAGGTTTAGGATCGACAGATTGATTGAGCTCAGTTCCAAATGAATCGACTGAGTAATTGTCAAGAAACTAATTAAAGTAATGAGGAGTATCGTCCGAAACCGTTGAAACAGTTGTAAAGTCACTGACAAAATGTCAACTGCACGCCAAGATCCTCGAATTTCGACTTTAATTATCATGAAAAGTCGTAAATTAACATTTCCAAGTATCAATTTATCATTAATTTAGCTACTCGCAAAGCCAAATAGGTTCGACATGATCTAGACTTGTAAATTCACGATTCACCCACTTCAAACTAATTTTTTACCCGGCGAGATCCATTCAGCAAGACACCCTAAGATTATGTCGATACAACTCAGTCGGTAACAAACGTTGTAATCCTAATTTCTTGCCCACGATTGATCTGTCGGATAAAAAACTGGATTGTCGTTTCGAATTTGACAGTTTTAATAGCAGGGATAATTTAAATATTATTCCCATACATATCCCTGTTGCCCCCATAAAGGTTTCAGAAGAGATAAAAATATCCTCGGCCAAATTGATAAATCCTCATGAAGGCACAAACGATCCCGTATTTATCAACCTTCGTAACAATCTCTGGCGCCCCCAGTACGTGGCGCCACGGAATAGCGCAGTAACAAGTCGCGTGTGACCTTCCCTACCGACGTTCCGATTAAGGCCTTATACTATACGTAATTACGCCAATTTTCGAAGATACTTTTCTAGACGCAGTTAAAAGAAAATAAGGCATATATTGACGACATTTTTTTTGCAGATCATTCATGCACATGGTTAACTATACGTATAAAAAAATCAAAAATATTAACGAATGGCGGAGATATTACATAATAGAGCGATGTACTTTTTTGAACCTTGTGAAAGTTCTAACTTTTGAACGAACGTTCAGATCGCTTTGAAATTTTTACAACATATTCGCAGTATCATCACCTATCGTGTGAACCATAGAAACAAAAATTTCGATGACACAAAAAAAATATATAAAAAATAAAATACCGACGGAAAATTGAGCGAAAAAATTTTAAGTTTCGAATTTTTATTGTAATAATTTTCTAAAAATAATATTGTTGGTTCACGACGAAGATGCATTTCTTATGCAATTGAAAATATGTTCATTTCTATTTTGGACACCCACATCGATGCTGAGAACTTTCACCATTAACGCGCGCGCGAAAAAAATACATTGCTTTATTATGTTATATCTCCGCCAGTTGTTAATGTTTCTGATTTTTTTTTACATATACTCAACCATGTGCATAAGTGATCTGTAAAAAAAATATTGTCAATATATGCGTAATTTTTTTTAACCGCGTCTAGAAAATTACCTTCGAAAATCGACGAAATCGCGTATTTAAGGCCTTAATATACCACATCCGCGCGGCAATGCGATCCTTGATCGATTATAAATTTTCCGTTCGGTCGGTGATTGCGTTCCAGCGATAAATCTAATTGCCGCTGCCCCGCGGACAATGCGATTGCGAAACGTTTGACTTCATTTTAGGATCTCTACAGTACGAATTGGTTGAAGCGGACGCGAAACTTCGATGACCATTTAATAAATCGTATCCTCAAAGGGCAACCATCGTAACGTGTCGTCATTTAATTGATCCATTTGTTCCGGTCGTTGCAATCGTATAAAAACGAACTTCATAATTCTTAATTTATTCCGTGACACAATTTCGATTCAAGCTCCGTCGAATCCGGTAGAAAAAAATGTCAATACCACAAAAAAAATGAATTGACACCTAGCACAAATTTACAAATTTATATGCGGACCGCTGTCGATGTATGGGCATCCTATTTTCACTTATTGAAATTACACCCATAAGAATGAGAATCCAAGAACTTACTGAAAAATTCGGTATTGATCGAATCAACAATTTAAAACCGATATGTTTACTACAACTTCAATCAAACCTATCATCATCAATTAAAAATAATTAAAATAATAAACAACGGAGCAATAAAAATCCATTGACTAAATCAGTTATTCAATGATTAAATGCAAGAAAAACGAAAAATTCTTCGTTTTTCTTTCGCTCTTCGATCTGTGGCCTATTGGCAATATACAATCCTTGGCATGTCATCCTAGATACCTGTAAAACTGAAACCTGTCAATCATCATAAAAGAAAACTACAACTGCTTTTACTACTACTATCACCACTACTACGAGATAAATTGCGAAAAAAAAATTTTCACGACGACACGGACGTGAATAAAAATATGATTAACGGCTCGATAATTTCTTCAAACTCGTTAGAATTAGCCGCTGGCACGATAAAAAAAGTTACGAAGACTGCGAAGCTGAATCGTCGAGAACTTATCTACCCTAATAACCCTCACGTTTTTCCAAAATGGTCGGAGTTGCGTCGCGTTTCACGAGAACGGTGCCGAAAGCCGGCTATCACACATACCCGAGTTGCGGCGTTTTGCGTTACAACGCCGCTTCACCCATTGCCACCCCCTCGACGTTGTTCCCGTCGTCGTTGAACCCTTCTTTACTCCCTCAAAACTTGGCAACGACAACCATCCAACGTCCGCTTCGCCCCGGTCGAACCACGGCCGAGGTAAAGCCGAGCCTTCGCGCTCGTCCTATCTATTCAATTTTCGCCAAGTTGGCGAAGCCTTTGCCAAGAAAATTCCCCGTCGCAGGCTTCCTCCGCGTTTTGTCTCTTCTCACTCGCGAACAAGCGACGATGAATCATTGGAGTGTGGAAAGGAAAAATTTTTGTGTCCTTTCGGGTGCTCGATCTGGTCTCCGAGTAGAAAATTAGATAAGTTTACGAAACTAACGTTAATTTCACCCGGTGGTATTACACTCGTACGTGATACGCCTTAAGGTTGCCAAGACTGATGGAAAAAAAAAAAATGATCCGGTGGTGAATATTTTTTTTAGAGGTTTTTTTTTTGGATCTGAAGGAGGTGATATGTTTTAATCGCTCTCGAGTTTCAACAATTTTTTCGGTTGCAATTTATTTTGTTGTAATGTTGAGTACAAGGCTGGTATCGAGTAGCTTGGAATTTTTATTATAGAGCGGGGGAGGGGGAGGGGTTTGAAGCCAGGAGACGTGTGAGTGCATTTTTCAGTTAAGCTGGTCAGTGATTTTTTGAATCCTTTTTTTTTTGAATGCTTGGAGGTTTTTTTTAAATTTTCTTCTGACGGAATCCAATTTCTTGGGAATGTACGAAATATTTTTAACCATGGCGAAGTTCTTATATTTTATGTATATGCGAGTTTCGGAAGGGAGCCACTGTGCGGTACTTTCGATACAGCAACGTTCTAGCGGAGGTTTGTCAAACAGCTTACAAACGCCAGCTGCACAAAGTTCTCGAGCTTGCGCAATGTAACTTGAGTCTGAAATTCAGATCATTTCATTAAAAAACGATCAACCGAAGAGACTTACGTATATTTAGAATAACTCTTGTATTTTGCGAAACATAATCGATTCATCATCCATTCAACTGAGAAGTATTTCATGTTATCATCATTTTTCTTCCGTATATAAATATGCTGTTTTCAACATCTACAGAAGTCCAAATATCCGGAACTAAACAACAAAATCGACTCTCATTTTTCTTCTTCATCATAAGCTTATGCATAGCAAGTGCTGTCACTGTATCTAGTTATACTCTTCAAATATCTTCGACAGCACTGTCTTTATCGACATTTCCATCGAAAAAATAATCTACCCCTTACGTCATCCTGAAAGAACAAAAAAATAGAAAAAAATGTACGGTAAGAAACTGATGCATATTTTTAACAAAAGTTCCTATTGACGGGTAAAAGAAAACAAGTAAAAATAACAGAGAAAAGATTCTCTACAACCATCGACATCCCAACCGTCGTAAAGTTATCGCAGCAATTTTAGAGGGATTGAAGCCCTTCAATTTCATACGGAATACGTTACATGAAACGGTGGCACGTTTACGTCATAACTCAGAAACCTTGCGATATTTTGCGCCATCTTTTGACGATTAGCGCCGAAGGAGTTCCGAGAACCCTTCCGTACATCGAAATCATTACCACCAGGTCTCAATTATCATCTGAATAGCTCTTCGATATCTGAATAGTACCCTGTATCCAATTCACTACATCCAGGTGGGAAGTATCACTTGAATAGCTTTTCAAAACCATTCATCACCCTAATTGGACATCCTTATCCCTTATTAGGAAACGCAGGCAAGACTAGCTCGAAATAAATGAGGAATAAAATTCGCAAATACGATAAAATTGGTTAGAATAAATACCGTAAATAGTGAACGAAAAATAAATCCGGTAAGTCTGCGGAAAAATTAATAGTCTGCGATGAGAGAACAACGTATCGGGTGGGAATCAAACTTCCGACGGATCAAAGTTTCGACAACGTATACATGGAAGAATATCCCTTATTTCCCAAATTTGCAATTTTTTTTTGTCACGCTGTCTCGAAAAAAATTCTTAAAAAAAAAAATATTAAGCCTAAGGAGACAATTTCGAAATGATATTGCCACGAATATGCGTGCAGCTTCCGAGTCCGTGCGGCACGTGTCAATATCATTTTTGAATCGTCTACCCAGGCTCGAAATTTTTGTTCTCCGTAAAAAAATTTTTTCGTAGGCGTGCCAAAAAAAATGTCCAAATTTACAAAATAACGAACACCCTAATACATGAGCATAATGGCGTAGCTCGTTCGACCGCGTAAACATCTCCACGTGAGACCGAGATACCTATACATACGTTGTCGAGGTTTCGATCCATCGAAATATTGTCATTCGAAACCTCCCCAATTCGGAACATTAATTTTCGGAATATTTTTATTCGTTTCATCGACCCGTCAAAACTTCGATCAATCGAAATTTCGATCCCCACCCGGCGAATCGCGGGGTCACGAGCGCGGCCCATGAAACCGAGCACGCGAGAATCTCAAAGTTGGAAAACAAGGAGCGAGGCGGTCGCGAACGGCTGAAGAGAAGAGATGAGAATAGGATAAGTGATAGACAGTTGAAGAAAGGAGCGAAGGACTGAGCGGGAGTTGAGAGGACGAGACGATGAGACGATGGGACGAGGAACAGCTCGAGGATCCTCAGAGGAGTTGAACTTAGAACGCGGCTCTGAGCAAACTGTCTTCGGGGTACTTCCTCCCCTCCCTCTTCTCGTCTTCTATTCATCTTGCGGTGGAACGATATATAGTTCCACGAATCTAGATGCCGGGGGGACTCAAGCCAAACCGCGCTAATGTCTCTTCTCTTCGGCTTCTCGTGCTACTTCCGGAGTCTGGAGAGCCAAGCGTGGCGGTACCGCACGGCACGGTGTACCCCCGCACCGCAGAATCGTCGTTATTGGTGTACTTCACAGAGGGTTTTCTTCGTCCCAACAGCGGAAAGTGAGCTCCGCGGTGCCAAACTGACGCGGTCTCTCACGCTTGTCTCGAAACTGAGACAACGACGTCACGGAGTAACCAGGGGGCGGGCGGTTTGAACCACGGGGACCGAGTTGGCGAAGCTGGGACGAGGATTCTGGACACGAAAAGTGGTCCAAACTCCGAGCCAACGATATGGGAGAAATTTATTCGTCAAGCTACGAAAACTAACGTTGCCATAATCATCTTTCTCGTTCGATCGCTGAAATAATGAAAAATCATTACGAAAGTTTTAACAAAACTTTTTTTTAATCCTTGACTATCATCACCGCCTTATTTTCCGAATGTGAAGGGTGGTCTCGTTTCGAAGATGATTTCGTTAAATATTTATTCGGTTGAATTGATATTCCTTCATGGAAATCCGGTAGTTACACGTGAAAAGGGATGAAAGAGCATAAATTTAATCCATGGTCTACCCTCGGTTGCTCGATCGCTTCAACTTCATGCATATTTAACGTTCATATTGACCGTTGGACGTTGAAGTTACAAGAGAAGTTTGTTTGGGAAAAACAAAAAAATTGAAAACAAACAAAAAGAAGACGTTTCCGCGAGAGAGGTTGGTGTCTGTTCGATGAACCGAAAGCTCGGACGGGATTGGCTGGCCCGTCTCCGATGGTAATCTCTTTGGCAACGATAGACAAGGTTGACGTTGTTCGACGATTACTCAGCAACCCGGCTCTAGTCCGGTTTCTCATGAATATTGCTCGGAGCTTACGTAATTTCTACGAGTTACAAAAGCGTTACCGAGACTTCGCGCCTGTTCGACGAATATAGAACCTCCTGCATATTGCAATGAGTGCACGCCGCCTCCGTCCCACGATTTTACGCCGCATGGGATTCCCGCGACTGAGGTCGAAATTACTTTCGTCGAGTCATCAGAGGAATAGTCTATAGAATTTGGTTGGTTTGTCCGGTGCCGGGCACCAACCGCCTAGCACCGACGCTTCATGACGGAGATTCTGTAACAAAGTCCTCTTTCGTAATACCAACGATTAGTGCAATGAACGAAATAACACTGACGAGTTTGATGAAGTGTTTCAAGTTGTGCAATAAATTCCCGGCGTTTTTGTATTGATTTTCTTTTCCCGCCATTTTGGGATTTGTTGGGTAAAACATATGCATGCATTTGCAAGTCATTTTATTGCTCTACACATTTTCTTGCTTCAATTTTTCGAATTGATTGATTGTAATCAATTGTCAGGATTTTGAAATGGAAGCTCAAGAAGGCGAAAAAAAAATCATTTAGCTACGTTAAAATTTGAAATGATTTTTTTTCAAAAATAAACTATAAAAACGGCGGTAATTTAATACAGAACCTAACATATCGAGACTCGATTCTGAAATCTTTGCTATATTGATTTTCCCATTTCGCTACGGAATTGAAACAACGTCGGTGTATATTTTTATAACCCACCGTCGAAGACTTTTTGAACAATCGATTTTTTCAAGAATACCACAAAAATGGATGGAGAAAACTTTGATGCGATGGTTTGGTAATTCTGGAAATAGCTGAAAGTTAGTCACGATGTGACGTTGATCGGGCTATGACGGTACGATATGTCATTTCTTATTTCCGTTCCCATTTACTGGCACGTTTAATTTCGGTGATACGAAGACGATAAGTCCACGGACCAGAAATTGATATTCGAAATCATTTCAACTCTCTGCGGTCATGTTTTTCGTAAAAATCGTCGTCCGTGCCGAGAATAGTCCGAGTTTCCACCCCCAAGGAGTTGACATAACTATCGCACAGTTTGTAATCTCATAGAGAGTGATCTCCTTTCTAACACGAGCACACCAGCTAGTAAAACTATTCTGAATCCATGTCGATATTGTCTATTTTCACTTATCTTATAGCCGGGAGGGCGGTAAAAAACATAATACCCGGAAAGCTCATTGGTCCATGCGATAAATAGACAGAGAAGTACAGCTGGGTCATAGTTTCGAAATAAACTCAACGTGAGATAAGATAAAAAATAGTGAACCCAAAAATTCTCCGTTACAGAAAAACGAGCAAATCGGCTCTGACTTAGCTCTAGTGCAAACTAACTTTCCATAAACCACGTGATTAAAAAAAAAATCAGTGTATATCTACTCGACTTTTCTAACTTATTCAACCACGAGATCCCATTTAACGGCAAACGACGCTGTTGCAGACCAAGTATAGTCAACTGCTGCAGCTACGAGCTCATCAATAATCAACGGCTGAATTTCTACATCCAACGTTTGATCCAATTTGTTCGAGCGAAATTTACGTTCTCCTGGCACAAATTAACGATAAACCCAAATATCGTCTCCTCACGTTCACTCGTTATCACTCGAATTACTTTTTTTTTATCATCGTACGACTCGTACAAAACTCCGCTGACTTGTCAGCCACCAAAAGATTTTTTTTTCACATTTATATGTACGCTATTGATTACGTTGCAATTTTTTTTGTTGTGTTCGAGGGGCTATGGGTCGTTCGGGGAATACTCTTTTTATCACGCATTTGCAATATTGGTCCGTTGGATTTATCTTTCCTTTGTGCCGATTTTCGTCCGACCGTGGACTCAATTTCAGAGACACGTTTCGAAATATAGATTGCTCATCGTATCCCGTTAAAGCCGGCCATCGCGATTCACAGTCGCTGGATTTTCACGTATTGCCTCGTGCTTCGAAACGACGCGAGTATGTACTCAAATTAAAAGTAGTCAAAACGTATCCGTAACCCGAATTTTTTTTTTTTTTTATGGAACGTCACGCGGAAATGATTGGGATTTCAATGCGAAAGGGATTATTAGCTCGTGCGAAATTGAACGACACGCGATTGAATGCTTTGTTTTTGACCGGGAGAATTGATGTTTTGGTATAATACTGCTTTGAGAATTATTCGTTGTCCCTCCAGTGCGTATGAAAGTTTTTCTCCGGTTTCGTCTTTCGGTCGATGGCGATGCAAAAAGCACGGACGAACTCACACTAACATAAATCAAGGTACAGCGATTGTTGCATAGATCGATATACATACTAACAGACATTTACGTTCACAAGCTTTCGGCCGAGTAGCATTTTTTTTCTTCAAATTTACATGCCAGTAATCAACGATCCGAGCTTTCATATAAATGTGTGATTTTTAGAATCAATATTTTTACATGGTATGAAATATTGTTAAATGAGTATTTTTTGCTTTTCACTTTTCACATACAGCAGAGTGAATATCGTAAGCCTGATAGCATCCGGAATTTTTCAATTATTCGTTTCGATAATTAAAAAATGTCGCGTAGCCGAAAATTCGACACAGATCCGATGAAAATGTGCATCCATTGAATTGCCCCAATTACCCGATAATTTTAGAGACCCGGGAGGCGAGAAATTTGAGGGAAAGAAGTCCTTCTTCGTCTTCTTGAGATTCAGGCACTGAGATAATTAAATCTTTCACTCAAATTACTTCTCACATCCAATAACGTGACTGCTCCTTTCAATCTTACCGTTAATATAATTATTTCGGGCCGTGCACTGTGCGCGGTGCCAGTGGAAGCTTCTAATGTGATCCTTAAATAAGAATGAGGATATCATCCACCACACCAACCGCCCATATGGTTGGATCGAAGTCCCGAATATCCAATGTTCTGACAGGTCAATGAATCGAATAAAAATACTCCGATAATGAATGTTCCGAATCGGCATGGCTCCGGCTGTCAATATTCCGAAAGATCAAAATCCTGGAAACCAATCCATTGACAAACCATTGTTAAAACTTTCGCGGGCATCAATCAGTCATCCTAATAGAATGAGCCGCCCTACGCCGAGGTGAGGAAAAACTATTGTCCAAATCTATCCATTCGCCTTCGAATTGCTGCCATCTTCTCGCGATTAAACGAGCTGCACCTTTATACCTATAAATTGTTTTTTATATAAATCCGGAATATTTATTTTCGAAGCATTTTAATTCGAATCGATGGCATACAGGGATGGAATTTGTTCAATAAAAATGTAATTACAATACTTCCATTACTAAACTATCGTGAATTCTAATTTCTTATTAATATTAGAATCAATCGTCAAAAAATAATTCGTCCAAATGATTTATTATTATTACAAAAATGTTAAAATTTAATTATCGCATAATAATTAATCACAATTAATTATTCGAAAAGGTATCCGAAATACTTTTTTAGTCAATGAATGCCCATCTTTCACGCGATTGCTCGATAGATTGAGGTTTCTATTACGTTGGACATTTTCCGAAAATCCCGGAATTCGACGATACCGACGCAATCTACAGAGTACTCATCCTACAGAGTTTCTCTTTGGAGAATTACGATAATTACGTGGCGATGCTTTCGTTCGGCCGAACTCGTGAGTCTGACATATTACGATCGATTTTCGAGGAAACCCACTGTACGTACGGAGTTCTCTATTTGCAACGTATCGCCGTGTTGCGCAGTTTCGTGACGCGTTGCTCAACGTCGTTACCCGCAGCTTACCTGGCACCGAGCCGTTCGTTAGGATATTTCTCGAGGCTCCTGCGAGTCCCTTGAATAAATAGCTACGCAGCGAGGTACAGAAAACTAGTTGCGCAGAGTTTTCTGACATGTCCGTCAGTCCACGCGTATGCGAAAGCACCGACGTTTCCAAAAACTCATTCGACCCGTTTCTACCCGCGTCAATCTCGACAGCGCGCGTTACGCGCTTTCTCGAGAAACATAACACAATCGTGTACTCTTGCATGGAACTCGTGCCATGATTAGTTTTGCTTCAAACTATTATACCTACGCTCTCGTGCTTTTTCCTTACACGGAGATTATTTGGGTTGCGTTCGAAGTAGGTATTTGCTTGGATTGGAAAAGCAAGCGCCGAGTTGAAAGTTCGAAACTATTTAATTCATACCAATTAGCAGCTTTCAAGATGTTCAATAGTCTTACGGATTCGACTGTAATTGAGAAATCAGGTGTTGCAAATTGATCTTTTCTATTTTGATCAATTTTATTTTATTTTATTTCATTTTGCTTTCTTTATTTTATTTTATTTTATGCAAAAGAAAAACGTTGATTTTTTTCTACAAGCCGAGAGACCTAATACTGCACAATTTTCACGAATTTCAGTCATATTTTAGTGGAATTGCACATTTTTAGTGGATGTTTCGACATGAAGTAGAAATCGGTAACAAAAATTCTGAAAATGTCGACATAGTCACAATTTTCGATACGGAACTAATGAACCACATTTAATTATGGAGTACGGATAAGCGCTCGTGCCGGTTTATTGTAATTTCCGCAGTTTTCCGACAAAAATAACGATAACTATCTACTGTCAAATTTGGAACTCGATACAATATTTTCAATTATCTAAATAAATGTTTTCAAGCAAAATATATGCGACCCCCTTTAATACAGCCCCTCCTGTGCCTCACCGTCAATTACAATTCCCGAAAATGAGCCTAAAACACACACAGAGCTCGACTCTCGATTTTACATCGGCTATCGATCAAATTCCTCCTATACGACTACCTCGATTACACAACCAAGCCTCATCCGCTCGTACTTCGCACGACTGTTTCTCCCATTACTTCGACATCAACGTTTTCCATCCGCAACTACGACAACGAATAGTCCAATAAAAAACAACTTGACGAAAAAAAATAGCCCCCCCGAGTCGTCGTGACGCATCGTTATGCGAAACTCTCGGCGGAGAATTCCGTCACGTGCGAATTCGTCCGATAATCCAAGATGCAACGTTTTCGAAGCCATCGTGGCGCACACAAACGCGCTCTATCGTCATTCCTCTACTTCTTCCTCGCGAACGCGAAGCAACCGGCGAGCTTTTCCTTCTCCATCGTACCGAGAAAAGCTACTTCATGTACCTACGAGACGCGCGCGTGATTCACCCACGTACATAACTTTCTCTTTCATCGTTCACGTAATACGTGTACTGCGCTTGTGTAATATTATTCCAACAAATCCCGTTGAAAAGTTCATAGACTTCTACGTCGTGTGTTTACTCGGAGATGCGCAAGCTCGCCGCATCTGTACGAACGCCGTTGAATATTTGTGGGCTGTTCTACATGTTGCTCGCAAATGTATGTGCCCAAGGAAGTTTGAAATTTATAACGTCCTGATGGGATATAATGCCTACTTTAGAAATTCGTAACGACGTACTTGAGTCGAGAGCAGACTGCAGTCTACTCGTTTTACAAAAGGTAATTCGGGACTTTTTTTTGCAACGATCACGGCTAGTCGAATTTTTTGAATTTCCGGTATTTATTTGTTATTTAATTTTAATCACGATAATATTTATATTTTTATGTTTATTATCGTTAAATTGCCTTTAATGGTTTTTTGAGGTAGGACGATTGATCCTTTCGATGATGTTGACGTCACGGAAATAGCAAGCTCGTCGAGCTTGCATCTGAAATGGAGAGAAAAAAAGATCAGAACATTTACGAGCGAGACAAAATTTCTAGTCATCATTTTGGGAAGGAAAATTGTTTCCAAAGTTATTATATTTTTAAGTCAAATGAACCTACGTACCGATTTTTCCAAAATCTATAAATTTCCTTCCGTAAGAAATATCATCCGAACGATATTTTCAAACAATCACTGAATATCCAGCAAATACTAAAATTTCAGAACAAACGATTGCTCCGCCACATTCATCGCAGAAAAAAAAATTCAAACCTAATCCTTTCCCAGCCATTCTCCGCGATAATCTCCTCTCGACCCCGCCATTCTCTCATCGCAGTTATCATCGGTATCATCAACAAACAAAAATATCCATTGCACAATGCCGTAGCTCCGAATCCGATGCGTGAAGTGGCTCAAAGCAACGCCCCAGTTTCGTCCAAAAATGGCGGGGGGAAAAAAAAATTGAAGAAAATGGGATCAACGTAACTGGCGCAAAGTCGAAGGGGATGGAAACTCGTGTGCGAGTTTCCGGCGGGCGAACGAATCCTCTCGTCAACGAATTTTCGCCGATGGCGGTGCTATCCATTATTTTCCGCTTTCACCGGGCTAGGCGTTATATTTCCGTGTGGATGCCCCATTATATCGAGTCACAATAGAATTTGCGCGGCGCCGTGTGTCTCTTTTGCACTTTCTCTCTCTCTATCTTTTTCCCACCCTCTCCCTCTCTCTCTCTCTCTCTCTCTCTCTCTATTTTGCTCTCTTTCGTGATCCACTTTTTTCTGTTTTCGTGTATTCTCGCCTGTCTGCTTTCGTTCTCGCTTTAACTTCTGCGTCACGTTGCACACCGGATATCCTCGCGCACTTCGGCAACGAAATGAGTATCCAACGGTGGCGATATCATCCGACTGCTTCGCTCCCGTTTCACGCATCGCTCGTTGGCAACTAACCCACTGCACGATATCTACGTACACCTTCCGTTCTATCGCGTGTAAACCACGTTATCCGCTACTTCCGCGATTCCTCGTTTCGCTGACATTCGTTACTACGTGAAACATCGTGTCTTGGGAGAGAAAAACGTTTTATCTTCGAATCATACTGCGAGCTTGCGATCCACGCAGATCGGGCAATCGGATAAATATATACGAATTATCAATTTCGCGGTTCAGTTTTTAAGCGTTTCGATGGGTATAATTTACATTAGTTTGATTGTTGAAGGATGATTTTTATTTCCAACGATTTTCTGAGGTCGTTCGATGCATTGGCCAACAACGAAGACGAGTTTGGTATTGAAGGGTTGTTTCTAGTTGTTTGTGGGTTAATAATTTTTTTCAGTCGTGTTGACATAATTCCATTTGATTACGCTATTGAGTATCAATTGCCAAATATATTAACGTACTCATATACATTTTATCATGAAATTTTTTTCAATTTTGGCGGAATTATTGCCGTTGTCCCAAAACCCATTTTTTTGAAGATCACTTGGGCCGAGCTTATCTCTGGAACAAATTATCTAAAATAAAAAACCAAAAGGATTTTGTTGGTATAATATTAAACGCATTTCGTGAACAAATAAATAAGCGAAATTTCGATTTTCATATCAATGTCGTTGATTTTTCCAAAAAGTTCAATTTTTGGAGTTAAAAGAATTTAGTTTTCGACCCAAAAATCATTCTGAAAATCAAAATTTTGCTAAACACTTCGTTCACGAGCCGCTCCCACTTTCTACCTCAAACATTTTTCCTTCTCAAAGCCATAATGAAATATTTTGCAAAATTTTCCGAAGAATTCTTTCAACCGCACAGCAGCGTATCGCGCGTCATCATTTCAGAAGCACATGCGTCATTCCATCGTTCACGAATGTTCGCTAGCCATGCGATGTTAACGGAGCCAATAATCGGGGATCGGTAACGCATTCGGTGCACGCGATGATCCAGCCAATTTTCCCCCGTTAAGTGGTATTTGTGCGAGGCACGAGATCGCGATTTGCTCTTCCGCGATACGGCAAAAAAAAGCTTTCGGCAACGAGGATCAAACGATTATCGTTCTCTTCGACGAATGCAACCCACATTTTCTCCCGTTCGTCTGCTACGTACGTTTTTCTTTCGGTTCTTCATTCGACGTTTCCTCATCACTCGGCAACTGCAAGAGGCCCAAAGGAATAAAGCCACGAGAGCCTGTGAGTT
Organism: Sussaba pulchella; assembly: GCA_963971145.1. Classification (NCBI taxonomy): domain Eukaryota; kingdom Metazoa; phylum Arthropoda; class Insecta; order Hymenoptera; family Ichneumonidae; genus Sussaba; species Sussaba pulchella. The sequence continues at coordinate 3,824,818 of OZ020174.1, read as the reverse complement.
CGGAAAAGCATGTGAGAGAAGTATTTATGAAGAGGCAACTGGAGATCAACGTGAAATACAAGAAAAGATAGTTTCGTAGGAATACGAAGAAGCCAAAGGTTTCGCAGTGGTAGCGGTAAACGTTGAGTCAGACAGTCGGGCAATTCAGAGCGAAGACTTTGCGCTATACGAGCGATTGTGGATCGAAAGGCAAAAACGATGAAAGCTTCATATCCAACCGAGCGTCTGTTCGCGTTTGAAGCACCGGTTCGGCAAATAAATATCTCAGTCGATGGAATCGAATGGGAAACAAGCGATTCGCGACAGACAATAAAGAGATGAAATTCAAAAAACGAATATAAATATATTCGTACTTTTTCGTGTATACATGATTGAAAATATATTTTATTTGCATTCGTGGAAAGTAAATATACGTGAAAAAAATTCAAAGAATGAATAAATAAATTAAAAAGAATATATAATTAGAATGAGAGGAAGAAACGAGTTGAAAGCTGAAACTTGGAAATTGTTTCCTTAGAATCTGAGGTAATAAACGAACTAGGTGAAACTATTTTTATCAATTCTGGCGTCTTCATAGTGGATTGAATCCAGATATTTTTCAAAAAAATGTTTTCTCGAAGCTTCGGAAACATCCTGAACATATTTACACGGAAATCCTGATAAGAATTTTCTTTTGACCGTCACATTGCTTTCTTTATGAGGAAGTAGAAATAAATATGATTTAACTGAGATAACGAGATGAATGTTGCAACAACGACGTGACAAAACTGGGGGGAAGAAGGTTTCTCGGTTGGAAAGTAGCAGAGAAAAAGTCAACCATCGCAGAACTCGAGGGTGAAAAAGTATAAATGTATATATACTTACGTTACCAATAGTAAGCTTTTCACGCGAGAAGATGGTATCAGCTCCGCGCGGCGGTAGCTGCTCGTTAACGGGAAACGTCTGCTTCGTCGAGTTTAAAAAGTGGGTAGAAACAGCGGAGTATCCGGGAAAAAGAAACTAACGAAAATAAGGAGAGATTCGAAGTGTCTATTCTTTCTTTCTCTTTAGTTTTTTCCTTCTTCTTTATTCTACTTTCAATTAAAGATATACATCCAGATTCTGCAACTTGCTTCGTTTTCACAAGTTCTCGTTATATCTGGACCGCATTGACATTTTCTTTGGTAATTAGTGGAAAAACCAATTACCCAATCGATAATAATAATAAAAATTATTATTATTGGCTATAGCTGAAGCGTGGCGATGTGAATAATGTCACCACCGCGGAATTTCGATTTTTCGATAAACAGTTAAATACGTCGCTCGCACATGGAAATTTGATATTTCTTTCCCGATTATTTTCTTCACAACTTTAATCGGAATGTTATGATAGTCATTGCAACGAATTCGACCCCGTGGTTATGAAAAATATTCCAACAAATTATCCGAATTTTTCTTTTTCCAACAAACTTTCTTCATACATTATTATTGCGTGGGTCGTGACACAAATTGACACACCTCGGGATGTAACAGAAATCGAACTCGTGCCGATGATACTTTGTTATCGATATCGAATGATCAAATATAAACGAGCGATTTTTTCGTTCGATAAATCTCGGTGAAATCGTTCATTCCAAGCGTGTCGGATGCCACGAATCGTCCGGTCGTACTTTAAGGAATTCGTACCTTCAGCCGAGTGGATTTTCAAACCCATCGGTGGAAGGAGAATATGGAGGAAAAGAAAGTGAAGCATAAGCCAGCTCAAAACGAAAACGTATTGCGTTGCTTTTCCCGTAAAGCTCGGCATTCTCATATGCCCCGCTGCAACTCACTTCCGCAACGGATCGCATATATATGTAGATGCATATATATATATATCTATGCGTGCATTCGTTCGGGAAGCACGAAATATTCTGATCGATGAACGCATCTCGAGAAACATATTGCGCCATTCATGAATGTGCATTGGTATGAAAGGGGAAACTTTTTTAAGCTAGAAATAACGAATATCAAACGGAGCGATTTGTAATAGAAGACAAATATCGCAGTGGATCGATTTATTTCGAACAGAATAGTCGACCAATAAAACGATAACGTAGATATATAATAATAAATAATCAACGTATATTATAATAATAATTTACAATTATTTATTTATCATATAATGTTTTAAAAATAAATAAACGAAAAATATAAAAATTTTGATTGTATATACTTATTTAATTGTTATGATTATCATATTAATATTATTCAATTATTTATCATTATTATTACACACATAATAATATTATACATATAGACATGGAATATTGTTGTATTTGTAATCATAATTATAAATAATTGAATAATATTTCCGTGACCATCGACGATTATTTTTCGATCGAATAAGCTTCGAAGTTTTACATAACTCATATATATACAATATTTTTAATACACATGATCTCGCTTTCTCTTCCTCTCTCTCTCTTCCTCTCCTTCTTCTATATCATAGTAATCTAATACATATATATTAGACTGTGTAAAAAAAATAATTTGTTTTCTTGCTGGGCCGAGATTGAAACGATAGTTTTTGGCATGCAGAAAGTTCTCGGAGAGAGCAGATGAAAAAATATTTTCTCCACAACCGCGATTCGAAACCGCAAAAACCTTAACATAAAAATTGACGGTACATTACCTCGCCTGATGAGCGAACCATTGGGATTTTATTCTCCGACGTGACAGATGAAGTGGCAGTTCTGGTGGGACCTCGTTAAAACAAATCGCTGACTCCGTCGTTCTCTGCGGTGTTACAACTACATTGCATACAATACAATAAAACTTCCATGTCGAGGCAACGCGAACCCGGGTTATTTTCGTGGGAATTCGTACAATTCGGCCGCATCGACCACCATCGCCAGTTTGTAATCATAACATTTTTACGGTTTTTCGTTAAAACGTTTTGTTCTTTTTTATTTTTTTATTCCAATGTGAATTCATACATGTAAAAAAAATGTATTTTAAAAAGCACACAACGCGAGCGGTTATCGTGTATACTTCGTTGATCGAAGTCCGTGGCACGATGGTACCCTCGTTAAATCCAGGCGCTGCTGCCGCAGAACAGCGCGAAAACATAACGAATCCTCGGTACGATTCGAGTATTGGAAATAAAAATAGAATAACAGTCGAAAAAAAAGTGGTCGTTTTTTTCGACGTTTGGCAAAATGTGTGTTGGGGGAGCGTGAAATGATGTAATAAAAAGTTTCTTAGCCAAGTGGATTTCGAGCGAGAGAAAGAGAGAGACCGATATATACAGGGTGTCCCGAAATCACCGCAGCGAAAGAAAACCATGGGAACCTGTGGTCATTTTGAGTCGAAACAATTAGGGGTTATTTATTCCTTTTCCTTTTACTTCCATTTTCTCCTTTTCCTCCGCTCTTTATTGAAATACCTGACCCTTCAAACCTGCCCTGAAATTTTTCTTATTATTTCATTCGCAAAACTCGTCGAAGACCCTGAACAGCGTATCGCGAGCAACCGGACGTTTAAAAACAAGAATTTTCTCGAAACATTTCCGATCGATATCGATAATATTTATTTTCATATTCCGGTGGATTTTTCACGTTTTTTAATAATTATACGGAATTGGTTCCCTGGAGTGCGATTTTTCCTTTTCCTCCTTTTTTATTGAAACGAGAATATCTGACCTTTCAAACCTGCCTTGGAATTTTTCTTACGCGGAAAACAGTTTTCCTGTAATTTATTATCAAACTCGATTATTTTGATTTAAAGTTAAAAATTCTGGTCTCGATAAAATAAATTACAAGAATCCGCTGTACTTTGGCAAAGATAGATTCAATTAGAGCAAACGAGAGTCAAAATTACATTAAAAAGGGCAAAATCACCCCCAATTTTTTCGATTTAAAATTACTTCACGTACCTATATGGTTTCCGTTTGCGACGGTTATTTCGGGACACCGTGTATATCGAGCGCAAAAAAGAGGACCGGACGAGGGTATGGTGTACGAGCAACTTCAATTAAAATCGACGCAACGAACAACTTTCGGTTCAAACGCAGAGCTATGCCGCTGCGTTCAATTGCTCTTGGCACCTACGTCCTTCGATCGTCGTATAGCCAAACATTCGACGGCGATTCAACGCGATGCTTCAATCAACGTTCTGTTGGGAAACTTAAAATAATTACAAATCGGGTAGGTTAATTTAATTTACGCGTCACAATTACAATACCGACGGAGTCTTTACTCGTGCCCGAGGAAATTAAAATAACTGCCAATCACCTGTCGACACCCTTGTCGACGAGTTTTACTTTTTTCGAACTATCCCAACGTTTAAAATGTTTCTTATTACTACATTTTTTCGATAAACTGTTGAAGAAACCTACATTCGGAATTAATTGAAAAAAAATGTATTTAGTCAAATTTTGAGTGATTGAGATTATTGATTATTTATTGTTTTATAATAATTCGTCCGTCTATTCGATTGAAGGATTATCGTGAAGTATCAAATTCTAAGCGATTACATTAACGTTGGAAATTCTGTTGGGCTGCATTGATTCCCGAAGGACGTCAATTTACATTTATTTCTGTACTTTTATTCCGGCGTTTTCGTAATATGTAGAATCTGTAGAATTTAAGGGTTCGGTAGTGAACTAAGAATTTTTATGGCTTTGATTTCTCCGTCCATCCGTCTGTTTGCATGACACAGCTCTTCAATTCTCTCATTCATACGCGGTTTGAGAAAAAAATTCGGCGAACGATCGTGAATGGATGATCGAAAAATATAAATCATGAGATTTTTTATGATTTTGATCTTTCATGATTACGACCACGGTTTTGCTCTTTACAATTCAATCGATAATTCCCATAGCCTTATCTAACATTCGATTGACGTCAAGACTGACTGAACTACTAACTAACTAAATGACCGAAGACGTTTCCAGCCATTTATAATGAATAAACAACTTTCAAGTGAGCTTACGAAACGTAAATTTTGCATCGAGTTGATAAGAACGGCTTCTCAACGTCCCCACCGGTCTAACTATCCGGAAGTCCTCTGATGAGCTTTTGATAAGTACGGAAATATTGATTAAAATTAAGCACAGACCATCGAACGAGTTTCAAACCTTGCAAACTCTCAAACTTGCTTACCACCGCGTTCGAATTATTCACAGCGACCGAGTAATATTTCGCCCAACTGTATCTACGCCACAACGATTTGTTTCCTCGCCGGTCCATTATTCATCGGGATTCCATTGGCCGGCGGAATGTTTGGTTCTTCGTGCGTTCGTAACAACTGGCTCACTTCTGGAGCGTTCGGGGTTCCGGCGCGAATAAACGCCGGGAATAAATATCGGAAAGAAATAAAAGCCACGAGAATAGCTTGTGTGCGAATCCCTGTACGTCCGCTTCGAAATCGAGAAAACTCATAGTTTTTATTATTTCATTCGTAAAACCCGTTCGAAGACCCTGAAGAGCGTATGGCGAGCAAATGGGGGTTTAAAAACAAGAATTTTTTCGAAACACTTCCGATCGATATCGATATTTAATTTGATATTGCGGGGAAATTTTTACGTTTTTCAATAATTATACGGAATTAGTTTCGTGGAGGGCGATTTTTTTTTCTAGTTTTTATGAGCTAACGGCGATTAATTTATTTGAATTGTGGATGGTTCGGCGCGATCGTTGAGGGTTTGCCTGCGATGAAAATTCGAAACTCGAAATTTAAAAGAGTGGTTCAAGAGTGGTTTACATTTCGGGGGAGTGCTCTCTTCTGCTATGATATAGCTACACGATATATGATAATGGTTTCTTATCTAACAAAAGAAGGAAAATGAAATCTGTCTAACAAAAAAATCAGTATTACAACGATTTTAAATAGAAAATCAATTTTTTGACTATCTTCTAGTATTTTTCACACAAAAAGATAATAAAAAATCGATTTTCTATCGAAAATAATCGCAATATCGATTTTTATCCAAGACAAATTTAATTTTTCCACTTTTCTCAAAGATGAGAAACCATTGCCACATATTAAAATTTAGGAGGCAACCGAATTTCTTCAAAATCGCAAAGAAAATATCAGGAACGTGACCACTCCAATTTTATGAAAAAATTTTCTCAATTTCGATAAAGAATCCGAGGAAAAATGTTTAAAAAAAATTTTCACCCAGGGAAGAGGAAGACGCGGTCTGAAAAATCATTTTAAAAAAATCATCAACGTCGTAGGATCCATTAGATACTAAAAAAAAATCATCGACCACAGCGGAGGATAAAAAGATTCCAATCCGGTGATTTGGGACTTCCCAAACATAAATGTTTCCCAACTTTTCTATTTCTGCACTTGGAACTCTCGCTGACAACCGTACGGCTTGCAGCGAAGAGAACGAGAAAAAAAAAGAAGAAAAAAAACAGTAAGCCGTCTCGTTGACCGTTAAGACGCGAGCAACAAAAACCGACCGTTGCAGCTGTCCAATTTATAATTTCCTTGGGGGATGTAGTCGGAGTTAAAACGGAAGAGGATGGAGCTTCGGGGAAGAGAAGATGGTCCGAGAATCGCGAGCCGGGAGGGAAGGCTCCGACATTTTGCTCTCTCAAGTTCCGGTGCAAGATTTCGCGCGGCGTGAACGTGAATTTCATCCGACAGCTAAATCTTTCGCGGAGATTACGCGGTCGCGAGGCCACTTCGGGCGCCAACGTCTTGTTTCCGAACCGTGAAAACTGACTTTTCCACCCGACTTTCGTTCGGAGTTGCCGCGATCCTACGTTATCTCAGCTGTCCAATCTGATCGCGCGTCCGTCAATAACGATAGGAAAACATTTTACGGCCCATCCGAATAGATTTCCACAATCCTCGTCCACTACCTGATATCTTTTCATGTCACATTTTTAAACGGTCGTATTAGTTTATCGCGCCCGCATACTTCGTTCTTTCGCAAAGAGAAAAACTGATCTTGTTGTCTGTCACGATAAGTTCGATCAATTTTTTACGATCGCGGTTTTACAAATTTCATCAGCTCCTGGGCGTGCTCGAAACTTAGTGAATTTGAAAATTTATTATGAAGTTTATATGGGAAAAAGAAATTAAATTGTTGATTTCGAATTTTTTATTCACTTTTGTACAAAGAATTTTTTTTTAAATGTTAATGCCATTTTTTACGGGTACAAATGGACTATTGATGAAAACCATAGTCGGTATCATGACTTCACTATAAATTATTTAATCTGCAAGAATAAAGAAGCATTTAATGAAGTAATGTAGTAGTTATTGTCTGACGGAGAGAATTATTAAAAAAAAATAAAAAATAAAGAAATTGTACTAACCAACAAATTTCATCCCATTCTGTCGTCCCTCGCAAATTAAGTACATCGTCTCACTCTAATAGACGATGAATTTTTGTTGTGATCAATTTTTAATACGTTCCTGAAACAAAATCCAACGACAATTTGGAAAATTATCAAAAAATCACAATAACCCACGGTGACTTTTAATTAACCTGATATTTATCAAATCAAAAGGCTTAAAAGCACATGCACTCCTGCTACTTATCAGCCCCTTCACGAATCACAAAAGCGTTGAATAGCAATGTTTAAACATCGAAATAATTAACGAGCGGAATGGGGCGTGTCAATGGAAACTTGCGTTTAGCCGAAAATATATTTTGATTTATAATTCGCAACGGGTTTTTGTTTATACGGTAGTTATGGCCGGGTATTTGCGCCGTGCCTCTGGGCAATTATTATTATTATCGATTGCCCGATGGCTTCATAGAATCCTGGGTTGATCCACAGATTCACACGCTCCCGTCCTGGACACTCGATTTTCCGGGATATTCGTGCCGTCCAATATCCGACGATACAACGGGACCGATGAAATTTGGCCCTCCACCCCAGCATCAACCCACGCCCTCCTCCACAACCCTGAAAATCTATCCGGACCAATGGCACACAGACTCCCGATAAACGCCACTGACAAAGTAACTATCATCACGGCTTTCAGCCCTCCGATATAAATAATTTCGCGGACTCTCGTGTGCGTTAATGACCGCTTGATTTTCTCGCTCGTAAAAACAAACAAAAAACCACCAACGAACCACCACAATCGCTTTCGCTGGCCGTCTATGTATTTTATGCATTATGATTTTATATTTACGGACTATACGCATGTCGTCCAGAGCCCAGGGTGAGCTTTGGAAATTTATTATTTAGCCAGCCGTGCCATCGGGTCTCACAAAGCGGGCTTTGATTATTATTATTTTCCATTTTTTTCAATCGCATATGAATCATATAATTTCTCGTTCGTTCATTGATTACCAATAATCGATGGCAGTATTTCAACGATGCATTTTTCAGGCTCAATGCTTTTTATCTCGTCGTTGTATCGACAGCCGCGCTCGACGAAGGAAGGAAAAAATTAGGGCCAATATTTAATTTATTTATACACTATTTATTTATTTGTAGACGGGGGGGTATTAACCCCGTCTGAATGTACGGTTTTGCGCATCGCAAATCGTGACAAAATCGCGTGTACGCGTAGATCGAAACTCTCGCGAGTACTGCAGAATTTTAAACGAATATTTTGGAAAAAGCTGCTACGTCGAGGCGTAACAATGTTCGAACGACGCGTGAAGAGCCAGCGAATTTCGTTGCGAAATTTTTTAATGAATCAAAGCGAGCATTCGAAATGAAAAATTTCTCGGTGAATTTGAAAATACTTCGCGGCATATTGGTTATCAAATAATGAATGAAAATGTACGAACAGTGGATACTATTATTGAAAAACATCAAAGGAAGTTCTCTCCACTGTAACGTTGCGACAGAACGTCCTTTTCATTTCGTGCAATTAACAATTTATTAATCAATTGAGTTCTACTGTTCGAAATATATGGAAATGGCTCATCATTTCGTCAAGTATAGGACAACTTTGTGATGCACTATCCGGGATATTTATGATATTTACACAGCTTGAAGTACATGTTAAAAAACGGAATACATAATTTCTTCAGATTTTGTTTGCTATCATTTTAGCAGCTCTCAATTAAGGTTTTTTTCTTCGTTTTCTTTTTATTTCAAATTTTTTTTTCACACGTCTACGCTGTTAAAGAAATATGATAAAAACCTTTTTTTCACGTGGAATTGTCTCAGCTCTTTCATAAAAATATCAGTTTTTCATTTCAATCCTCGAAAATTCATTAAAATCGAATTTCAAACTTAAAATCCTGTTTTTCGGCCGTTGACCAAATTTCGAGAATTTTTTCAATGCTTTTGTCGGAAAGCCGACGTCAAATATATTTTTCAACTCAAGTTCTTCATAAGTTTCCTCCCAATAGAAGAACAAAAGTTCAATACCTCAAAACCTCAATCGACAGCTGCCAAAACAATATAAAAAAAAAAAATCTGAAACAATTCAAAAATCTATTTCTCAACCCCCCCTTCAAGCTGTGTAAATATAACAAAGATCGCAGCCGTTAAAACCCAAATTATTCCGTTATTCGATGAAACGGTTCGTGAAAAATTAACGTCGAAATTACTCGCATCGCCGTAATTATTTTTCCATCGTCACCAGCGAACGACTACCGGTTTTGCACGACGATTAACGTCACGATTTGGCATTTCGTTTCAACGAATCGAATGTTACCGATGCGGTTCGATGGTGCAACGAAGTATACGCGCGCACGTATCCGACATATTTGAATTTGGCTGAGTTATCGAATTTCCGCGTCTGCCTGGCTTATACGCGAAAGTTAGTTCATCCCTGCGGACATCGAGTGCATCGTCATCGAGACAATGTTTGCCCAACGTGCGAGAACCGAATCGCAAAATCGCACCGAGACACACGAACGGCCACGGGCTCACGTACCACTTTCGGCAGCGAGGCACGTGGTTGCGTCGGTGCAGTCTCGTTCCTTAGTTCGTGGAGATGCGAGCGAGCGCAATGCGCGTATACGACTGCAATGCGCGGCGCGTTGGCTCCTTCGAGACGTTACGTAGACGCGCGGACCGGTTCGCACGAGTCTTCATCGGATATCCGGTAAGGACGCCAGACCGTGCCGTGTTGTATCGAATCCCGAAACTCTCCCGGTTTCTCTATATTTTCGTTTCCACCGCGTTGCACGTAAGCCGGAGTTTGACGAGCAGCGACGCGGAATTACCGCCGCAAATATGTACAGTCCGGTTTGACGCGAATTATTAATTTCCCTCAACGTCAATCGTTCGATAATTCCGACGGTTTGATCAATTTTGCGAGGAACAAAGGCGAAAGTTCATAATCGAACCGTTAACTTTGTTTCTTGTACTTTTATTCTGATATTGGAAATGGGTTTGATCGAATTTTCATAGGCGTGGAGTTACGAACTATTCGGCGCATGTCGGAGTTGTTATGGTTGCTTTGGATGGTCTATCGAATTTTACAGCGGAGTCTGGAATCGTGTACATGGATCATACGTGTTGTTCCCATTTTTAACAATGGGACATCGAATTATTAACCCGTCGAAACATTGAATATTCCGAATTTCGATCCATACCCGGCAAGTAATGAATTTAGAAAAGCATCATATTTTAATTCTAAGTGCCGGAAACCGTAAATGCATCCCCGCCGGTTGGCTGCAGCACGATCCGAGGCTCAATGACGCTCGTGCTGCTATTGGTCGCTTGCAAAGCAGCCGGACGCGAGGAGGGGGCGAGAAGGGAGTGCGAGAATTCGACGAGCAAATTCAGGAGTCGACTGTACAACGAAATGGCTGTACGTTTCGTTTCCAAACGAGCGCCATTCATCTCGCGGAACGAGAAAATCATAGGAATTAGCCGAGGATCGTTCGAGCGAGAGCGAGTGTGACAAAAGTACGAGGATATATTCTTGGCAACCGTCGAGTGAACGGAAGACGTCTCGGCACTGGTCCGGTATACATACGACGTCTCGCGTTCTCGTTCAACTTCGTTTCCACGCGGAAGTCCGCGATCGTGAACCGAATCCGCATCGCGCAGTAAGAAGGACTAGACGGGAATTAAAAGCATTGCGAAGAGATGGTGTCTATATACATATAAATATATAGCGAATTATGCGAGAGACGGTTTTTCCAAAGAAAAGTGGAAATTAATTAGTGCCGATGATTTTTCCGCTCGTGTCTAAACGAATTAAGATGGAACGCGAAAAAATGTTTTTTTTTTTTTTTTTTTCAAATCTCGGCTCGTTTATTCGTTTATCTTGGCTTGATTGCGAATGCAAACGGCAGTTTTTTTTTTTACTACATTGGATAGACTGGAAAAAAATGTGTAATATTATTTTCGATTAATTTGAACTCGAATAAAATTTATTATTAATTTATTATTATTACTTATTATTGCGTGGATCTGTGTTTGGAGCGTGTAGCTTTAATGTTGGTAAATTTTATTGCGCAAAATGTACGGGGGGGTGGGATTTCACGCAGCGTATGATTGTTCTTTCGTATAAATAATTGAAATTAAATTATTAGAACGAAATATTCCCGCTGGAAGTGTGATACATTTTTTTTTAAGTTTCTCGGTTGAGTTTCATACAGTTTTCTTTACTAAATTGGGTAAACTCAAAACAATGTGTAATATTATTTTCGATTATTTTTATCTCGAATAAAATATATTATTGTATGGATCTGTGTTTGGAGGGGGTGTTTAATGTTTGTAAATTCTATTGTGCAAATCTGTACGTTATCGAGCTGTAGAAATATACGGTGCGAATGATTGTTTTTTCGTTCAAATAATCGCAATTGAATCAATGAAACGAAATATCCCTATTGAAAGCTTGATACATTTCAAACAACCACTGTCGAGCCTTGAAATACAAGTCGGAAAGTGTCAATGTCTGATTAATAAAAAACCAGAAAATATTAAAGTTTGGCACAAGTAATTTTCAAGCTTACTCGTTCATTCATTTACATTGGCGTCGTTTATCTTTTACTCGCGGAATTCACTCTCTCTCTCTCTTTACGGTAAATTTTCCGGAGTTTTCAAATTAAAAAGACTTTTTCGTCGTCCAGCTGTGTCGCCATTTTGCTCCTCATCACCGACCCGCTCTCGAGTCGCGACGTTCGTCTTCAACTCACTTGCCCGAGTAATCGCCGGAAGGAACTTCGAGATTAATTAAATTTCTTTATGACGAAGATGGAAAATCGCGGAGATGTTCCTAGTTCTCGCCGACCGAAAGATGCATGTTAGGGAAAATGCACCTACCTTTTAAAACGTTCACTTCGAAAACTTCAAAACATCGGAGCAACCCCGAAAAATCGTCCGATCCGGCACATCTTTCCGCACAATTCTACGGAAGCGAGATACTTCGAAATCGCTGCGTGCCGTCAAAAGCCGGATCTTCATTGCGAAACACCCTAATGTATCCGATCCGGTAATCTTTCCTCGCTGCTTCACGAGCCATTAGCTCGTAATCCCTCCGACGACAAGCAGACACCATCGCCACTACAATAGAAAAATAAAACTGCAACCCTGGCAGCATTTTTTTCAATAAAAAAAAAAAAAAATCGACCACCGATGGATTCAGCGTAAAATCCCATTTCGCCATATATTCGATATTAGCTCGTAAAAACCTGCAGCAGCTACGTGGCGTATTTATATCGTAATCCAATTATTTTTCCGCCATCTGGGAAAATAATAAATACCGCACGTACGAAGGTAACAAAAATTGCAACATGCTTTGCGGGCGCGAGTGAAATATATCGCGATATATCGAAGAGATTTTCGGTAACGAAAATAAGAGCATTTTGAAACGTTGGTCGAACTGTGAGTACCGAGGACGAGAGAGAGCAAGAGAGAGAGCGAGAGAAAGAGAAAGAGAAAAAGAGAGCGTGACGGACGACGTCCACGCGGCAGGAAAGGTAGGTTTTTGGGGGCCCGCGGGACGTAAATTTGCTATGCGCAGGGCATTAATTTTCCAAATGGCTAATTTTACTGGAAACGTGAAAGTCGGAAAATGGGAAGGCTGTACCGAAGCCCGGAAAAGGGACGGATAGCCGGTGGCCGGGCAACCTCGCTGTGCGTATGCGCTTGGAATCGGGCTATGGGGTCTCATGCTAATCAGTCGTCGGACGCGAACGCGGACATGGCGACACAAGCGCGGAACACGACGCGAATTTTCCGCGAGGCCGGGCGTTAATTTCACCTCTACTTGCCTCAACCCCTCGTGCCCTGGCCCGTGCCCCCATTCGTACATCCCTCCATCCTCCGTCACATCTCACACACTCTCACACACGCGTTGAAAATCTCGTTACACTCGACTACTCTACTCTCCTCTCTCTTTCTCTCTCTCTTTCTCTCTCTCTCTCTCTCTCTCTCTCTCTCTCTCTCTCTCTCTCTCTCTCTCTCTCTCTCTCTCTCTCTCTCTCTCTCTCTCTATTTCCCTCATACTCGTTCGAAGAATTTCCAATTGTCGCCTTCATCCGTTTATAATTTGCGGTACGGTGGAACGAATCCCCCCTCGACTTGCAAAATTTCACATCTACCCCCCACCCATCTGTCCGCGACGTCTTTATGCATCCGTTATCGTTACTCCGTGCATCTCTTTATTTCGCTCCAGTGTTTCCTCTTTCACGCATTACGTAATAAGTACCGCGACGCTAATCGGCCAACATGAATATTTATGAACGCAACGGAGAAAGAAATAAACCGACGTAACGAGGAACGTCCGGGGTTTTCCGCGGGTTTCGTAATTGTACGGCGAAAGAATTTTCAACACTTAAATCTCTTTGTAACTAGATTTATGCATATTCTTCCGTTTTTACGGTCTCTTCCGTTGCCACTGCTTCTTCTTCTTCTTTTTTTTTTTTTTTTTTTTTGTATTTCTTTTCGACGTCGCGTTTTTTTGTTTCGTTTGAATAATTTTTTCGGTACAACGAGATTGGGAAAAAGGTACGTTCGGAGAATATCGCCGGAATGCGAGCTAATCGGATATTGTTTTACGGATTGCGCGATTTTTGTACAATGAACGATCGGTGGAACAGAAAAATCTGTCATATATATACGTATCGCGTGTCCAGTGGCTGATACACAAGCACCGATTTATATTTTATTTCCAACAATGTGTTATTTTTTTATTTTTATTTTTTTTTATTTTTCATTTTTTATTTCTTGTTCTTTTTCACCATCGCACACGACCGTGAATAGTTATCGTCACGCGCGTCGCGGTCGAAGCGCTTTGCCCGACGGATTTTTAACCCGGCCAGGCGGAATCGAAGCTCGAATTTAGCTGGACGATTTGCCGTTGCCTCGCCGTTCAGTCGTTGCGCTTCGGTACGTTTTATCCCTATCTCCCATACATTTCCGGGGCCGTATCGTCAAGTACACGGGGAATAATACTTCCGCGCGGTTCCGCGACACATGGCGGACGTTGGCAAGTGGAAATTTTGCCGTTTCGAAGCTATGGCCAACGAAACGCTCGATTGAAATCCCAAAACATTTTTTTAAATCTTTTTTTTTTCGACGAAAAAAAAAAAAAGAAAAAAAGAAGAATTCTCCGTTTTTCCGCTCTGACAATGGTTGTAGATTCGTCGATATTTTTCGTTGTTAAATAAAAAGAAGATTGAACAAAGGTCGGATGATGAGGGCGGATGAAAGGGCGGTTCGAAAGAGACGGGAGATTTTGGGAGCGAATGCATGGAAAATTCACGCATTTTCGAAAAGCTCCTTTCGGAGGTTGAACAATCTAATTAATACCGTTGTGAGGCGTAACAAACGAACGGCTGAAGCGAGCCGCGTGGGTGTATGGAGCGCGGGGACTTTGCGAATGCAACCTAACGGCTCCATGACCCTCATGCTCCGCTCGGGGGAAATTCGTTTGATCGCGGGAACGGACGGAGTCGTACGAGCGATTCTCGGTCCTCTGTAATTCGAGCGCGCATTAGGTCACATACACACACGGGCAGGTACATACAACAAGAGAGAGAGAGAGAGAGGGAGAGAGAGGTAAAGCGAGATGGAAAGGGAGAGAAGAGGGACGTTATATTATGCCACAGAATAGAACACCGAATAGATGTTTCACCCATATATCCTTGCCCTCCGGGCTCGGAATAATTAATAACGAAGCTGTACTATATTGTCGCCTTATTGATCGCCATAGAACTAATGGAGGAATTCGGTTGATCGCAAATTTAACTGATAATTTAATTTAATTGATTCGTAATGCATGAGGGATGAACGTGAGGAGACTAGACTAGTAAAGCGTTCGTGTGAATAATAATTATTTATTGAATTATCAAGCTGTCGATAAATAAACTTTGTCAATATTTTGGTTGTTTCCTCGAACTCTGATGGCTGAGATTTTCGGCAATTCGCCCATTTTGTTTTTCTTCGGGGAAATTCTAAGCGCAATGACACAATGTCGTTGACTACTGTCAGTCCTTTGTGTCAGTTTTTGACACAAAGTGAGATTTCATTCCAGTGACAATCTTTGCAAAGCGAATGAATGGAGAACAGGAGAACGAATTTTTTTTTTCCGCGTGCTTGCGACAAAACTCTGCGCACTTTCAGTGAAGTACGTTCATAGCAGTTTGATGTCCTTATGTCCATCCTCCATGCGAGAATGTATCCAAACCTCATCAACCCAACGTTCTCCACAATCAAAGGCTACTTTACTCGATAAAACGTAACAGCACGAAACAAGCATTATTTTCTTCGGCTTGGAAATAAACTTCGAAGATTTATACGCGCGTATTCCGGGTTCGACTTAACAACCAGTTGTCCTGCTCTTGTGTGCTCTGCCAAATTCCTACGACGAATTTTGTCCCCGCAAGGAGAGCTTCTCTCGTTGGAAATAACGTTCGCGTCTGTAATGCCACGCGACTTTCCCGTTCAAGACCATAAACGTGTCCGGCGCGTTACAAATAGTCGCAATTTCGAATGATTCATTAATCGTTCTTTGCCGTTTGGCAAACGTATCGAGTCCTTCGCTCGCGAAGTCTTGTACTTTCATGAAGATGAGAAATCGTGGGATGAAATCGTCCGTCGCTGACTCGCGCGTGATTTGTACGGGTTTGATTATCGTTGCCGTGGTTATTATGATTGTTTCACAATTATGACGGAATGTAATTTGTTTATCAGATAAAATCAATAGTGCAATAAATATCCTTTTTTTTTATCAATTATATAATATAGAATTTTTTATCAACAGGTAACTGCTATTTCCACCATTGTAAATTGGATGACATCATTTTCCCGGATGCTTCATCAAAATCGAGAAACTTTTCCATGTTGTTGGAGTGGGTTTCGTATTTCAAATTTTTTTTTGCAATTAGTGCAATTACAATTGCAATAGATAAATAAAAAAACGATTAATTAAATCTAATGATAATTCTAGTAAGAGATAAGATATCTAAATGCTCGATACTATTATTAGATCAAATAATTATCATTGCAGGCACGATGTGAAGGTGACGGTCAGGCCGTACGTATATTCACGTTCCTCGCCAAGTTGCGCTTTCCGACCGCAATAACGCGAGGCATGTGTGCTTCAGCCGCAGCATATCAGACGACCAATGTAGCCATGAGTTTGTGGTCGATCGTAGAATGCACTCGTGTTGCTCTCGAAATACATGGATTATTAATTTTCAGTCAATACGATCCACATGCATTGTTCTTGATACAACCTTCGGTCATGTCTAGCGCGGTTGAAAGCACACTGTTAAACAATTGCGTAATAAAAGGCACGAAATATTCAATACGATCCCCCGATCCTGTTGAATTTTTCTATGCCCAACGAGCTCAAGTTTATCGTAATGAAACATTATAATGTTTCAAATAATAATGTATTGTGTATCGAAAAGGCAACAGGGCACTTCCGAAATGCACACGATACTTTATTTGACAAAACCATGTTATCCGAGCTTTACGCACTGTTACAAAGGCGTACGTTGAAACTGACCCGTTGTTGAATAACTGTAGCGCCTGATGTAGTAGTAAATCTTATGCATATTGAATAAATTATTCATTTTTTTCATCCCTCAAAACAAATGGAATCTAAATAGTACATTTCCGTCTTAGGAAAAATTGTAAGCACAATGACACAATGTCATTTATACTGTCAGCCCAAGGAGATCGAATGTTCGCCAGTCTTTCGTTCTGCAACGACCGTCAAATGAAATTTTTTCGACCGCTCAACGGCGATGATTCCGGGGTTTTATCGTACTAGGACTTTTTCGTGCATTTTTTCGTACTCCCACCACAGCAACGGTCGATAGTTGTAAAAAACGCTAACCTTAACTCCCGCAAACACGCATGAAAAAGCGAGGAGAACATGATTGCGTTATATGAACAATTTTTTTCGAGACAAGAAACAAGCTAAGACAGTTTTTGATCTGCGAGACGTTGTTTCGATAGTTCCAGCGAAAATGTTGCTATTACGAATCGCGTAAGCTCAGCAAATGTTCCGTGCATATAACGCGGCAAAGACCTGGCCCTCCCGAGGCCGCGATAAATGATTGAAAAAAAAACCCCCGGTCCGGCGCAAAAATTCGCTCCTCCTCGGTCTTTCGGATAATTAGCAGTCCGTCGACGTTGCGGAAAGAAATCCGTCG
Organism: Sussaba pulchella; assembly: GCA_963971145.1. NCBI lineage: Eukaryota > Metazoa > Arthropoda > Insecta > Hymenoptera > Ichneumonidae > Sussaba > Sussaba pulchella. The sequence continues at coordinate 3,807,297 of OZ020174.1, read as the reverse complement.
GCCACGCTGCTAACGAGCTCAAAGAGCTGACTAAGGAAACAGTGCCGCATAACCTCGCCAAACCCTCATCGGGCTTATCTACTTTTCTCGGTGCAATGGAAAACAACCAAAAAAAAAAAAATATTCGCAAAAAATAAACACTGTTTATCTTGAAGCTTTCAGAATTGGAAAAGATAAAGCAAAAAATTTATTTCAACTCTTTTCAAGGATTCCGCAAATATCGAGCGAATGCGCAGTCGGGATATTATACAATAATTCCCTTATAATGAGAAAAATCATTCTCCATTATAACGCGCCAACGTTGGGAATAAATGAATGTTAATCTTCTTTTATCATTTGGATGTGCAAACAATTAATTAACCGCATCGCAATCTCTCGCTTTTTCCCGCTTCGGCCCTTTTCCCAACACACCCGTTTACATTTGATTATCTCCGCAATTTATTCACCCCCCCCCCCCCGTCGGTTCTTCGCGCGATGGAAGCGAAAAAAAAAGTTTCGCCCCATCCGACGTATGTAGATGTATATCATTTCCGCCCGTGGCGATATCCCCGTTGAGTCATCCATTGCGAACCCGAATTTCGTGGATTTTACATCCCCCTCGAGATAACATCCCGAATTCGGGTTTCCATTTCTCCGTCACTCGGAGGTTGAGAATAAAAAAAAAAGAAAGAAGAAAACAGGTCGTCCCTACAATCGTAGATTTATCAGTAGCCGTTCCGCGGTGCGTTCAGGAGTGGGATAAAGAGATCGTGAGAGCGAAAGGGAGCCCCCGGCCGAATTTTTCGATAAAGTGAAGAGATCAGAAGAGTCGGAATCTTGCGGAGCGTTGGAGATGGGGAAAAGAACAAAGAAGAGAGAAATGGAAAAGAAGAGAACATTTGGGAGGTTAGCTCGTTTGGCATTCGCACCCGGATGAAAGGCGCGTGGTTATATATAACGTGTGACCAGTGGCGAGCGAATCACCATCAGCTCCAGGAGTCTCGCGTTCGCGTGGCAGAGAAATTTTCCGGGCCCTTTTATCCGGAAGCTTCGTTTTTTGAGATAACGCGAACGTTGCCTTCTTTTTGCTCTTCGGACGATTCGCAACTCCCTCGGGATTTAAGAAACCTTTCTGGCGAATTCTCATCCCTCCACGTAGCCCTTCGCCCTCTCCGGCGGTCGTTATATCCTCTTTGCCCGCTTCCAGATCCTTGTAATCCGAGAGACCGGAAAACGTTCCTTTTTCCCGGCGATATTTTGAGGTCGACGAGCCTCGTTGTCGTCGATGTTGGATCGATGGTTGAATTTTCAAACGCATGTGAGATTCTGTTGCGTAGTTTGAGGCGAACGATTACGTATTTGTATTTCTAAATTCATGATGAAATAAAATTGGTACGATTATTTTTTCTTTAATAGATTTGATGTAAACAAAATGAGCCTGCGAAAGACTCGATGGTCAACAATTGCACGTAGCTGTAGAAAAATACGCAATTCAGGAATTACAAATAATATCCTCGTCGCGAATTAACAAATATTATCTTAGTCGTATAGATTTCGTTGACTGTGGTTTTTTCCGGACGTTGACACGTGTCCCTTTATGATTATTATTATTTTTAATGCAGCAGAGAATCTCAGCAGTTTTTCGTAGTCAAATCGTCGGGTCAGTGCGGAGAAGTTGTGAAAGTCGTCACTTTTCCAAGAGCCCCAAACGGCTCACTTGCGCTCTTCTCGTTCATTCCGGTCTCTTTCACCGGTGAACCTCCCCCCCTCCCCCTTTACCACCCCCCAGAGCTGCCTCACGGAAAGCTATTCCCAGTGTTTTATATCACTCCCCCGGGAATCTCTTAAAGCCGCGATTTTTCATACCGACCTTATCCACCAGGCAGCTTTGGCGGTGTTAGCGGTGGTGACTGCCGCGATGGCGGTTGAGCCTGGAAAAGACTCGTAATAGCTCCTTCACTCGAACTCCCGGAGTTTTCCTCGGTCGCAACGGCCACGTTGAAGGATGAAGGAACCAGGAATAAAAGCTCGAACCATAGCACAGATATTCATCGATTATACGTTTTTTTTTCTTCGCTTCTTCTTCTTCTTGTTTTTTTTTTTTTTTTTTTTTTTTTTTGAGCAATCAAAACCCACCGGAAATTTATTCCCAACCCTTCAGACTCGGTGTAATTAATTCAAGCGTAAAACGGGTTTTTAATTTACTCACCGAGTTCTTATTAAGTTCTCGTCCATCGAGTTGGCCACGGAAATGTTTATTCATTTTGTTTTTCTTCATTCGCACGATAGTACGATGTTTCGTTGAGAACATTTAACGTTCGGAGACGAGACGTTGTTTGGGTTTGATCAAGCCGGCGTGCTTCTTCTTTCAATCAAAGCCAATTGCGCCGAAACGAATTCGAAACGAGACCCACGGAGATTGATGTCAAGTGACGGGGAGATCACGCGAGCACACGTCGGCCAATGACGAGCCTCGGACGAAAGATCGAGCCTCCGATGACGCGCGGATGAACGAGTGACGCAATTCAAATCCACTCGTAAGAGCGATGAGATGAAATAAAAAAAAAAAAAACAAATTGAAAAATGAAAAAATAACGTAACGGAGAAATGAACGAAATATAGCTTTGCGGAGTAATAAATTTCGTCGCGACGGTGGCGCCACTGTAGTGTGGTACTTGCACGTCGTTGCTGTAATAATGTTTACAGGCTTCGTTGAAGCTGTTGTGAAACGTATATACGGATTTCTATGGTTCCAACGAGCATCTCAAACGCGCGGAAGAACTTGGCACGAATTTCACGTCGCGAACACGCCCATCCAGTGCGCCTCCGCCGGTTTTCCATTCCTCAAATCGAAAGGACCCACGGTATAAAAATTGCAAGCCTGCGACGTATCGAATCGATATTTGTAACATTTTTAGATGATGGGTGGATCAATATTTTTTTTTTTTGTTTCGGTGGAGAGAAAAAAAAGAGTAAAAAATTTACGTGGTCTTACATTTAGTTACAATTGCTCTTCTTTTCCTTTTATTGAAGAGCCGTAAAAAAAAGATAATCGATCGAACGTTCCGAGAGATCGTTATAATCAAAGTCCTTTTCCAACCCCGCTATAATTATTCGAATTCAACGCCACGAACTTTAATTCCAGCCGGCTTGCGTGGAACACACCGTACATCGCGGTAACTCGACAATCGCGGCAATTAATGACTCCGTACGAGTATATCAAACCCATTGATCGATCTTACCCACTCGTGAATGCCACAGCCGGTCGACGACGCGCCAATTAATTTTCACGATCCCGATTCGGCTGGACCATTTGTCACGGAGACTTTTCACAACGGGTACGGATCGAAGTTCCGAATAGTCGATGTTCCGACGGGTCGATGAATCGAATTAGAGTGCTTCGATGATAAATGGACCGGATCGGCATGACGGCTAGAATAGAATTTCTTCGAAAGATCAAAATCCCGAAAACGGATATGCAGTAGGATGTCCCTCAATGAGGTTGTTTTGGGATTTCAAAGGTGCCGATTTCTAGTACGATTTGAGGTATCTGAAAAAGTCTAGGTAAAATGAGAGGCCGGTACGATAGCTTTAAGGGACGCCTCTGAGCGATTGAAATATATCATTTTGATAAAATTACATTTGTCGATTATTTCGGTTTAGTTTTGTGGGAATGTTCATTCGGTTCAAAATTGCTACATCTCGACAACAGAACGTTTGATAACCATAACCAGAAAAGTACTTTCACTTACAGATAATTCTACTTTATGTGAATTGAAAGAAAAAAAAAATACTTTGTAAACTTGTTCATTGCTTGGAAGTTTATTTCCATGTATTTAATATTCAATGTCACCAAGTTAGAAATTACTTTCACAAAAATCATGCGCAGACGTTTTGCGAGCATCGAAACAATAAATGTAGGTGGATGACCTCCACGGCCAACAGTGGAAGCGCCGCCATCTTTCGAGAATTTGAGTAGAAATTTATAAGAGACGTTCATAAAACCATGAACTATGTGGTGCTACGTGGTGCTATGTTATGTGTGTGTGTGTGTGTGACTATGTGTCCAAAAACTAATCAATTCGATCTCATATTTTCGAGTTCACAGATTCTTTTGGAATACATCTATTTTTCGAGAGATCTTGGCGGTCAGGCCCTTCAATTCATACCCTCCATCTTCATTCCTTCTTCACACGCGATAACCACATGCTCTGTCGGTAAGGTGTAGGAATTTCATCGAAATAATCACAAAATATAATATTGATCAAATAGGAAATTTCAATCGCTCAGAGGCTCACCTTTAAGCTGTCATACGGGTCTCCAATTTGACCCAGATTTTTTTCATATACCTTGAATCGTACCACAGCCCGACAGCCTTGAATTTCCGCAGACCTCATTAAGGTACACCCTAATATAAAGATATAGTGGCGTAGGTATCTCGTTCGTCCGCGTGAAGATGACAGCCAACTTTCACCTCCCCCGCCTCGTAAATATATAATTTTCCCGTCGATTCTACATTTTGACTCTACGACAGCTCGACCCACGTCGGTTCTGTACGGTTTTCATCCAGTTTCCGTACCTCGTCCAGGTCCTCGCAAATTCTAGCTAGTGTATTTTAAGGTTTCGCATATAGACGACGCCTCTGGCCTCACCGCGACCGAACCGCTTCACCGCACGGTCATCCCGCAGCTACGTCCCACGGGAGTCTGATTGGTCGCTCGCTAATTCCCTTCCCCCGGGCACTAACTTCGCCTTGGCTCTACCGCGTTATCCTTCTCCCGGTTCTGCCTCAATTACCTACGTATCCCGTTGCCGGTTTTTCCACCGTTTCCGTATTACTCATTGTTCGTCTCTATTATCTTTCCCACACGTTTTCCAAAGCGTTTCGAGCGTAAGTTTTAGCTCTCGGTGAAGAGCCTTCGGTTTCTTGAAAATTTCGGTAAAGAGCAATCGTTCCGAATCGGCATGGCTTTGACTGCGAATGTCGCGAAAGATAAAAATCCCGAAAACGTTTTTACAGGTGTAGAGGCGTGGCTCGTTTAATCTCGAGAAGATGGCGTCAATTTGAAGACAGATGGATATAGATTCGGACAATAGTTTTGCTTCGTCTCGGCTTAAGGCTGCTTGTTCTATTTTGACGGCCGATTGGCGCACGTGGAAGTTTTGATCGAGGTCTTATATACAGGTCGTGGCACTCGTTGGAAAAAGGTTGCGTCAAATTGACGCCAATATGGCCGGTCTGAGGAGGCTCGTGTTTACCAATATCTATCTTGGAACATGGCGCCTCAGAATAATTTTCAGTGAACACCGTTTGCGCGAACGTCTGAGGAATTAAAAAAAAGTTTTAGTTTTCTATTTCTATTACACCCGTCACAGGTCCGGAGAGGTTAAACATATCGCGTCGCTTAGCCTCTTCGGTAATGTTTTATTATTAACAGCACAAAATCATTTATGAAAAGTTATGGTCAATATGAAACCTGAAAGTGGGTTGAGGAATTGAAAAAAAAAACATTAATTACTTATTCGGCAATATATATTTTTACACAAGAAGTTCACGAAAATAGTGTACACTAAAAATTGTTTGGCGTCGTGTTTCAAGATAGATATTGGTATCCACGAGATACCACGAAACTGCACGAAACCACCACGTGACAGGAGATCGTAGCGTGATAATAATAAACGAGCCTCCTTAGACCGGCCATATTGGCTCTAATTTGAGGCCACCCGAATGCATGTAGCTGCTATAGGAGAGCCATGACCCGTATAATAAGACCGTGGCTTTGAATTGAAGAAGAGATAAAAGATTTTTATCTTTCGGAAAACTGACACTCGTAGCCATGCCGATTCGGATCATTTATTTCCGGAACATTTTAATTCGATTCATTGACCTTACGGAACATCGAATATTCGGGACTTCGTTCCGCAACCGATGTACGGATTGCGGTTCTTCAACATTTCACCAAAAGCGTCTAGCCGAGAACTCTTTTTCGAAATACAAGTGGTAAAACGAATGGAGCGTTAATTCGTCAACGAATTGTCAGCCGAAATGGGAAAATAGCATGCTGTAGATAGAACGCAGAGAATAATTTATGATTCGTCGTATCGGTCGTGCTATACGCGAATAATTCGGATTCATGCGCTCGGGCGAAGAATAATACGAGATTAAGTTTGCTCGTGTCGCAGTACAGAAGATGACGGCGACTGTTGTGAAGTATTCAGAGTCCGCAATCCGTTGAATTTAACCCAATATTCAGCATCTGCAATTCGACACATTTATTTTCGACACGAATCTCGACGTACATTAGTTATTATCTAGGTCTGTCGGTCAACTGAACAATAAATGAAAATGGTAAACTGCTCCTCACATCTCAACAGAATTGACCGTTCTTTAAGGGGTGATTTTAACTTGTTTTCTCGCTGAAATAACTTTTTATATTTGTATTTGTTTTGGTTTCTTTTTCTATTGAAGAAAATGTGCTATAAATCGATTTATAAATCGTGATATCACGTAAACACGAAATGAAAAATTCACACGCATTTTCATTTTAGCCCGAAAAAAATTAAATAAAAATCCCCAAAATGTCCAATTTGACCAATCGATGGACATACTCGCGTCAAGAAATTTTCGACGTCTCAACTGCATCGCCGGCGTGGTCTCACACGTCTCATCTAGAATTTTTCATCTTCGCTGCACAGACCCGAATTGCACGAGAACGGTTTACAGCGCCAATTGAGGGTTTCGCTAGTTTCGATCTCGTTCGCACTTGCTCGAAGGGCCCTGGAATCGACTAGCAGTGGCCTCTCTCCGTCTCGGCCGTGCCTGTACCTGTTGCTCGCTCACGGTGCTGAGCCGAGTATAACCCATCGTCCCATTAAACGCGATTACAGGTGCAACACCCCGCGACGGTCTTGCCAAGCTATACAATTCCTCCTTGTTTCCGATACGTTATACGATTTCTCAAGGGCTATTCATTTCGCCATTCAGCAAAAACACTCCTCATCCTTCGATCCCAAATTCTACCGAAATAAATAAAATAAATAAAATTAATAAAATTAATAAAATTAATAAAATTAATAAAATTAATAAAATTAATAAAATTAATAAAATTAATAAAATTAATAGAATTAATAAAATTAATAAAATTAATAATATCTTCATTCCTGATTCAACGTTAAAACCAAGCAATCTTCATGTCAAGATTTATGTCGTATTCCCTTCAGCCTCGCATGCGCGGCAATGCAGGGTGGCTCGACGCTACATGCCTCTACGTTATCCGCCTGACAATGAAATCCATTTCTGCTCGAGCATGTCTTCGTGCCTGACGGCAACATCAGTTCAAGTCCCGTCCCGGAAAGTTTCCGGCGAGATGAGCGCCGCGTCAGCGGCAGCGCATTGCGTATTCGATGATGCACCATATATCCATGTATACAAGTACATCATCGCGTACATCGTCAATCATAACTGCCCCGAGCATTTTATCCGAACGTACAACCGTGGCTCCGCAATAACGGCACTTCACCGGTCGATGTTAAAACGCCAATCGATCATGGATAACGCATCGGATCGCATTCGACTGATTTAAGAGGCTGCAGCCTCGAGGTTTCGGCGAGAAATGGGAATTTTAAACGACGATAAGGCGCGCAACGCTCACGAAAACAACGAGAACACCGGAAACATCAAATTTGTCTGAACGTAAAAACCTCGACGGACGGAAACTGCATCGTTCGAGACAAAGTCGGAACTCGATCAACTTTCAACGTTAAACGGGGTGTTGCGCAATTTTCGAACTTCATCTTCTTGTATCTCGCGTACTCGACGTTTCGTGTTCCGAGACAGACGAGATTAATCAAAATATTATTTCGCAATGAGGAATAAATTTTCTTGTCTTCTTTCGGAACCATGTGACGAGGTCTAACTCGAATCACGTTCCAATGTAATCAAAGTCCTTGGAATAGGATTGATGAGCATTTTTGAAAATCGTTTGAGAGTCTAGAAAGTATAAGACAGCGGATTCAAAATTTTAGAAGTGCATCTGCTGAACAAAAAAGTTCTTACTTATTTGTGCCAGACGATTGGAAGATGAATTCAGCGATATTTGCTTCGTTTTTGTCGTGCGGTTTATTGCGTTAATTATTGAATTCGATTATAAGTAACGCGGATGTTCGAACGAAGTGAAATTGAGAGAAACCAACATTTTTTTCTTGCGATCGTCGTTGCTGGGATAATAAATTGATTCGGGAATTCGTTCTCCCGGGCATGCCGTAGATTACAATTCGTTACACGTACAGCAAGTCGATCGCGCTCTTCCATAGTCACGAAAAGATTGGGGAGAGGTTCGTAAGAGAGAAAGATAATTCAGTCACGCTACGAAAGCACCCACGTCTCGTTCAACGTCGTTAAACACGATTCACCGATTTGGGACGGGCTCTGCGAGGAACATCGGCCTCGTCGTGATATCGATTTCACTATCGCGAAACCTTTCGCGCATTTTACATTTGAATTTTCGTCTATGCCATCGTGATAATATATCGCTTTGAGATACGATGCCTCTATAATCCGATATGAGAAAGGTCGATATTGAAGTAATATCAACGTGATATCACTGTCAGGTTTCGTGATACTTATTTAACAAAAGCAGAACAAAATCGTCGAAATTATCTAATTTTTTTTGGATGAGCACTAAAAGATTTTCCCCGAAGCAACGATTATGCTCTAAGATATATTATCAGAGTCCAAAACAACATTTCTAACGATCCGAAGAGTCCGCAACGGAGAATTGACAACCGAATTTACAGCCGTAGGTTCCAATTTAAGGGTGAACATCCGAGTAGACAGCGAAAAATAAAGATCAATTTTAGGAATTATTATCTCAAAAACTGTTCGTTCGATTTTATCCCAGTTTGTTCTATTCGAAAGTATAACACGTTAAGGTATGCAGACAATTTTATATATACATATAGATGGACTGTGAGCGTTGCTGTCATGGCCGGCGTAAAAAATATTGACTGCATGCATGCAGTCGGTTTGTCCCAACCAAAAATTTCAAAAAGATTCTTAAAATGTTATCTACGATGTCCTTCGCAACGTTGCTGTCGCTGTACCAAATTTCAAACTCGAGAAATCGCAGCGTTAGTACACCGCCTTTATGTACGGTCCTCGAGCAACGTTCTTCGCCGTCTGGCTCTTTGGAACCGCGCTTTGGCACGCACACGCTTCGCCTACATTAAACGCGATTACCGATCGATGCTAAACAAGTTATAACCCTCGGACCATCTCTCCGATATCTCCGTCCTCGCTGCGTTGCAGCATCCAGTTCAACCTCGCACTGCAACTCCATGTGCCAACGCTGTATATCCGTCCGAAGGGGGTGATAACCACCCGTACGGCCATCGTGGCACGCCCACCCAAAATTTATATGGAATTCTCGGGCTTACGGTACAGCTTGCGCGTCCCTTTGCGTACATTATACACATATATGAATGTACACGATATCCATGTGTGCATATTCGTATGCATATAACCCGATATTGTGTTCGCCGTTTGTCCACGAGTCGAGTTGGGGGTGGAATAATTTGGCAAACTCGCGGAGCGAGCCAGCGCATAGTGCGGCACACATTCGTGGACCCTCGTGCTGCTCTCGTGACGCAGTGGAACGAGAAACAACGAGCAGCAGCAGTCACCGTTGTGGCACTTCGCATAGTTTTCCAACCTCGTTCCAACCTTCGAAACTGCTTCTTCGCGTTTACGGAAAGGAATGTGCCATCGGAGCGTCGCAACAAAATTGTAGTTTGGCAGTAACTTCATCGACGATACGGCCACATCTGTTGCACGATGTACATCGATACTTACGTGTGTTACGCGTGTAGCCGGAAAAGGACAAATTTTTCCGATTTGATAGTTTTTGTTTTTACAACAAAAAAAAAAGATCTTAGTGTTCCAATATTTTGCGGTTGGGACTTAAGGTCTTACTGGGTGGATATTGAAAAATCGCCAAAGTTCCTAAAATTTTGGTGAACGATAGATCTTGATAGAATTATTTCAGAATTTTGTACTGCATAATTTCGTAGATATAAGTTTGTGAATTTACTACGATTGTTTGTGGGGAAAAAGATTCTGCAGACGTTAATGGTTGCAAAACGACTGGAACTTAATCGCTGTAGATTCTAAAAAAATTATATCATTAAGATTCACGATCGACAGATTGATTATGCTTAGTTTCAAATGAATCGACTGATTAATTGTCGAGAAATTAATTATAGTAAAGAGGAGTATCGTCTGAAACGGTTAAAACAGTTGTGCAGTCACTGACAAAACGTCAGTCAACCACACGCCAATATCGTCGAATTTGACTTCAATTATTGTTAAAAGTAGTAAATTAACATTTTTAAGTGTTGATTTATAATTAGTTCAGCTATTTGTAAGACTAAACATGTACGACATGATCAAGTCTTGTAAATCCACGATTTTGGACTAACTTTTTGCCCGACGGTCCACCCAGTAAGACCTTAAGTTCAAACAAATACCGTGATGCTGGAACAATTGGATTTAGTTGGGTCGACGAGAATCTGGTTTGCGTCAATCTCACCCTTGTTGCCCTCAGTTTTGTTGGGGTTTGGACACGACGATACCGACGAGAAAGTTGTATGAACTATGTCCTATAGTCGATCGATTTGCGGTGAGTTTGAGGCAAATTAAATCTTCCCTGCCTCAACTTCATCTCGCTTGTAATCACATTGAACTATTCCTCTCTTCGTCGAAGCATCATAATTTGAAAAAATATTTTCATCTTGTGACCAAGTGTTATTGCTCGATCAATACAGAGAATTGCGGAGCAATGAATATTTCTTCGTCTAGTTTTTTATTTTCATAAAACGACAAAGAATCATCTGACGGATGTCGCAGTCACGAAGGACCGACAGCTCGACAGGTGTAAAACGGATTTAGTTTCAATGTTCTGATTCCATTGGTCGTAGCTGTGCTCACCTCGAAATGTAAGAAGCTTAGGAGGCTCTTCCGGCATTCCCCGGATTATTCACGAATCGCTGCCGGAAAAGGACGCTCGGTTTCCATCCACGTAAGGTCGCTCTCGTAGTTCTCGAAAGCGCTGTCATTCGTGTTGGTGTGTAAAATACGAGAAAGACGTTTTAAGTTTTCATCGGGAAAGCACTAAAGGATCATGAATAACTAATTTATATTTCTTGATGCGGAACACCTGTTTTTCGGATTCTCGGTTGTCTCGTTTTATTTCGAACGAGATTGAGCAAATCCTCACTTCACTCAGCTTCCGTACTTTCATTTATTTACGACAGAGTTGTTTCATCACATTTTTAGCGGGGTTTAGTTGTGACAACCATTCCGTACCTACCGAGAAGTTCGCAATCATTTTTTATATTAGGTTGTGTGATGAATTAGTGTGTTTTTTGTTTTTTATTTCTTTCCTGCAATTTCTGATTTGTTGGGTAAAGTATGTGTATGGATTTGCAAGTCTTTTTCTTGCTCTGAAAATTGGAATGGAGAAAAAACCGTGGAAGTTTTGAAAATGGAAGTTCCAGGGGGCGAAAAAGGTCATTTTTAACTCCCGGCTGAAAACGGGAGTTATTGACATTTCTGTTTCGGTTATTCCTCCGCGAAACGATTCGCTTGCTCAAACGATGTATTGGCTTCATCCAGTTAATAAATACTAAATGTAAAAGTATTAAAGCAAATATTTGCCTTCATATCTTGTACTCATCGTTTTTTCAACGATTCAACGGAAATAACTCTGAAATTGAATTATCTGTCTAAATGCGTATAGCAGGCTGAGGCGAAACAAAACGAGCAGAAACTATTGAGCAAAGCTTTAACAATGATAATCCCAAGCCGACGAACCCATTACGGATAATCAAAACAACCTGAATATTAAAACCCGAAAATTTCGACAAGCTCAAAGTATTTTACATAAATACCACACAAGTTTTCATTGCAATACTTGCAATCGTAACAATTGTAACATTAATATTTCACTGCTCAACAAGAATGAAACTTCGGCGGAAAAATTGAAAAGTTTTTCATGCATGACCGACCGCGACACCGTAATTTCAAAAGTTTAATCCATTTCGCAACAACCGGATGGTACGCAAGATTGTCGTATCCATTTGCATTTCCGGAATTTCGCTCCTATCCTACCAAGCGCAAGCCGCGACATCGGACGTATTACAATCCAACCAGCCACGTTCACGGATACAGCTGAGAACCGAGAAAATGCGAAGAGATGGGAAACGGGCGTAAACGAGGTGGACGTTTTCAAAAGGGCTCGGGAAGTTCTCAATTAATTCTTCTCCCGGTCTCCGCACCGCGCGCGATTCACAAAACGCAGCTCAGTTCGCAGCGGGGGGGAAAAAAAGGACCTCGTTAAACTTTAAATTAGCGTCGCAGCTGTGGGCAGTCCGTCGAGACGTCTTCTTGTTTCTCGTGAGTTTTCACGACGGTTGAAAAGATAACGAATGAAAGAGATAAAAGCCCGGCAAGGTCAGACGACGAAGAAAATAATATTGCACCGTGAAAAGTGAGAAAGGAGCGATCTCAAGTAAAAAAATTATACATACTGGATATACGAGCTATGTATGGGATTGGGCATTCGTAGACTATATATAGATTATATATAGTCTGTACATGGACTATGTATGCCTAATCCTACATAGCGTAAAGAATAATAATAATAAAGAAATTAAAAAAATAGTAAAAAATTATATGTAGGCAATGTATCAACAATATACGTAGTCCATGTGTAGACTATATATGCCCAATCCTATATATAGTATATATATAGACGATATATTATTATTTTATAAAAGCTATGTATGGGATTGGGCATATATAGACTATATATAGATTATATATAGTCGATACATAGACTATGTATGCCTAATCCTACATAGCGTAAATAATAATAATAAAGAAAGAAAAAAAATAGTAGAAAATTATATATCGTCAATGTATCAACGATATTCAGACTTTATCCTCAAATACTATATGCCCAATTCCATACATAATATATATATATATATATGGACGATACATTATTATGTTACTTGGAATATCACGAAAAAACGGTATTTCGCGACGCGGAAAAACACGAACGAGCCTTAATAAGATGCAAAAGGCTATGGGATGGTACGAGATAAATCGTGTTATTACAGCACACACCACCGATTAATTATCCGCGGTTGTGCTTGTCTCACACCGTCGAACTTCGTTATCCAACTTACCGAACCGTCTTCCATTCGAATTCACGAATCGACGCGAAAACTTTGTCACGTCTGTACTTCATCAAAATTCTCTTTCTCCCATCCTCTTCCCCGACCTTCTCCTCCGCCAGTTCGTCACTTGTTCACGCTCCCACATTTCACACGCAATTCTCTCAACCACCGAAGCATTATAACGAGTAAGAATTACGGAGAAGTTGACTCAGCTATGTTGAACTTTGCCGCGAAACTTTCGAGCGAGACGTCACGAATCGTCATGGCGTTAATACGTACTGTTTTTAATCATGAGTTTTATTATTCAAACCCCAGGCTCGACGATCGACGAACGGCGTTTCGTTCGTACACCGACGGACCTGTCTGGGAATTTCCCGATGACGTACAATAATTAACGACGTCCCAATTAGTGGCTTAATAGGGTCGTGACGGGTCGTAAGAACTCGACGGTCTGTTATTCCGTTGAGAGCCGTGAAATCCGCGATCCGGAACATTCGCAACGTGAATCAACAATACATTCGCCACTGATTTCGCATCTACGGGTGGCTCGTTTTTTTTTTGTTTACTTTTCAGTTTCGAAACGAGACCGCGAAGGTGGCGAAGTTGGAGCGTGGCTCTTGACGAAGATGATACATGATCGTTAATCAGCAACTCTGTATTGTGTTGCTCGATGTGTGACCTGACTTCCGGCGAATCAGAGAAATACGTGGTGCGATCGTGTGGCGTGTCGTTAATTTTGTAACGAGAGGTCGTTCGTAGCGCGTGTGTCATACCACTGTTGAAGAGGGATTAATTAGTTTGAAAAGTTGGATATTCGGATACGTATTTATAAATTATTGATGAATGGGATTTAATTTTTATGTACCGACGGACGGCTTTAAATAATCTGTAAATGAATCAGATGCTCTACTTTTATTTTTTGACTCTTTTTCCAGTTCAATCGGCCGCCATTTCGCGAAAAAAATCTTTTTCCAAAAAATCTTACGTTGCTAAGGATATCCATTAGATTTTGAGAATCTTTTTTAAATTTTCGTTTCAGATCAAGCGACTCCGCGTAATTTCGGAGATCGCAGACCGTGCGAGGGAGGGATAATTTTTACGCCAGCCATGACAGCAGCGCTTCTGGTCTATATATATCTATAAAGAAATTCGACAACATAACTCAACATATATATTTTCGAATATAACAAATCTGAATAAAATCGAACGAATAGTTTTTGAGATAATAATTCCTAAAGTTTACCATTCACCGCTGTCTACTCGAATGTTCCGCCTTAATCAAGCAATGGCACGACAGTAGGCAAATAATTACTATCTTCGAGGATTGTTACATGACCGAGCCTCACATCGACCTTCAAAATGAATAAAACATCCATCATTTTTAATGTCTCTCAGTACAGTGAGTAATTTTTCTTTTTAAACCATAAAACGTTAATTCTCGCACATTACCGCAATTAAAAATTTTTTTTTTCCATACCTTTTCCTCGTTTTTTACTTTTCACCGCCATAATCACGGTCTCGCACTTTGTCCCCACACACGAGCTCACGCACATCGCCCCTCGGGTGATTGTTAACGAGCAAAGTTCCTCGTCCTCGTTCGGCAAAGCTTATTCTGGTGGGGCGGTTTAATATGGTTTAACTCGGCTGCACACGATTCCCTTCTTGCTTTTATGAATTTAGTGGTAGAATAGCTGCTTCGTTCCACTAACCAACATGAGTGGGAAATCTCATTCCGTGAAATGTTTTTTTTACGTTCTATTCTCTTTATTCTCCTTTTTCGTTAATTTTTTCGTGCGTACAAACAAAAAAAACCTTTGCTTTCATGGAAATCAAAGTTTTGAAAGTCATAAATGCATAATGAAAAATTAACGTTGAAGTTTCGGTTCTGAAGGGTTGTTAGGTTATGTTTTTACAATTCAACGTAAATTACGGTAATTTCCGTGAGGTTGAGAGTCTTGTTTAATATTCATTGTTAATCCGAAACAAACTCACCCATCAAACTCAATCTTGTTGGATGGTGTGTGCTCTGCACCGCAGATAATATCCTATTACAGGACATCTCGTAGTAATCTACTGCTTCAATTTAATTAAATATCTGGTGGTTTCCTTGCCGGAATAATTTTGTAGCTCCGTCTATATGTTTAAATAATTACAGTAAGTAATTTCTTTGCGCACTACGAGTCTCACTTTTTCGACCCTTTTCGAGAGCAAGCAAATTTGGCAACGTGAAAAATGTCTTGATACGTCCTCTAAACAGTGGTAAAGAATGTTAGCAAAAATAACTACGAAACCCTATCACAGCATGCCCAATACCCAACGCTCGCTTGACCATTTTTTTCAGCCAAATGGGTACAAAATAAAATATCTGACATCAGTTTTCTCGCAGCCGATGATTTTACCGCACGAACAAAATTTCCACACCGATTCAATACCAAAAGAAACAAGAAAATATTTACAATGATATCATAATTAGTTTGTTTTCGTTACGCAGAAGCATGAAAATTGATGTTCACAGCTAGTGTCACATGGTCCGGTTGCGAATCCGCGTACGCCCGTATCGCAATATAATGGATCTTGTAGAGCTCACACGGTGTGAAATTACAACGTCAGCTCTGGTCTCACTGTCCCGCGTGCCATCGCCGGAAACAAGGAGACGTCTCTCGGTCGCGGGCAGCCGGGAGATCGTGATTCTGGTCCGGCACAGGCTCGCCACGGGTGCGCATAGCCATATCAAGTCCAGTCCCGGGTTCGCCGTGTCGTTCGTCGAAACGTATCGGTTTTGTGACGCGGCAACGCACCGAGATTCTCGCATCTCCGTTCCCAACGTTCGCACAGCCTCGGGCTCGCGTTTATCCCCTCGTCAGGAAGTCGACAGAGGCCTTGGACCGGTGATTCCGTTTCGCTACGCCTTGAATCGGAGATGTATAGTCGATATGCTCATGCGAACCTCCGGTGCGTCAACGATGTTGCCACGTACGCGGCTGAATCGATAATTCAGGTCGAGCGATCGATATAAGCCGAATGACTCGCCGCTGAGAGCCTAACACGATTCCCTTAAACTCGTGGGAATTCGGATGAATTAAAACTCTCGGCGAGTTCGATTACGATCGATCGATTAAGGTCCCATGTGGTTCGGATGTCCATTAACGTGTCAACGGAGGGTTTGGAAAAAGTCATCGGTCCGGGTTGAATTATGGGTTATTTAATAAAGTTCGCTTATTGGAAATGGCGGATGACGTTTCCGGTGGGACGTCGGGTCGTACTTTGCGGCTAAAATTAGGTGGATGATTGTAGCTTTTTGAAATTAGAAATCCTGCTTGGAATTTGTGATAAAAAATTAACAGGATCGTCGGTTCAGCGGATGCAAAAGATAAATTAGTCAGTCGTCTGTCGGGTTTGCGCCGATTATTTACGTTTTTTCGAAATGGCGACGAAGAAAACCCCCAGCTTGGTATTTTATATTTTCAATCATTCACAAGACATCCGATATCGAAGCACTTGTAAATCATTGGAATCGAATCGTGCTACGATTCGACGTACGAACTCTGGCAGAGCACTGAAGAAAATACGGAGCCAAATTGGTGTATCCGGTGCAACGATTGATCAAATTCGCTCTGCAAGATCTTGTTTTTCTTGTAAGAAAACTCTCACCTACCCGAGTAAAAGAGTCCTCATCCCACGCGTTCTGCACTGCCGATATTTCATTATCTCTTCTCACGTTTCCGTCGATCTTTTATTTGCCGTAAAATTTTTTCCTCCATCAAACTCCCTCTGTAACGTTAACTCCGCTTTTCCATTGAAACCCCCGTAATTCGATACAACGATGGCGGCAAATGAGAATTTAGATTAAACATACGGTCGACATAATTCCCAGTTATTCATCTCGCGTATATCCACGGGTGCGTGTGGCTCTCCGATCCCCCGGAGGATTTACCGATGGAAAGTAACGTGATTGAATGGGGAAAAAAACAAAAAGTCGCGAAGCGTGACATCACCTCGAACACGGATTTTTCCTCCCGATGCTTCTGGGATTCGTCGAGTGGTGGACGAACCTCGAGAAACGGGCGAAACCGTGACGCGGGCGCGAGAGAGCAAAATACCAAGACGATGGACCGCGCCGGTCTCACGGTTTTCCCTCGAGCGAGATGCGAAGGAGATCCCGTCGGCTCTAGAGAAACACGTACGGATTCGAAGGAAATTTCTCAACGTCCTATACGTCCTATATACGTGTTTACCGTGGAACATAGCGAGGGTCGAACAAGACACGAGGATTCAGGTGACGGTGTACGCCGGTAGGTTTGTACTACGTGCCAGGCTGTGTCGGACGGTCCACGGGAAATTGTAAGGGACGACGGAGTCGCGAACGACCTGATGCGCTCCCTCCGTGGCTACATACACACACCGCGTCTGTATAATAACGTGGAGAGCGAAGGGCTTTACCGGTGGATCTGAAATCCGGAACGAAAACCACGACGTTTCCGGAATCCAAAATACGATTCGATCGGTAACCAACCGGAACACGTCTCGAACTTACCTATACATCGTCTTACTCCGGATTTTTTTCCCTATCCTCATTTCTTCCGTGTTCGTTGCGATTTTTTTTCTCTTTGCTTTCTCGAAGAAATGAGACGTTCCCGAGTGGATTCGTTAGGATTTTCGTAGGATGTACTAATGCATACCGATGAATCGATCGAATCAAGCTCAACGAGGTAGATGCGACAACGAGAATTCGAAAATTTGATGCGTTGTCGGACGGGAGATTGAAGAATTACGGGGAAAATTGGAAATGACTCGACCACGGAGAATATAACCGTGGTCGGCCGTTCCGAAGTTCCGGAGAACTTCGGTTACGTGCCCGAGAGTTTTATCATAAATTCACCGACACCGCGAATATGACCCGACCGGGTGGTGGATTATGAAAACCAGAAGCAGAGCGACGTGAGCGCGCTTGCGTCTAACGGGATGTGTTGCTTTTGGCTATTTCTTGGGGGAGGGGGGGGGGGGGGCGAGATAGAAAGGAACAATGTACGGGACGATGCTGACACGCTTCCCCGGTGATGTTTCGCCGAATTGTACTTGAAGATTCCAGGCGTGGATCCGAGGATAAGACACGAAAGCGGGGCAACGGTGAAACTCTCGGACGGTTTTCTGAAAGTCCATGAAGGACCGCATGCATACGAGCAAGCAAACGCGGTTTAAGACGGGGCAGATGCGAAAGCTCGGTTTTCCGTGCGGTCTATCCCGTTACATATGAAATGCCCCGCGTTCAAGAAGTCCAAGTCGTATCGTCTCGTTTTTCCACACTTCAGCCGTTGCTGCTGATGCTGCCGCCGGTGCTGCTGCTGGCGTTACTGAATTTCGTTGAGAATCCAGGAGCAATGGAGTTTCATGACGTGCTTCGAGGCTACGAAACGAGCGAAGGACTCGGGAACGTCGAGAATATTGGAGAAGAACCCGGCCAGCCTGGACCAACGGAAGCTGGAACCACGATGAAACCTCGTCAACGTGCGTTTTGGTCCATTGGGGGACTTTTTGGGATGGTGGCAAACCGCGAAACTCGGTGGTTCGCGAGTTTATACAGTTTTGGTCCTGTGTTTTTAGAACCGTTAGCGGTATATTCTATAGGGGGTTCGAAAAAGCTCGAATTCCATTCGGAGAAACTGTTATTGGCCGGCGGCGAGCGAAACAATGGATTTAGTATCTCTCTAGGTTGGCGTTTTTATCGCTCGTTAGGTTGAGACACTTGCACGGGGTTCGGTTGGATTATGTATAACCGATCGTATATTACTCAACGTGGCATCATCCCGGCGTATCTACATCCCGAAATGCCCCCGAGCTGTTCGACAAAGTTGAGCTTTATTACCGCGTAAACTTCGTGGGTGAATCGGGCTGCTCAACCGATTCTTCATGAATCTTGATCGAACTCTTCGGGGCTATCGGGATCAGGTTGGATTACGGAAATTATCCGAGAGGCTTGCTCATTTTAAACGCGTGTACCACACCAAGCGAAACGAGTTTTGTTAGTGAGAGCTTTACACGGCTTCAGAGATTTTTACATTATTTCGCAAGTGAAAGAATCATGTATGGTTTATTTATTAACTATGTATGAAATTGGGAATATATAAACTACATATAAAATATATATAATCAATGTATTGACTGAATATAATTTTGGTTGTATTATTATATTATATTGTAGCGAATTATTCTTCTTCTGGTATGCATTATTATTATTTATTGTATTATTTTTTGTTTTTAATTGGACATGTATAGACTATATATAACCTATGTTTGCCTAATCCCATGTATAGTTAAAATATAAGACTATGTATAATTTATTTACTTGGGATTCGGAGATAAATTGACTATTCATTGTAAATAATTCAATGACGTCAACGTCACCGTACCATCTAGTAACTACATATCCGAAAACAAGTAATCGCACTTCTGGTTATTTTAAATTCAGACAACAGTTCGAATAATCTGTCATCTACGAGACTCTTCACAATTCATTCATCGACGAATATCGACATCGAAACAGTTGCGAATAATCCGAATGAACATATATCAATCGGCAAATATTTCCGTACACGTCGAAACGGATTAATAACAGCAAGACGAATGTGCGAGCGACGGTAAAAAAAATTGCGAGTAAAGCATCGACTCGTGAAAAACAGTTCCGAACGAGTGGAACGCAACTCCATGGCTCTGTGGGTAATTCGATCGGTCTCTCGAGTGCGTGCGGGGTCGGCTCGTAAAAATAAGAACGAGAAATAAAAATGAGAAAGCGGAATAGCCGCGAGATTTGCGGGAGGGCATGGAAAAAAGAATTTGCGCGAAACGTTGAACGACGGTCTGGCAAGTGGTGAATTGAGAACCACTGAGAACGAGTGAGAGTAATTGGGAGCTCGTAAATTCTCTCGCGATCGACGCTCCACGATCTTTATACTCGGCCGCGGTTTTCCGGGACCGGGGGAGGGCGAATTAACTCCACTCCGCCGCACTCGTTCCTTCTTGGTGGTGCTGTAACTTGAGAATTCGTTTGGGAAAGGGTTAATCTATCGATGTTTCCCGTGCTCGAGGGGGTAGGTTTCAGTGGTTCGAGCAAACGAATAGAGCGGGCATGTCGGAGTTTTTTTTAAAAATAATTATTTCTTTCTTTTGTCGACGTTTCGCGCTTTTTGATCGTTGGTAGATTACACCCGATTTCACGGTGAATTATTTCGAGACTCAAAACTCACGTTCGCGTATTAGGGGATCTTGTAATTTGTTAATTAGTTTCTGCGCTAATTATTAAAATTAAATATTTATAATATATGAGGATAGAAAATAAAAATTACTTATTACAAATTTATTATTTTAACATTATCCAATTTAGATATCTAAAGATTAGATTAGATCGGACGTGCCATCGTACATACCAAGCCATACGTCGTGTACGCAACGTCATCTTCACAAATTTTTCGTGCTAATCCGATTGTTCTTCCCGCTTCATAAAAACGCAAGAAACTTTTCGTATTTCCTTCTTCCCGGTTTTTTTATATTCTCGTTCACGACTTGCGTTCTCAACTCGTCTCCATCCTCAATCTTGCCAGGGAATAACAGATCCTTATGTCTTCCCCGTCCTGCTCGCTCTTTCTCCATCTTCATCCTCCGGTTTCATGGTCTGAGAAAAGTACCAGAGATTCGAGCTGTGTAATAAGAAAGTCGGGGTTCGCTTCTGATAGACAAGACGTGGAACAGCTACGAGGAAAACGCGGAAATTTCTCGCACGGGCCGTCACTCCTTCTCGTTCTCGAAGTGCAACCACGGAAAACTCGTCGACGCGACGCGCGCAAGCGTTTCAAGATTCCGAAGAAAAAGTGTGGAACCTCGTTGGTTTCCCGGAGATTTTTTCGCGATTGCCGTCCCACCTCCGGCCTCAAGCTTACGTGCTTTCAGACTACCCCGCTCTTCGCGATCTATTTCCGACGCTGTGGAAAACCCGTACTACCGCCGAAACGAATAAAACTAGATGAGAGAACCACGCGACCGCATCTGCATAAAAATGTTTTCCGACGAAAAAAATAACCTCATTGTGTCAAACTACGGAATCACGTATGCTTGTGCGGCTGTCAAAAAGCACGGAAAAACTTTCTCAATTTACGGAAGAATGAACGAAACGAATCAAAACAAAAAATAACAATTTTTCGCGATCTGACGGAAATTTGGTAACGGAAAAACAACGTCTGTGCTGGAAAATCATCAGCGAATGACAATATTGGAAGAATAACAATTTTCAAGAGAGCGACTAAGCAGCAATAACATATTTCCTTATATTTAAATCCATATTATTATTATTATTATTATTATTATTATTATTATTATTATTATTATTATTATTATTATTATTATCATTATTATTATTATTATTATTATTATTATTATTATTATTATTATTATTATTATTATTATTATTATTATTATTATTATTATTATTATTATTATTATTATTATTATTATTATTATTATTATTATTATTATTATTATTATTATTATTATTATTATTATTATTATTATTATTATTATTATTATTATTATTATTATTATTATTATTATTATTATTATTATTATTATTATTATTATTATTATTATTATTATTATTATTATTATTATTATTATTATTATTATTATTATTATTATTATTATTATTATTATTATTATTATTATTATTATTATTGTTATTATTATTATTATTATTTTTTTTTTTTTTTCTTTTAAATTATCATTATTATAAATTTCAACTTACGAATCGGAAACTTACTTGTGTGGCTCATAAAGGGTCACACACAGAATAAACGTGAACAGCTATAGGTATTACAAACTATGGGCACTACTAGTTCTTATTTCCTTTGACGGGAGACAATGCCGTCACTACGATGTTTATCCACATAAACTTTCTGTCTCCAAACGTTAACTCCATTCGAATCTGACAATGGAAGAACGAAGACGGTAATTGCGTTTCGGTCCTAGTCGCAATCCAATTCATTCCGAGCTTGCAATTTTCTAACGGTTCGACAACCTTGCATACGCAGCTGAACCGAAGACCTATGCACGTAATTCGAGACAAATGACTGTAACTCGAACGTCCTAACGCGGAACTGTCAACCGATATCAAGTTTCGAAGCTTTGTTACAATTTCGCGGCAATCAACGTTCTATCGCGCAAATTCGTTTGGAATGCAAAATTTTAGGTTCACGTTTCACCAACAATGAGATACCGCGCGATGGTCTGGATGAACCGTATCTGCATTGGCTGTGCCACGAAAAGACCGAACGCGGACCGTGATAAAATAGAACCCTGGAAAACTCGGTGAACTGTGTTTCATTACGACCCATATTCCGCGTTGGACGAGGCACCAAGGGGGCGGGGGGGGGGGGGGGGCGAGGGGTGGAAAGTTTTCCGCGGAAATGAAGGATAGCGCGGTGACACCAAAGTAGGTACATCGGGGACGACCTGACGTCAGCGTAGCCGGTGCAGCTGCCGGAAGGCCGGTGGAAGGCTCGTTATACGACTCGCCCGGACGGACAAGAGCTAACAGACGGGCGCCTCGCGGAGGTTTGGAGACAGACCGACGTAACAGAAGCCGGTCCGGGAAGCTTTGTGGCTAAAACGGATGTTCAGTAGAGCGATCCGGCGCGGGTCAGACAGTCACCTTCTCCACCTCCCTCCGCCCGCCCCCTCATGAAGCTCAGTTTGAAATTTCTCTTGGATTTCAACGACCTCTCTCGGTGAACCCTTCTTACGCTTTTCACTACCCCCCCTCATCTGAACTCCAGCCTCGGTACGTTCGCGTTTTGTCACAATTTCACAATTCCAGTGTTTCTGCACCTTTGACGTTACTGGGAAATCCATTCCTCCTGTGATGCCGCTTTTACGCGATGGGTACCATGGAACAACGGCGTGCAAGACAAAAAATTGTTTACACGGAAGTGCCTGCGTGGATTCGGGTTATTATTATTATTATTTGTTGCGATCTTGCTGTTGCCTCTATTGATACAATTATCGTTTGTACGATTATTTTATGGAGGAAGGTTTAGCGAAGTACGAGCTAATTTTCTTTAGCTGCGTGATCAAGAATTCTGTATTCGATTCTTGGTCCGAGATCGACAAAGTCCTACATTACCGATGTTATTGGATAGCAATTATATATTCTCCCCCCCCCCCCTTGCTTATTTATTTCTCTGAATCTATAAAACAGAATTTTTTTCTTTTTCATTGCATGCAAAGGTTGAAAATACTGCGATTTCTTTATTATATAGCTACTACTTTATTTTACTAGATTCTTTTTTCATTTTTTGAGATCGAATAATTTTCGGTGAAGTCATCGTGCAAGCCATGGTTTTCATGGGCAGTCCATTAGTACTCGTAAATTATAATGTCCATATGAACAAAAAACAAATTTCTGTCTCGTTGAAAAGTTAATAAAAAATGTGAAATGAACAATTCAATTTATTTTTCACGATTTAACCTTTACGACAATTTTTCAAACTGACTCGGTTATCAGCACGTCCAGGGATATGTGAGCCCTTGAAGCGTGAAAAAAAGAAACTCGTACTTTGCTAAAGCACCTTACAAAAAATACGCGTAAAAAAATTATTATTATTATTATTATTTAAAGCTCTTTTAGCTAAATTGAGGAGGAGCATCTAGCGGATAGTGCATCTGTTACTCCCTTTTCCGCGTCCTTCGGATTACACATATGTCTTGAATTCGTCGCTCTCTCGCGTTCATTATGCACGAACGTCATAAGCCCGACATTAATACGGTAACCATAGAGCAAAGTAGCGCCGATCTCCCGTAGGACGAACCAGGTAAAAAAAAAAAAAAAAAACGGTACCCCCGATGAGCTCAACAAGGTGGAAAATTCGAGGGAGTTTTCTTTTTTCACCTTCGTCCACTCTGACCCAGCGCATCTCCGCATTTCCCTCTCCTATGTACGAAGTTATACCATCCAGTATGAAAGCGTTATAATGCAGTTGCACTTGAATCGGGTGTGAAAAATGTTACAATTGGGATGCCAGGAATCGGTTGGATGCAAGTGAAACCGGAAATCGTTTTTGCGAGACCGGCGTGTGAATCGATGGCGATATTGCCATTCTCTGACTCCGGAAATCTAAAGTGCCGGGGAAACGTGCGGCACAACGGCGTTGGTGGTCTCATCGCGACCGATCGGATAAAGAGAAACTGCGCAAACGAGACACGAGTGCGTATAGATTCTGGATGTTCATAAGCAAATATGCATACACAGGCACGGGCGACATTGGGGCAAAATGGCTTATGTCAAAAATGATATTTTAAAACATCGAATAATGAAAAAATTGAAAAAAATGGAAAATAATTTGTATAATTAAATAATTATAATTGAATAACAGGATGTGGACGTATCCAGCGATGAATTGTGAGCTTATATCGAAGACCAAGATGGCTTGTTCCATATTTTCGTAAGCTTAACTGCGATAATGACGCGGTTGGATGAGATTGCAATTTTCTATCAATATAAACAACAACCCGTTTTGCCTCAAAAAATTTTTTTTCTCAACGCCATGCACGGATGATCGTTGGAATTTTTTTATTTTGCGCAATGTGGGAATATATGGGGTGGTACGCACGTGGTGGTGATCTGAGGGTATTTTTTATTTGTTTTGCATTGGTATACCATTTGGCCCCAGCTTCGTTCGTATGTACAGAAGCACTGGATATAGATGTGGTAGTTCGCAGTACGGTTATGGGTACAGAGACGGTGGCATACGCAATCCGGGATGCAGACAATCCCGTAAGGTCGGTGGTGTCGCATACGACCAACCTGGATATTGGATTCGTAAACCCGTAACGGCCCTACGCGACGAATGCCACCATAAACGACGCCAAAGTGCGAGCGATGTACTCATCGTGAGAGTCGTAAGAGTGGAAGAGAAAGAGAGAGAAATAGAAAGAGAGAGAGAGAGAAGTGAGACGACCGAGAGGTTCCAGAGCCCATTGGGATTTCATATTTGACGATAAAAGTCGCATTTCTGTACAGTCTTGCCACGCGGTAAAACGCCATCTCTATCTCTATATCCATTTCATATTCTCGACGCTGCTTCGCTCTTGATTCGCACGTTTTCGAACGACGACGGAATCGCGAAATTTTCACTATCGACTTCCGGTTATTCCATCTCAAATTTCCACTCGTTTATGACACACGTTCGAACTTTCGAACGAATAAAGCAAAATATTTATTTGATTCCGAAGATATTCAGTTGATCAAAAAAATTCGAAAGGGTTTGGAACAAATAAAATACCGACGTCGAGTATGAACTCGAATCGGAGACGAATGTTCGATCGTCGTGGAATATAGCTCGGATCTTCGTTTATCTCGACGCAATTATTTTCACTCGACCACAAGATATATCTCGATATTGCCGTAGTTGCAGTAGCATTTCTGTCTTCTCGATTCGCGGTTATCTATTGATTTTGCGGTTTTCCCGAATGTTACAGATAGATACGGTTTTTGGGCGAAGTGACTGAGCAGCGGTGTGGCAACGTTGTGGCAACGTTGTGGCAACTATTACCGGTATTTCTAGGGGTCGATGAACTACCGAAAGTTCCCAGTGAAATAGTTGATTTTTTTAAAACTATTTTTCTTACCGCCTGTATTCGATTTAGCGTCAACGTTTCTGTACCGATAACAAGCTTGCGTGAACTCTCCGAAATAACTTCGAATCACATAAGAAATTAATTCCGTCAGGATATAACGACAGTACCCGTGTCATTCTATTTTTGCTCATCCTCAGCAAAGATTCTGCGCATCTATAGGTCAGTAGTATAAAAATAAAAAGTCACAATTAAATTGAATACGAAATAGTTTTCCAGCTAACTAGCAAATTCTCTCGGGCTTGGAACTCGCTATTGCAAATAATTCGTACACGTGTAGAACAAATTAATATTTA
This sequence comes from Sussaba pulchella, assembly GCA_963971145.1. Classification (NCBI taxonomy): domain Eukaryota; kingdom Metazoa; phylum Arthropoda; class Insecta; order Hymenoptera; family Ichneumonidae; genus Sussaba; species Sussaba pulchella. Next base: position 3,781,108 of record OZ020174.1, on the reverse strand, counting down.
ATAATAATTATAATAATAATTTTTCTTTTTCCTGGTATTGCCGTTTACATAATTATAATTATAATTATGTAAACAATGGCAATACCAGGAAAGAGACAAATTATGATAATAATTATAATTAAAAATAATGTATAATAAAATAATAATTATAATTAAAATATTTATATATAATAATTATAATTATATAAACGGCAATACCAGGAAAGAGAAAAATGTATACGATATTCTCAGTAAATATTTTTTATTTCTACTAAAATAATTATCGTCTATCAAACCTGACATTTGAAAGAAAAATTCCATAGTATTTAATGATTCCGTGAATACTGATGACATTCTGATCATCAATTTATTTTCAAAGCTCAAATCGATGGGAGCAAAGAGACTCCGAAGTGATCGATAAAATCATTATCTTGGCATCTGCCACGTTTGCTCCGCACCATCGACATCCTCATCCGCCCCAAAGGTGGTTTAATTGCTTCAAGCTATTATCCGGACTCGCGGGAGTCCTTCTTTCTGCCGTCATGTCACCAAAATGGAACATTCGAGAGCGCCGAAGAAAGGCGATGAAAAAATCCTATCGGGAATCCGGGCTTCGCGCGGGATCGTCTCATTTCCGCTCGGAAGAACGATGTTTCCCGCAGTATCATATATACACTGGGTATACATCCTGCACGGGAATACACACACAAACAAATAAATACGTATGCATACAGGGTGTCCCAGAATTACCGCACCAAACGAAAACATTTATTATCAAACACGATTATTTGAAATAAAATTTTTTTCATTCATTCTGACGTCATTCCACTCGAAAAATACATCATAAAGAGGTATTTTCATCCAAGTAATATGGAAGACCAACTAATCCTATACAAAACAAAATAACATGTTTTTTCCCCACAAATAAATATTTCAAAAGTTATTAACGTAAAACCAATTAAAGCGAATACAATTATCGTCCGCGGCGATGATTTTGGGACACCCTGTACATAAACCCAGCGATTCCACGAACGGTGTATGAAAAGTCGATGGCACCGGAGAGCCATTTCCAAAATCGATCGATCCACCGCTCTCACCCATGTCCATGGAGGGGTTGAAAAAGAAAAAATATTTAAAAAAATGAAGGACAAAAAAAGAGACACGAAAATTTCGGAGAAGCGAGAGATCCACGCGTCAAGCTGTGCGGCGGGAAATTCGTCAGACTCGGGAGATACGCGGAAAAAGCGTGGTACGAGAGATGAAGCTAGAGAAAGCTTCGTAGGTGCGAGAAGCACGTTTAATTCGCGTGCACGTGCGCGTATATACACAACCGGTCTTTTCGTTATCGAATGAAGAGGCGAGTCGTCCTTCGGGACGTCGGTCGAACCGCACGCCGATCTCGAATGGCCATGGGAGAATAGCACGGGCTTACCGGGAAAGACCCGAAATTCAATGAAATTTGACCGTTGGCCCCCCCGGGGCCGTTCGTGAAACGAACCACAAGATGGACTCTCGGGAAATGGCTCCGAAGAAGAACGTATTCACCGCATTCGCTGCGATACGAAATTTTCGTCGACGAATCTCATTACCGCGTACGGCAATGAACATGTGATTGTTCCGAAAATTACTCGACTTCATGCGTCGCTCCATTGTTCTTTCGTTTTCACTGGTTATCCGCTCGACGAACGAATATCGCCGAGCCATTGCGAATCGGGCCAAAACACGCGCACGAATGGGCGCCCATGGAAAATCGACGAATGTGAAAAAATAGAATGTAATAAAATGGAATAAGTAGAAAAATAAAATGAGAAGAATGAAATAGAGGCGGAAGCACACGTGCGCGAAGAAAGGTGGATCGAGAGACGGAGGAAAGAAACGAGAACACGTAGCTTGTTACCACTTGTTTATCCAGTGTGACGTAGCTTTTGGATTTACGGTGGAGTTTTGGAACGAGTACGAAGAATACGGTGGGACCATTCGCCTCTGTTTCCTTCTTTTACTCCTTCTTCTCATTTCGTGACTCGAACTTATTCTTTTTTTCTTTTCTTTTGTTTTTTCGTGGGGCTCTCTTTAGTTTTTCGGTCGCAATGGAATGTCGAACGTCTTTCTTTTCTTTCTTTTTTATGTTTTTTTTTTTTGTTCCGTCGTCGATGCCACCCCGACATACCAATTCGCTTTTCAACGTGTTTACTTCGATTGGTCTACGTGCTGCGACCCATATTCTCGTTAAGATGTTCCACGGACAGATGGAGTGGAAAATTCCCGACCGGACTTTCTTCTACGTACGGCTTGGGAAGATTCTGCGCGGTCCAGAAGTGAGCTTGGGATGATACCGGATCGAAAAAAGTTAGAGCTCCCGGTGTTAAATGAAACGCCGCGAATGTGATTCGGAATTTTATTAGCTTCATCGACGAATTCGCCGATCGATGATTGTCACGTGTACGCGGAATGAGCAGTTCGTCGGGGAAATTTACTATTTTCCAACGGTGTGCGTGATGGATGCAGTTTGATGTATTTAAATGCATTTAAATATATTCATTTTAATAAATGCATTTGGATGCATTTGAATGGATCCCGAGGGACTCTCGGGCTCGCGCGATGCGCTCCCCATCGGATTCGCGACTGAGGGGAAACAATTTTTCACGATAAATTTCCAAGAATTAAGTTACGTGATTTTAACGAGTTATCTCGATGTTGTAAATTTTTGCTCTGACTATCACTGATTATTATTAATTCGGTTAAGGGAAAAAAATTGTCATACACGCTAATCACGTTATTAATTCGAGAAATTTTGGAAAATCAAATGGAACTTGATTTTCAATGGCTCCAATGAGTCAATCAATCAATGATTGATTTTCTTCTCGTTGGCCATTTGAAACGGGAGATTTTTGTATTCTAGAATTTGTACATACATCGTTGCCGTAATATTGATTTTCCAATGATACTGAAATACATGAAAATTCGATATTTCTTTCGTAAACAAATTACAAAAAAATGATAACAATATTTATTTATTTTATATCATTATATAACATATGATTGGTTCCATAAACTATAGGCATCGGTCCGGGTGACCCCCCCTCAGATTCTTTTCAAATTTTTTTGAGATGTAGTCCTTGATGACCTAGATGTGCCTGAATTTTTTCAGATTTTTTCCTCTATTATTTCGGCTGTAGTAATTAAGGGCATTTCCTGACATTTCCGTTTTTTTTTTTTTCAATTTAATTTCATAGTATTGTATCGCAAAATGAAAATTACACTCAGAATGCATTTCTATGTGAAATTTTCTCAACTTTTTGAAAAAAATATTGATTCTCAGTTTGGACTAACGCAAAACTCTCAAAATTGACCTTTAATAATAAAAAGCTATTTTTCGGCCATTGCGCATGTCTGAAATTTTTTTTCAATATTTTTTTCAGAAAGCTGAGAAAATTTCACATATAATACGTCAAATTCACGTTGGGATGTCTGTAAAAACTGCTAGAATCGATGAAAGTTCAAAAATTCAATGATAAGCCATATTTTATTTTCTCCCTTCAAAATGTATAAATTCTCCTTCAATCCTCTTGAGCTATCGATCATTTTGAATTTTTGTCTTTTAGATAGAAATGCAATGTCTTGACTACTCCCAATATCCTGCAGTGAAAGAAAGTTATACGATTATTTATACAATGAAATCAAAAATAGGCCTGCAACATTTCTTGAAAATATTTCTTTAATTGCAAAATAGTTTTTATTCGTTTTTAAAAACTTGAACAATAGAAAAATTCGAAGAATTCGACACAGGCCTTACAATAGCGGAACCTAAGTTATTGCTAATTGGCGTAACTGTCTCAAACACGATTTCGTTATGGTTCATTTATTTCAAGTCGAATTGGTAGCTTACTTAAATAAAAAATTTCATGTGGTAAAAAGAATTCACTACTTCAGTGATGGAGCGCCGCAGCAATTTAAAAATAAAAACGCATTTACAAATTTATGTTATCATGAAAATGATTTCGATATTGAGGCTAATTGGCATTTTTTCGCGACCGCGCATGGCAAAGGACCGTGTGATGGTTTGGGAGGGACCATTAAGCGAAATGCAAGAAAAAGGTCGTTGCAAATGGACCCAGACGAACACATTCTCACGCCATACGATTTGTTTGAGAGGACAAATCAAAGTCTGCCAAATATCGACGTTGTGTTCGTTGAGGGGACGAAATATTTTGAATTAAAGCCAACTTTAGATGAACGAGCATCTCACTCGAAATCAATCAAAGGGACCCAATCAATTCACAACATTACGCCAATTAGCAATAACTTAGGTTCCGCTATTGTAAGGCCTGTGTCGAATTCTTCGAATTTTTCTATTGTTCAAGTTTTTAAAAACGAATGAAAACTATTTTGCAATTAAAGAAATATTTTCAAGAAATGTTAAGGCCTATTTTTGATTTCATTGTATAAATAATCGTATAACTTTCTTTCACTGCAGGATATTGGGAGTAGTCAAGACATTGCATTTCTATC
>OZ020174.1:3741132-3776420 GCA_963971145.1 Sussaba pulchella | reverse complement strand
AAGACCATGAAAAGTATCGAGTCTGCAAAAGCGCGATTGCTCATTGCCTCTGCGAAATATGAACAAAGAGATTCAATATGTTTGATCGTCCAAGCTAACACACTCGAAAACCTTGATATGATAGCTCTGGCAATCATATAATCTCTCTAATCCTCCCTATGCAGTCCACTGGCGAGATAATGATTATGATAATAAATAAAGTTTCATCGTTATTTTGTCATTGGTGAAAGCTCACGATTTCATGTCGAATTTAATAGCTCAAAATAATTTAGTATCGTCGATATTATACAATTCGAGATATCGTTTTGTGTCATTACAATATAATTGGAACACTTCGGGGCATTGTTAATTTCGAGGGACTCGTAATAATTTACCGATATCCAAACGGACACGTCGAGTTATTAAAAAATTACAATGATAATATAGGTAGTAAAAATCATTGATAACCTCGTGATCACGTCACATTTATTCTACCATTATCGATAATTGTTAATGAACATATCTTGCACAAAAGTGGCTTTTCTCAGCAAACGAAAAAAATCCAACCTCAGTTTTCGGAACCCACACCGAAGCTGATGGGAATATTGGCTTCGCCCGTTCTATTTATCTATCTTCTACCTACGATTTCTTATCTGCATGTCAAACCCCAGAGTCCCACTCTTCGTGATATGGATATATATTATATTTATTAGGTGTCCGTTATTCCCTAAATTTTATATTTTTTTCGCCCGCCCCTTGGGAAAAAACTTTACAAAAAAAGAAAAATGTTGATCGTAAGTAGACCATTTGAAGATTATATGAAAATGTGACGCACGGGCTCTGAAACTGTACATATTTGCAACTTTAGGAAATAACGGACACCCTAATACACACACATATATATATATATGTATGTATGGAACCTATAATACCGCGTGTTATGCGTTGACAATCGGGCTACTCCGTTGCGAGATTGACGTAATCATTAGAGCCTAGCTTTTCGCTCGAGGGCCTTGAATACTCGAGGCTCTGTTTCACCCCTCCGATAAGGCTCTCCGATAACGTTGGCTGAGTGCGTATCAGTGTCGAGTGTGTCCCACAACGAAAAAAAAATATATATTTACATTGATAATATCAATCGAAAGGTTCTTCTGGTATTACTGATTCTACCGATCGTACAATCGAATCCAAATTTTTAAAAATCTTTCATTATCATCTTATATAGGTATCAATATATGCTATACATATATTAATATATATATATATCTGTGGTTCGGATGCAACGAAGAATATTCCCTACCAAGAAAACTCCCTCCATTCGGTCAACGAAATAAAATCAACGTGACAACAATTTTTTTAGTAGCCAAATATTGAAAATTCCATATTATCCAGAACCTAACATTTACCACATTTACGAGGTTTTTCGATACCTAAGAATCTTCATTATATTTTTTCAACATTCGCAATGACTTGCGGAAACAATTCCACGCTCGCACACATTCACAAAATGAATTATACAGATATCAGCAAAACCCCAAATCTTATCGACAGATCGCACTGCTAAGCACGCCGAGTCAACTTATTCCGAGGTTCGAAGTTTATTACTCGAGGTAAAACATTGATGGGTGAGAAATTTTTACTAGTCTGCGTATGATTGTCAACCGCACAAGGCGTTACATCTATTTACTCGCGGGAAAATTGAGGAATTTTCATGATTATTTTGAACCATGTTCGAGCCAGCAATTGTTTCCCCCAAAATTGAAAAAATATTTATGAAAAAATTCTTATAAATACGTCAATATATATCGTTATTAATACCGTACACTTGATTCTTATAAAATTATGTTAACATGGTTAAATATAACCCCGAAAATCCCTTAATTGTCCCGCGAACAACTAGAAACAACCCCTTGAGTTTACGGAAATCCCAGGCCTGAATTCCGAATCCGAACAAACGAAAATGGTTCGGATCGTTCGTCGTAGCTTCTTTGTGTGCGCGTGTCTTGATAAATAGTCTCGCACGTCGTCTATTGTCGTCGACGTTTTTGCCGACGGTTCTTCGGAGATACGCGTGGGAGTGATAGAGAGAGAAGAAAACGAGAGAGCGAAATATACAAAACGATTAGGGTCGACGGGTTTTTCGTCATCAACCTTATTTGTATCTGCTTGTCGAGTGGGAAGCTCTCGACAACGTTGATCCCATTAGAACGTCGCTGAGTATTCGCAGTTACCTCTTGGCACGGAAAAACCGATTACAATGATACAAACAACGTGAGAGACCTCGAGAACGAAACCCTGAAACGTTTGAGCGATCACAAACCACTGCAGCACCTCGACATCGAGTGAGAAAAAAAAATTCAATAAAAATTCTTTTGAATTCTTCATCGTCGTCATGACGTCACGCATCCATTTTCTCATTCGTGGAAAATAAGCTTTTTTTAGCTGTCTTGCATGGAGAGAAGGATGACGAGCGTTTTTTGCTTCATCAAACTACAATTTCAAAAGCCTGAAAATTGATTAAAATCAATTAATTCGAAGAATTAAAGCAGATAGGCTTGCGGAGCAAGAAAAGAACTTTAAAATGCATTTATATGCCTGTATTATTATTTACATGTGGATCTTGTATGTTTACTTTACCGAACAAATTACAAAATTGCGGGAACAAAATAAAATACGAAACTGGCGGGAATTTATTACGAAAGAAATAATAATCCTAATATATGACATACGATCGTGAAACGTACTTTGATACGTATATAACTTATATCAGAGCACCCGTAGCTACTGTACTTGGGTATACTCGAAGCTCCCGCACTTCTATATGTGCACGTTGCGTTTGCGTTCCGTCGTACGAGGGTTGTAGGTGCGGAGAAGGACGCTTATTGATCGAACCGCGGGGCACTACAACTACCTCCCACTGATACACCCCCCGCCCTCTCTTTCTCTCTCTCTCTTTCCCTCTCTCTTTTCGCCGCATTAACATTATCATCGTTACTGAGTAGACGGATTTCACTTCGCCTTCGAGATCCATTATCTTGTTTCATCCGTCTTTGATTTTTGCGATGTCGAAGCCTCGACTAATTACAGCCAGTGACGCGCCTGAAGGTGGCTCATCGGTTCTCCCTCCTCCACCCCGCCTTTCCCCACCCTCTCACCGCGAAAGCTCATCGGTGTATTAGTCGGAAACGGATTTTCCCTGTACTTGCCTCAGGCTGTTGATATCTTCGTACTAATTCCATCAACCGATTTCATTACTAAATTTAGCGGCTCGAGGCTTCCGATTATTTTTTATTTAGCTTTTTCAGTTTCGTGCAGTATTATTTTTTCCGAAAAAAATGATTTTCATGATTTTATCGAATATCAGGATCAAATAGAATCTATCGAATGTCAGGATAAAATTTTCGTCGGTACGTTTTATCTCCCTCGCGGATCCTGGTTGGATAATGTTAGCCATGACGATGAATATTCGATTACTGATGCATGAATTATCGGGGCTTCTTATCCGTAACTCGGGAACACGATTTAAGGGGATATAGTTGAGGATAATGTTTGATCAGCAGCAAGGCGTGAAATTTCCATCAGGTAATGCCTCTTGGGTCTAGTTAGAGACTGATAAGGCATCTGATTGGGTTCATGCGTGTAACGAGATTCGTGCCCACGTTTTCACCCTCGGGTGATTGGAAATGATCTTGATTAAAAATGTTCACAAAAGATTTTCCAGTAAATACTTTCGACCTTAATAATAATTCTCTGAGTACGATAAATGTTTTCAAGTTCGTTCTGTGAGGGGTAACAGTAATGAAGACTATAAATATCGTCTCGACCAAGTTTTCAGTCCGGACAGTTCTTAATCCACAAAAAGATATATAACATTAGGGTGTTTCGACGAAAAGACATTACCAATTTTGCAGCAAGCAGCCATTGATGATTTCTTCGGGTTGTTTCGATTTTTCAAAAGTTTTTACGTTTCAAAACAACGTCGATTATTTTAGATTATGTTTGCCGTAAAACCACCAACATTGATTCATGCTTTTCTTGCATACTTTTTTGGGTCATACATTTTGTTCAAATTTTTTAAATCAATAATAACGGTAATAACTTTTTCGTATTTAAATAAAAAATATGACATAAATAATTCTTTAAACTTTCTCATATAAATAGGCAGACTAAGACAATCAAAGAAAAATCCGAAAAAATTACGGAAATTAGTTCTTTATGGTTTTGAATGATATCGAGGGTCGACAAGGTGAATTTTGTTTCGATGACCACCCTAATGTAACACATAGATCGATTTACAATAAGATCCGCAGTCTTTGGCTCGTCTCGCCTTATCAAAACGTGCTTCACGTCCCTTCCATGAATCTTCCAAACGAGGTTAAATATCGAACTCGACCTCACGAAATATTCTGATAAGCGCACAGAGACATCCCCGACTAAATATCGTGTTTCACAAGTCGCTCGATAAACTCCAAAGTCTGATGCAAATGTATTACAACCGAAAAACGTCGGTTGTTATCGTTTCGTAACGACGAACGCGAAATTGTCGTAGCGAGTTCATCAACTCAGGGAGCAAGAATGGGAACATAGACGAAACACGGTACGACGACAATGGACAATTGCGTTGCGGTCGATGTCGAGGGCTCTGCTGGCCCGTATTACCAGGGGTTGGTGATACGAATCGTGCACGGAATCTCATCGGTTTCGAAGGAGGGTTCTATATCATAACCAAAGCGTTGTAGCTCGAATCAGACGCGCGTTTTCCCAATGCTCCGCAGTAGCTATTACCAATGACGGGGGTGGTATGGATTTTTCAAAGTGTTTTTTTTTTTTTTTTTGCGTCTGAAAGCGTTGTAAAAGTGCACAAGATCCATTTGCTTTCCCATTCACGGAGGAAAAGGCTTTTAGCGGCCGATTCTTTCGACGCGTGCACCTTCGAATCGTGCAATGATATTATTTTACAATGGTGGTTGTATATAGAAAAAATTACAGTGGCCGTTAAAAAAGTCGGTTTGGAATTTTAGAGCTGCTGCTTTCTAGTAGGATTGACGGTTTATGAAAAGTAATGTGGGTAAAATTGCAGACCCGTGGGAAACCTTCAAGGGGCGACTCTGAACGATTGATTTTTCCCATTTCATTAAAGTAACATTTTAATCAAAAATAGAAATGGGAAATTTCAATTGCTCAGAAGCTCACCTTAAAAAACGTGTCATACCGGTTTCCAATTTTACTCAGATTATTTCACTGATTGGAATCGAAATTTTCCATTTGATAAAAATAACAATCTAATCAAAAAGAGAAATGAGAAATTTTCATCGCTCAGAGACGGCCCTTAAAGGTTTAGTACAGGTCCGCAATTTTAGCTAGATTTTTTTAAAAATACTGTGAATCGTACCAGCAAGTGGCAGTGTTGAAATTTCAAAATGACCTCACCAAGGAGCACCCTAATATTCACCCTATATGTATACAATTATTTCCTAAATTGGGAGGGGGTTGAATAGGGGTTGTTACACGTGGCATCGAGAAATCTCCACGATCGAGAGTTTTACAATTCGCGGAACCGAACAATGGGGTGTGAGATACGGAATAGACGGAAGGGCGAGGGGGCTTGTTTCGAACGCCCATGCTCGAAACAATGAGAAACGTTATCGGGTGGAGGCCCGTTATCGGGTAGCGAATCTTTATCGTGACCCGACGAACCCCCGTCGACTTTACCGCCGTCAGATTGAGCGAATTCAACCCCCAGCGGTGTTTTCGGTTTTCCACGAGTAGATGGAAAATTTCGAAGGGTGGACTATATTTGCCTCGATTCATCCAACGAGGGGTAAACAATTTTAGAATAGTTTTTGCATTCTTCGAACTAACTTCTTACACTTTTCCATCTTCGGTCTAAATAAAAAGACAATCATAATAACAAAGGGAAATAAAATAAAGCACCGGTAAAAAATTATTTTAAGACGAATCCTTGAATCAATTATAAATTAAAAAAGCAGGACTATTTGAATTTTCTATTGGATTTCCTAACTGGGTTAATCTCACGAATTTCGTTTGCGATGCGAAATCGAACTTTTTTGGTTCGTTTTTTTTTTTTTTTTTTGCATCGAATTAACAATTGGTAATTAATTTCATTCGCCGTGGCGTGAACGAAACAAAAGTTTCGTAATTTATGCGGATTGTCGAGAGTTTAATAAAATTCATTCTCGTGAATTATGAATATTTCCGTTCAGCCCCCACGATGTGAACTTTTGCCCTCGTAGTGGTTTTATCGGGTGATCCACGAAAAATATTTTGATTGTGCGTTGATCTATGAATAATTTTCCGACAAAATAGTCAATCCATCCGAAACACCCCCGTCAGGGTTGGAAAATTGGATCGTCCCGAGCGTTGCGTAAAAAACGATAACGCATGGGTGTGTCCCGAGGGTGGAAGAAATTTTCGCGTTGGACAACTGATAAATTGCGATATCCGAGACGCCGTCGTATCGTGTATCCACAGAGGGGGCTAAGACTTTCGACAAAACGGAAAAACGGCCATAAATAGGCTTGGATCGGGATGAAGGCAAGAGGAATCCTTACGCGTGGAATAATTCAGTGTGTCGATTGTTCATGGACTAACGGCACATACAGTGAACTCTCAATTTTCTCATATTAAGGGGGAACATCACCGAAGACCGCGGAACAAAATAGTAGAATTTCAGGAATTATTATCTCAAAACCATTCGATTTTATCGAAGTTTGTTTTATTCGAAAGTACACCTGTTGAGAGGTATGCTTACGAATTTATTTGTAAATATTCATGGACCGGAAGCGTTGCTACATTCGAAAAAAACAAACCTGGATAAAATCGAACAGTTTTCGAGATAATAATTCTCAAAATTCACCGATTTTTTTCGCTGTCAATCCGAACCTTCTCCCTCAATAACCGAACGTACCGAAACAAGAAAACGAATCGCTATGCACGTGGTGACGAAGTGCGTCCACGAGTCAGAAAAACGCCGGAAGAGGGGGAAGGAAATAAAAATCGAGACGCAAGTAAATCGCGACTCGACTGTAATGGTTTTCCGGTCGCGCGATCGTTGAAAAATGCTTCGTGAACGCGTTTCCAGAGTTCTCACACTGCGACTAGCTCACCGCTCTCACGAATAAACGAATAACACACGTGAGAGAGAGAAAGAGAGATTGAAGAACTTTAATGCGAATGGCAGCACCATTGTACAGGCGGAGTACCATCGATCCGGTAGTCACTCCATCGGGATCCTTCCACGTCTCTCCCACATCCACGATCTTCGAATTCCAAGGACTTCATTTCGCAACGCTCGACAAAAATAATGTTTTAATCCAACACCGTTCATACGCGAAACTGCGTCGACAATTAAAAAAAAAAATCCCAATTAAAAACTGCATCGTAGCTTCTGAAATAACAGTTCGATTAATTTTTTTCTTCTCGATGCTTGTACGCGTGGTAAAATGATTATGTGGGATTGTTCGACGTCCATCAGCGTCGTCAATAATGGGTCACTGCCAACGAATCGAGGATTTCCCGATGGAGAACAAAATTCAATTGGCGCTGGGAAATAAATTGCTTTGCATTTCTTTCAGGTATACGATTTCAGAGATGCCAGAAGAAACTGCGGACAATTTAGTTTTAGATTGAAACGTAATTTTTGTACCGTCGATGCCGCAGAGACGAATCGATTGATCGGTAAACTTTTAAGGAATGACAAAAGAATGAATGAAAAATCGTTCGTGACGTTGATGAAATTTACTGTCGCATCTGCAACGACCATACAACATTGTAGAACTCGAATTTTCGTTTACAACCGAACATTATTTTCGTACAGTGAATTGTGCAGAGTAAGATCAAATTTAATAATAAAAAAAAGAAGTAGCTCACTATTTCTGTTTTAAACAACGAGTTTTTATGTGAATATTTTCAAATTCGTTTCTGATCAACGAAAAATTGAAAAAATGACTAGAAAATGACGAAAAAATATTTTTTTTTTTCAAACGATGTAACGTAGATGACGTTTTGACGATGTATCGATAACAAAGAATATTGAGACATGAATAACCTAAAGGCTCTTCGATCGCAGCAGTATTCATTTGTTCTCGAATAATAGCTTTTTTTCTTCTTCCCCAACGGTTTACTATTAATGAAGTAACACAATAACTCCACCGAGTTTTTTAACACATCCACATTTATTCCACCGTCGATCCACGCACGAGCGGCTATTAATAAAGTATTCACACCGCGTTTCCAATCATCGCCGCGTGTAAACGCGACGCAACAAAACACGGCTTCGCGCGTTCGTCACACATCGCATGCGTACTTTCTACATCTTGAATAGAATTTTTGCAAGTAACCTTACACGGTAACTACAACGGTAAAAATAGTTTCTCCGGAATTGCTTGAGGTCGGCAAAAAAATGAACATTTCTGCTCAAGTGAATAAATGATATAATAGTCTATGTATCAACTATGTATTGAATTAGGCATAAATAGATTATTTTACATAAACTATATAAAGTTTATATATAGGCTAAATATTCCCAATCCCATAGATCGGGTATATATAGACTATATATAAATTTTTGATGTATTATTGTATTATATGAAGGGGAATAACCCAAGTGAAAAAATAATGTTAAGCCTATATATCAACTATATATCGAATTGGGCATATACAGTTAATACATAGACTATATATTACTTTTTTTTTCTTTGGGATAATATAATAATACATCCCAAAATTATATACAATCGATTATATGCCCAATTTTATATATAGTTAATATCTAAACTATATATGCTCAATTGCATACATATTTAACACATAGGCTATTCACTATTTTTCTACTTGGGTGCCACCTGACTGCACAAAAGACGCATGACTTTGTGAGATAGCAACCATTGACTCTGCGTAAAAGAAAAAAAATCAGTAGACCGAAGGATCGGCTTAAAGGGGATTCAGCAGCGCAATCAGAAACGGGAAGAGGACCAAAGGATATGAGCAAAAAATTCCCAAAGGCTTTTTAATCATCAGCGTTTCGGCGTAAGCTTTATCCATGCGTGTGTATATTTTTTTTCTTTTTCGTTTTCAACGCTCATTCATCCCGACGTCGGTCAAATAACCGTTATTCGGCGAATTTTGCATTTTTCATTGAGAAAATATGCAGCTCGAGTAGCATGAATGCTTTGACCTATTTGTTTCCAATCGAACTTCATATTTATCATTTGAAATGAGCTCCGCAAATATACGCGGTATCCTGCTCGCACGATCATATGCAAACGACGCGACAGGATTCTGATTATTCGCAGTCTTTCAGTTCAATTTCAGTTTTCGAAGTGCGAAGCGTCTGCGGAAATATTTTTTCGATGGATCGTGCGAAGCGCCGACGACGACGAGAAATTCATTATCATAAGTAAATATTTCCTAGCAACGACAAAAGCACTCGCATCGCGAAGCTTTCGTTTATTTTCATTTTTATTTTCACTCGTTATCTGGAGATATTTATTCTTGCTTGGTTTTTTTTTGTTTTTGAGTCTTTTGCGAACCGCACGTGGGTTATTTTGAAACGTCGAAAAATAATCACCGAAATGGAAATTTTTCCGAAATGAAATTGCGCTCTCTATTTTATTTCAAGTATTATGCACTGAACAATTAGTGCGGAATACGATTCTGTTGGCGTCGACTTAATTAAGGCCTCACATTCTCCTACGCGCGCCGTAAACCTAAAAAAAACCTTTCGTCAGACTATCGAAAATGTAATTATCAAGATTTTTTGAAAAAGTAAAAAAAATGTTGAACATTCACTTAATTATTGCGCTGTCTCTGTCTAAGAACATCATTTTTAAAACATATAAAAATAATGTGAATATTGAAAAAAAAAAATTTCAATTTTTTTCTTGTAGTTGAAAAGTTAATAAAAAAATGTGAAATCAACCATTTAATTTTTTTTTTCACCATCTATCCTTTATAATAATCTCAAATTCACTCGGTTTTTAGCGCACTCGAGGGTTAGCAAGCCCTTAATTTAAGTTGAAGCCGACTGAAATTAATTTATTGGGAGTCGCAATTGACTGAATTAAATTTAGTCGGAATCAACCGAGTTAACTTCAGTTGCAGTCGATGGACTCAAATCGGCATTGATTTCGTCCAGTCGACGAAAAAATGTCGCACATCGACCAAACCGAATTAAATTCCGACCAATCCACTCAATCGATTCAGCCACAATTCATCCAATCACCCCGGAATTTATTCGAGATCAAGCCGAATAAAAACAATTTAATTCAACCCCATTACAAAACTGCCCAAAGTCGACCGCATTCACCGCGTCCGCGTCAAACCTCCCAACCAGTCGAATGATCCAACATTCGACTCATCAAAAATCGTATCCAACTAGAAGCCAATTTCGCTCTTCACTCGGCACCAATCGTAAACTTTTCCTCTCGCAATTCGCAAACTCCCGCGCTTCGAATGAAAAATCCGGGATAAACGAAAAAAATTGAAATTAAAAGGGATGAGCGGAGTTCCACGGAGTAATGGAAACGTTCGAAAGCCTTGACTTCTAGTTCGAACTATAACCACCCGAGTGCCGATGTCGACTCGACCCACATTTCTCAAGAAAAAAAAAATATATATATATATAAAAATAAAAGTAAAAGATAAAAGCGAAGCGGAAAACATTTTTTTTTTAAATCCAGCTCTATAAGTTTTGCTTCTTTTCTCCCGACTCTTTGGGATTCCCCGGTCGGTGTGTTACCGAGGCTCGCGGTATTCTCCGAGCACCGTTGGCCCTCGGGAAAGAGAACTCTGGAGTGTTTCGGCGAAGGAGAAACGCGACTCGACTCACCGAGATCAAAACCGAGCCGGGGAATCTCGCTGTGTATCGCGATTAAAATTTCCAGCATCTTTATCTCGTTGATCCACGACGCGAGCCTCGAGGGCAAGGGATGAATTTGGTAAATCGTTGCCGTAACTCGTGTTTTACAAGCACACTTAGCCTAAATCCCCCCCCCCCCCAATGTACTTCATCAGTATTCTTCATTCTCACAACGAAATCCGAGTGTTTCCCTCGACGTGGAAATCCACGAGAATCCGACTCTTTGTTTTATCATCATTATTTTTTTTTCTTCTTTTGTTTCTCCTTTGTCGTAATTTTCCGGGCAGACGGGGCATAATGCCCCCCCCCCCCCCCCGCCGCTGCCGCTGCGGAACCTCAGCCAACGACTCTCTTATCCGGATTTTTTTTTTTTCGCATGAAGAAATGGATCTGTAGAAGACTTTGTATTAAAGAACAGCCGCACATGTAAAAGAAGTAATCGAGGACGAAAACGACGAGAAGATTCTTTTGTCTCGCTCGGTGGTCGATAACGCTTTGCTGCTTGCGGCTGGCAAACCCGCGGGCTCTCCGTCCTCGCTCTGTTGGAGGAGTAATATATTTTTTTCAGATGGCCGCATGGAGGACTACCCGAGGGTCTGACGACGAGCGAGAGATCCGATGACGATTAATCTTCGTCCGGAAGACTTTCGAAATGATGGTAAAAAATGAAAAAAAAAAAATAACGAAAGCATAGCGGAACAAAAAAAAATGGTTCATAAAACAAATCGCAGAGCGACAAAATCGAGAGTAACGTCGCAGTGCATCCTGCAATCCCGAAATCGCGAAGTAATCCGTGACGAATGGTCAATTATTCGTTAGACGTAGAGTCAGAGAATACGAGAGAGAAATATGTAGAAACGAGACGAATTAGACATTTTTCGACCCACAAAGTTGTTTCGAGCTAGCAGATCGAGTAGATGAAAGAAAGAAAGAGATGAGGTTGGAGTATCCCAAGTGAAAAAAATTATACAAAGTCTATGTATATGGACTATATGTAGATGATATATAGACTATGTATAGACTATATATAGACTAAACATGGTCTGTATAAATATATAGCCTGCACATAGTCTACACATAGGTCATATATAGTAAATATAGTCGATATATAGTCATATAGATCACATATAATCTATATACAGTCCATGTATCGACTATACATAGACTATGCATAATTTCTTTACTCGGGGTATCAACAAAGAGAAGAAAGAAGTCGGGAGAAATTGAATAGACCCAAAATACAAAAAAGACATAGATACAGATAGAGATTAAAAAAAAAAAAAAAAGCTCAAAATCATTTTTGTGTCAGGCTTACTGAGCAAGCTGTGATTTCCGGTGTTGCAGGATGCACGCGGTTGGATTGCACTCGGCGTTGGCCATCAAGCGTCAGCGTAAGCGTCGGGACGAGCAGAAGCGCGCCCGCGAACGTCGTTACAGCGTGCAGAGCGGTGAGAGCGGTTTGACCTCGCCCAGAGCATCGACCGGTTCGCTGGATCATCATCCGCGTCATCATCATCGTGCCCAGGTTCATCGGGCCGCCGGTCAAGGAATGCTCGATTCAAAAGTCGTCACGTCAATCGGGATGCTTCACATAGGCGTAGTTTTTCTCGTTCTCGGAGGTTTTTTGCTGGTCAGCGGTCTTCTACCCGGCGATTTGGCAACCTGGAGTTCAAAATCGACCGGTGGTTGGTGGAACGAACTCGTGGCAACCGGAATTTTCGCTATAATCGTCGGCGTTTTTCTCATTATATTGAATCGCGTTATCGCGAAGAAGGAAGAAGACGATTTGGAGGAATACGTTCAACGTCAATTGACGCGATCGCGATCGGGTCACAGACTCGAGAGAGACGTGGAAACCGGCGGATTGACGACCAGACACGCGAGAAAAGCTCGTCAATTGAAAACCGTAACGTCCAACAGTTCGATCGAGGTGCAAAGCGAAAAAACCTCGAGCTCACCGCCCAGAAGTCCACCACCGGCTTATTCACCGCCACCGGTTTCAAACGGCGATCATCAGAACGCGCAATCAGCTCTGTTTTTGGAACAGATAACCGAGGAAGAGATAATCAGCGATCGCGTTGAAACATCGACGACCAACAGTTTGAGTCCGGGATCACCGAGCGAGACCAGAGAACTTCTTCATGGAAATTCGAAACATTACAAGCACAATGGAAATCACAATTCTCACAATCATCGAGAACACATACCGATTTACGTGCATCCGACGAGGAATTAGAATGATCGTTGATGGGGGGGGGGGGGGGGGGGGATAGGTGGAGGAGAGTCGGTGACGGCGTTCGACGGTTTTCGGCGATGAATCGGTTTAGCGAATGAATATGATAAGGATTGACGTTTATAAACATTATCTTTATTTTTTAAAATTATTTTTAATCATTTGATTGATTTTTAATTTTCTAATTCAAACGGTACGAGTTGATATCAATTCGTCGGACTATAAGTTTAAGTCGTTGGAAATTTATCGAATGGTTCTCCGGATTGGAGACAACGTTGGAGTGCGTAACGGTGGGATTTGAATGATCTCGAATACGAGTAATTGAAGGGAAAAAGTAATTAATTCGCTCGTCGATCGCGAACAACGTCGATTCTTTTTTTTCCCCCTTAATTGGAGACGTCCGTGAACGTAAGCATGGGAGAATGGTCGGAGACGAGCGAAGGCGTTCAGGATCGAAAGCTTTTCACGGAATTTCGCGGCTTCACGTCCGACATGCACGAACGACCGTAGGAAAGAGTTTTCCTTTGCCGTGAGATGCTGCAACGGGGGAAAAAACCGCACAAAAGAATCGGTAAAGCGATGTCACACCCCGAAGACTCCGCACGAATATTCCGACGAGACTCGAAATTCGCACAACGAAACGTCAAATTCAATCATTGCGAGAAATGAAAAGAAAAAACCGGAAAAATCAAAGAAAAAATATGATTTCGGCATTCGCGCCTCAACGACGTCATCGAAGTCGTTTTATCTTTGATGAGGGAACAACGTGATACATCGCGCACGATTCTTCGCAGCTGAATATCGTCCAGAAAAGCAGGAGAGAAAATCGTATTCGATGTTCACCCAAAAAAGAATTATAGAAAAAAAAGAATTAGATTGAATGAAATCAATTATTTAAAAAAAAAAAAATAACATAAATAAAATTTAAAAAATAAGTACGGACATATCGTAAGTCAGGTTTTCACGTATACGAGGTGAACAATTCGCAAAATTTATTCACGTGCGAACACGACTTTGCGACGGACGTATGTGTAGCGTATGGAGTGCAATCATGCAAGAATGTTTCTACTTTTCAAACATACTAGCTGTGAGATTAAAACGCGTTGCTCGATCACGATCGCAAATCCGTGCGACTTGTTTCGTAATAAAACGATGATCCAAGAAAATAGAGAAAAATAGACCAAAAAAAATCAAAATAAACGTTAAAAACCGAAAAAAAAATTCGTTGTTTACGAAAAAAAATGTTGAATGGTAAACGTAATACGGGTGGAGCTTTCGCGAAGCATCTGCATGGGATGCGGATGAATAATTAGCGCGCGAAATACCCGACGATTTAACTTGTAAGATGATCCAAGGACCAAGAACGATTCGTTCGCGGAAGGAAGATTTTTCGAGAGATTAGAAGATTGGCGAATAATTCGACGAAGAAAGCCGGATGCGTATTGAAACGAAACGAAATATATGTGACTAATGGGGGGGACGAGAAGGGACAGAGTTAAGATTAATCTCCAATCGGATATCATTAATTTAATCGGAATCGCTATGTCAACGATCGCCTAATCGTTGAATCGTGCATTAATTACTCGATAATGCAAATTTACTAATTAATCGCTAAAATCGGAGATGAAGATTCAGTGTTGGCGATCAACCGAATACGGGAAGAAACAAAAATTATACATATATATGATAATAAAAATAATAATAATATTAATAACAATGAAAATAATAATAATGTGAAATTCCGGAGATGTCGAAGACGTTTTGATGAGAAAACGTGGCGGAATAACGATGATCAATTGAAAATGTACGAAAAGACTGGTAGTGACAATTGTCGAAGATTCAATGGGTCGAAAACGATGAGAAAGAAGATGAGAACGATGAGAAGAGTTCGATTCAATCGAGCGGATGTGATGAATCGTTTGGATATTAACGGATGAGGGAATACGCTCTTGATTGGGTTCGATTGATTCCGTGAGGACACCTTTGAACTCCGTGAAAAGTGCGAATCGCGATCGTTGTGTTATCTCGCGATTTATTGATGGTAATATTCTCCACGAAACTTACGTGTGAACTATAATATCGGGGGCTCAAAATCTCAACGAGCGACGTATTGTCGTATGCGATAGATGCAACAGTCTCACATTTCTCGATAAGTTGAACAAACGAAAAAAAAAAAAATTAAATAAAAAAGAGAATATAACTTGTGAGAACTTGGGCGTCACGTAATTATGGCGAGTTCAAGATTTCTGCACGCTGTATATTCGGCTTTTTCTCATCGAAGTTTAAAATTCATTGATTCGCAATTTCGTATTGATCGAAATATTCGTGGGAAAAAAAAAAATTAAAATTTATTACAACCTAATTGAAGTAATTATAGTTCGAATATTGAAATAAACAATGATAGTGATATGATTTACGCGCGTATTAAGCTCGAAACCTCGATCGTCCAATGTTCAAGTACACTATTTATTAAATAATTTTATTGCATTTTTATTTATAATTAACGCATAAACGATAAGCCTAGATGTAAAATTATATAATTATATTCCATTTTATATTACCTCGAATACTTACCTACGTGCGCTAGCTTTAGACTCCGAGATTTTCGAAAACGAATAATCTCAAAACAATCCTCGCACACCCAAAAAACCATAGAAATGATTTTGAATTATTTTTTCTTTGTTTTTTTTCTTTATTATTAATCGAATAATTATTGCGGATTTACACGAGGAGACAACAATCCGTAATCTTGTAACTTCTCGCTATTCCACCATATCATATCAGCTATAATATACGCATGAATTCGCGTTATCACGTAAGACTGCGCGATTTCCATTCACCATATTCACGCTGTATCATAATCGTTTTCGAAAATCTGCGAAGGTATTGAAATTGCCACGCTCGGGCGCTACCATTCTGTGATCCAAAGAAAAATCGACTCACGCAAAGACAAAGTGAAGCTCTTTTAACAATCTTATTCTATATGGTAAATATACACTTCTACATAATATGAATTAATTTAAATTCAAATAATTATTAACATATATACATAAATATATATATATATATATATAAATATAAATATATACACAGTATAAGTACTTGGAATAAGTGAGTAACAAATTAGTAACGAAAAATTACTATCTACAAGGTCGTGGATATTCATTTGATCGATCGACTCTAAGTTTTGAGAGAAATTAACATCGTCATTTCATGATTGTTTAATGATTGTAGTTATTGTTTTTTTTTCTATGATTCCTTTTTATTTCATTGTAATTTAAACGACATAGCTTTTGTCACTTGCGAATGTCTGTCGATTAAGTTTATCGTCGAGAACTGCGTGAAAGTGCCTTTCCCATTGATTTCTCTTTTGTTTTCACGTCACTACGACGACGCGTCCATCAAACGTAATCAAAAATTGGGTCAACTTCACCGGTTGAGTAATAATTTATCATCGAGAAACGAAATAAACAACAATGTTCAATTACACGTACACGTAGATCAATTCCAAAGCACAAAACGAAACAATGAATATAATTATTTATAATTGAAACGAAAAACCATAAAATTTGCAATTTACTGACATGCCGACGTTATAAATATAGAATTATGCATTTAATTCAGCGACAAGTGCGACTTGCGTATTACATCTGAATTTACGAGAAAAAATACACAATGAAACCTAGAAAAAAAGGCTTTTCATCGAACGTAGAGTTTCAAAAACAAAGCGGTACGGTTCGAAACAATATTGTAAAGACCGAATAATTCATCGAGCGAATGAAATGTTATGAACAAATAATACTCGGTTGCCGGAGAAAATACATAAACAAAACTACAACGCATTACGTATACATGGTTGAAAAATATTGTGTCAAATGAACGCAAATATGTCCGCAAGAACAACGACGCTGTTGCAATTCGCAAGGTAAAAATGAGAAGAACTACGTAAAAAATTTGTTTTTCAAATAAATAAAAAAAAAATATCCGTCAGGCTCCAGCATTGATTATGGACCGCGCGAATTTGTACCACCGTCGCGTCTCCAGCTGGCTTCAACAAGCAGCAATATTGCGTCGAGCCAAGAATTTTGTAAGCTCTGCGGCGCTAGTTTTTAAGTTTCTTCTCGCTCATCGTCGGAAGTTTTATCACAAGAGTGAATAAATTTATTCACCGACGGTAAATTTGTATTGACACGTGGTGTTACCGCAGTCACGCGATTATCGTGCATCCGCAGGAGGAACCAATGTCATCTGCAACTCGACGCACAAAATCCACTGAGATTTATTGACCCAATTAAGAAAATTAATTAACCGAGAGAGAATGTTCGTTACGAGTTACTATGGCTTTTTAATTAATTAGTAAATTTGTTATTTCGCTCTAATTTTACATCTACATTCCTTTACTTTCGATTCTTCTGATTTTCCCGTTAAGGCGGAATCCTCGATTCGAACGTTATTGATGGAGTTTGGAAGGAAATTGTTTTTTACAATTATCAGCCAGATGTTTAATATCTACGAGTTATCGAACATTATCCATTGATTAAATATGAATATCGTAGCTCATTGAAGTTAACGAGAAGAAAAAAAAACGAAAACATGACGTAACTAGTCGTCAAAAATAAACGCGTAAATAATTTCGGCGTTAAATATGTTGACATTGGAGGATTAAGATTTTTTCGTATTTCGTATATTGGAAAACTTTATTACGACAACGCCAATGATGGAAAACCTTCTTGATGGCGTTTAGGAAGGATAGATATATAAACAAATTAAATAAATGAATAAATAAACAATATATATCGACAAAACGAGGGGCTGCATGGAATATCGATGTTTATAAAATTCAGCGAATCGCTCTTGAATATCGTTATAAAAACTACTAGATATATATTGATAACCTTATTATTATTATTATTATTATTATCATTATTTAGATTATTATTATCGTTACTCTTATTACCATTGTTACTGACTAAGCTTTCTTATCGCAATTCTCTATTGTACCACATATATACATTCGACGCACCGATTTTTCGAGAATAAAACTTTATGAAAAGCGCTCTGTAAATTCGTAATTATGTTGATGTTTGTTATTAGGCTATATCGATCCTTCTCATCTCCACTACGAAAATACGATACGACGGATAAATTACCAATCTTTTTCTCCTTAAAGAGACTTTTATTCTGCTTTTCTTGTGAACGATAAAAGTACCTAAAATTGTTCATTTACACACAACGTCAATTCGACCCTACAAAAACTCTGGCCATCCGCCATTTTGAATAGACATGTGCGATCAGGTCAAAAAAAATTTAGAACAAACTTTGAATATTGTTAACTCAATTGATATCGATGAAGAGCGCGATTGGAATCAGTTACTCGCATACAAGAATTCATGAAACAAATAACTCTTTTGCAAAAAAAATGGCTTACAAGAAAATAACAGGGTCAATATGACCCTCCGTGTATCGTAAGGGTTAACATCTTTGTCAACCCTCTCACACAAGCCAATCGTTTTTGATGTGCGGATCACATGCTGAAGAATTGAGAATAAATCGATTCTCGTTCTTCGTATTTTTATCTTTAGCTATAAAATTTACCCATGCTTCTTCGCGCCTCCCACTCTCGTATGACGAGTCCTTCCAATTGTCTTGAACGCACGCTACAACTTCCAAAAGCCCGAGACCCAACGATTTCACATTAAATTTCTCACGTTCGACTCGACGAAACTGTGTTTCTTCTTAGAGAAGGGAACCTCGACACGCAGTTGTTAAAATAGCAATTTTTTCTTTATCACGCGAGGATGCTCCATATCTTTGGATTTTCTAAGTAGATAGAAGTAGCAGAAACGTCATCAGCCCTGAGGGTTCCGTCAAGATTTGATTAATGGTCTGAGCGTGAGGCAAATTGCATTGAAATTCCATGATAGACGCGAAATGGAATTGGATATTATTATTATTATTATTATTATTATTATTATTATTATTATTATTATTATTACTATTATTATTATTATTATTATTATTATTATTATTATTATTATTATTATTATTATTATTATTATTATTATTATTATTATTATTATTATTATTATTATTATTATTATTATTATTATTATTATTATTATTATTATTATTATTATTATTATTATTCATAATAAAAATAATTAATAATTATTATTATAAATATTATAGAATAATATATTATTAATATATCATTATTATATTATTATAATTATTAGAATTTATTATTATTATTATTAATATTATTATTATCATCATTCCTAATTTTCTGAGGTCAAATTATCCACGAATCATAACCCAAAATTTGCGCGATAATTGAGTTACAGCATATTAGGTTATTTCTCTGAGACTCGAGTCACAAATCAAACGTAACCCAGAAACAAACGCAAATAGTTAGACGTCTGACGAACTCGGCCTTTGTGCGCTACTCGTTGCGCGTTACAGCATCCACCCCACGTTAAAAGCATGATGGACATAATTGTCGGTTACACGGTGTGTCAGATGAAGGTCCGAGAGAATGGCAGTACAGACGAAATGTGAGCCGAAGCTAGAATGGCCATGATTTCGAGTCATATTGCATCAGCTCGTTTCTCCCGGCATCGCGCAACGTCCGAGCCAGTCGACTGTGGATGCGAAATATGGTAGAACCGGGTCGCAAGCTCCGAGCCGGGAAGCTCGACACACCCCTGCCGTAGGCTGGATAATGATAATTTGCATGGATACGCCGAGCTTATCGAACGGCAACTGACGGAAACAAACCCTTGCCAGAGGGGATTTTGTAGATATTGGCTAGATTAAAAAACTGTCGTGAATATTGTCGAGAAACCATAGGAAGAATCGTCGATCGAATTTTGAGTCAAGAGACGATATTTACAATTTTTTGTAGAGCTTTCGATTGGATTTTTTCGAAATTTATTTATTTATTTATTTATTTATTTATTTATTTATTTATTTATTTATTTATTTATTTATTTATTTATTTATTTATTTATTTATTTATTTATTTATTTATTTATTTATTTATTTATTTATTTATTTATTTATTTATTTATTTATTTATTTATTTATTTATTTATTTATTTATTTATTTATTTATTTATTTATTTATTTATTTATTTATTTATTTATTTATTTATTTATTTATTTATTTATTTATTTATTTATTTATTTATTTATTTATTTATTTATTTATTTATTTATTTATTCATTTCTTTCTTTATTTATTCATTTATTTATTTATTCATTTATTTCTCTCCTTATCCAATAATTTTTCAACAGTTAATAATTCAGTCGAGATGGAATTTCATTTCCTGTTGAATTATCGAGATAACTCTACTACGCGTCGATCGTACGATAAGACGATGAGGGAAGACCCCGAAAAATCCTACCTCACCGATAAGGCGCCTTCACGGTGTAGCGATAACGAAATTCCCACAGTGATGACTGCCGTGAAGCACGGAGAAGGTCCACGAAAGCTGGGACGGGGGATGTTGGAAGCGCGGCGGTGGGTGGAGAAGCTCACCGGCTGGGTTATAGTGACGTATCGACCGGTCGGGGTCATCCGGGGTCACCAAGGTTCACGAGAGTTTTGTGGTTCACGAAGCCGCGTTATTCACGACGAGTACATTGCGCCGTCCGGGATACGCGTTCGAAATAAAAGCCCGGGGCCGTCAGCCGCGATGGCTACGTCGGGCTGAAACGCTCCCGGGGGCTCGTCAACGATTTTACACAATCAACAATGCTCGTTCAGCCTTAAAAAATACCATTTTACGGGTATGGACTCGAAGCTCTCGGAGAGGAAAATTTCGAACGAAAATACCATTCGTGCATGTCTGAATTGAAAATAATTATTTGGATATCATTGCTTTGTGATGCGGATTTTTTTCAAAATAGCGTTTCAACATTTGGAGTTGAAAGTTGGATATTTTGAACAAAGATACGATTCATGCATGTGCAAATGATGGAATTGTTATTGTCGTATGATTTCATTGTGATTCGCAAATTTTTTTCTCGTTGAATTGAGATATTGAAATGAATAGATTGATTTCCATTGATTTTTATTTATTCTTGATATCGGAAATTGAATTGATATTATTTTGATGTCCATTCAAAATAATTAATGCCTAAGAGCTTTGTTATCTCCATTTGCTTGAAAAATTGTTAAAATGTAGAATTCCACGTTCCAGTAATTCGTGGAGAAAAAGGGACCACTCCGTGGCTATTTTTATATCCATTCGAATTAAATAATTCGATAGGGGAAAATTCCATCTCAATTAGACCTCGAATCCATGTTCATTCGAGATAATAAAAGCTCGCCTGTTTTCAAGCTTTCCGAGAATAAAGTTTTTTCTTCGTTTTTTAATTGTAACGTTGAATCGTTAATTGACAGGATGATCGGTGCAATGCCAGCCGTGGCGGTTCGCCATGAGCGCAGGAGACAGGAGAAAAGGCTGAAACGTCCGAGCCAGCTTTACCTGGGTGGCCAATGGATGCCACCGCCTCAGGGTTCGCCGCCGACTCCCAGCCCTCATGGACCCAACAGCCATCTGGATCCCTTGCCCGAGCTCTATCTGTGTGGCAAAGTGAGTAATATAATTTACACGGAAAACGCTCATCAAGCGGTTCGCTCGCTGGAATTAAAATTTTGTCACACTGATAATGCGATCAAGCCTGGAGTTATATTTTCGTCGTGATATTGAAATAATTGTGATCGAGCGACGATAACAAGATCGCAGACATCGTGATTTTCCGTGAGATATTATGATTATTATTGTTATTATTATTGTTTCACTTAATTCCCATAAAATAAAATAGTAATAATAATTACTATTTCATTGTATGAGGATTTAATAATAATAATAATAATAATAATGATAATAATAGTAATAATGAAAATAATAATAATAATAATAATATTAATGATAATACTATTATTATTCTACTCAATTCTCATAAAAATAAAATTATTGTTAATATTGTTATTATATCATAGCCCCAATAATAATTATTATTATTATTATTTCTCAGATAAATTATTATTATTATTATTATTATTATCATCATTATCATTATTATGATTGATATTATCATTAATGTTATCACTATTATTATTATTATTATTATTATTATTATTATTATTATTATTATTATTATTATTAATCTGATGAAAACCAATTATCCACGGATCGTGAACCATAATTTAACGTTAATTAAGCTGCAACATATGCCACGCTACAAAATGAGTAAAATAATTTCCACGGTAAAAGCTCATGAACCGTACGTCCTATGTAATCAAAATTTCGTCACTTTAATAATTTCACGATCGAGCCCGAATTAATGATTTTTGTTGCTGAAATCAGCGAAAGAAAAAATTATGATCGAGCTGTAATAGCAGGTTTCAACCTTCTCAGATATCGGGACTTCACGCCGTGGTGGTTTGTCTGCTCATGGGAGCGGTCGTGCTCGTCGTCGGACTGGTCCAGCTAGCCCCGGGAGCAACGACCACCGACCACAGAGTCGCGTTGCTCATAGCCGGAACTACCCTGCTCCTATTGGGTAAGATGATTCTCGAGTTCTCACTATATTCCGACCCAAGAATCTTTCTTTTGTCACGAAGCATTGAAATATTCTGTCGGATAAGAACTTAAAATAAATAAATCTCATTTGTAAATCGTACTTTTCACATAATCGTACTAGTTTATTCTTGAAATTTCAAGACATTATCCATACAGCAAATCAATTTCAAATATCCTTCAAAAATTTTGTTCCAATTACGTCATTAATTTTCAGATGCCGACGAAAAAGTTAACGATTTTTATATTTTAATAAAAATATTTTTTTCCGTACGAAAAAAAAAAATGAATAATCTCACGATGTGATTGACAGGTATAATACTGGCAGGTGTGAGATGTTACGTTTTGCACTGCATGCCACTGCCGTCGGACTCGCCGATAGCGACCCCATTGCCACCCACGGCCGTCGTTCATCCCCCGGCAACGAGAGGAACCCTGGACCTCTTGGTCGGCCATCCCAACCAACCGGAAACCGACGCGTTGATGCAAACCGAGCATCACCAGCATCCCCATCACCATCATCGCCATCATCATCATCATCATCATCACGGAAATCACAAGAAGAAGCGCAGTTCTCAAGGTTCACACTCCGAAGAAGCCTAACTTCCGCGAAATTAATTCGTTTCGTCACGCGAAACAATCGAATCTTCAGGACCAGCTTCATCACCGACATAATAAAATTTTTCATTTCAACGCGTTACGAGATAAACGAACAAATGAAATAATACAAAAATGAAAAAACAAAACAGCTTTGCTCGAACATCGTTGGATTGTTTCAGTTCGGATCGGGCTTCCGTTTCCCGCTTATCGACGGACGTTGAAATCGTCGAACGATTTTGCGGAGATTGGCAGCGTGAAAAAGAAAATTTTAATGAAGAACGCGTAAAAAAAAAAAAATCGGAGAAATAATGATAATTCCGGAAAGCATGTCTTCGAACGACGAGAAAAAAGATCTCGCCAACTTGTACATGTAAATTGTACTCGGTCCTTTTATCTTTTATAACTTTCTATGTATCTGTATACTGTATATTGATAGATATATATATTGTAACGTGTATAGTGTAATCGCGTGCGAAAATTTTATTAATCCGTGTTACTCCGGAGCAAAGAGCTCGGCATTTTCGATCTTGATCGAATCCGACGTCCCTTCGATTGTTTCGTAAATCGTTCGACGCGTTGTTCGCGCACGAGAGAAGTCTCGTTATATCGGAAAATCGAAGGATTTTCCAATATTACCGTTGTTTTGACGAAAAAACATTTTTTTTTCCCGTTGTTATCTTTTGAATCATCGAAATATGTCTGTCTGAGATTTATTAGGTGCAGCGCCGGGTACGCACACGTAATCTTTAAGTATTTACAAATGTATGTACATGTCGCGCGCATTAAATTAATCGATGACGATCTATCATGCACTCGCACGTCTGTCCTCGATCGTATTTTCCGATTCGATGCCGGACAATGATTTTATCGACGATTCGACGGTTGAGGGGGGGGGGGGGGGGGTGAGGAAAAAACACAAAATGTCTCTAAATATTTTAAACAATTTCCCGTCGCGCATTTCCATGCGTTCTATATGTGCTTTCGAATTACGTATTTGAACACGATCTATTTACACGAGAATTATTAATTAATGAAAAATTATATTTACAACGTAAGGAAAGACAATGAAAAACGAAGAAAAATTTATCGTGCCCGCTTGTCGAAAAAGATATAACAAATGCACATGCCGTCCACGGCACACAATGAGGAAAATATTATTTTGATATTCTCAGTTGAACTGATTGTTTATTATTCGTCAATGTAAGGTATCATATTTGTGGAATTTAATTCGCAAGCGGCTTTAATTTTAATGATAAGGAAGCGAAGGGAGGGAAATCCAGTTATTGACACTATTCGAGAAGCAGGCACGTTAGGGTGGTTCAAAAAAGTTATATATCGTTTTTTTTCTTGTTTATTTACGAATCTTTCGTCGTAAAAAAAAAAATGAAGGCGAAACAGTTGAGGACTGCATACATTTTTTTTTGCGGCATTAGAGCGAATGAGCAAAATTTTCATTCGTTCTGCAACGATGATGACATTGTCCAATGTTGATTTTGGAATACTGATTTTTAATAATGTCCGATTTTGATAAGCTCATCAGCTCTTATCTTAAATTTGAACTTGGATATGGATGAGTCGGTATTTAGAAAAATTACCCAAACCTGCGTTGATTACGGACAATTTAAATGAATAACGATATTCAAGGGGAACGAACAATTTATTGAACCACCCTCGGGCACATACGTTCGACTACCGTTGGGGTCCACTTAAACTTATTACTGATAAATAAAGGAATAAAAAAATCGTTACGTCTATACGAGCAGCTAAGATGATTTACAAAGCAGATACGTACAGGGTGGTCAAATAATACGTCGGTACGATCAAGACCGGTATCGATTTTTGTTTGGCCACTCTGTACAGTGATATATTAAGTATATATATATATTTAAAAAAAAAAACATAGAAATATGAAATATGTTATACACTAAATATAAAACATATTGACCTATGATATACAAACAAATTATATCTAATTACGTAAAAGTGTTTTAATTGTGATAAGTTTAAACTTTTAAAAATATGAAAATTGTAAATGTCTCCGAGAACAACGTCGGACAGCGGATACCTCGTACGGTACGGATCGGGGCTTGCTTGAAGAAAAATATGTTTAAAACACACACCAAAAAACCAAAATATTAGGTTGTGTAATGAATTCTCGCCGTTTTTGTAATTTTTTTTTTCCCCTGCAATTCTCTGATTTGTCAGGTTGAGTATATATATGTATGCATTGGAAAGTCCTTTTCGTGCTCTACAAAACCTATCCGCTTCAATTTTTCAAACTAAATGATTTCGATCAATTTTCAGATTTTTAAAATGAAAACTCCGGGAGGGAAAAAAAATTTATTTCGAATTAGAACTGAAAATTGATTAAAATCAATCAATTCTAAAAATTGAAGCAGATTTGTTTGCAGAGCAAGGAAACGACTTGCATATACGTACTTCACCCAACAAACCACAAAATTGCCGCGAAAAAAAACGACAAAAACGACGGAAATTTATTACACGACCCAATAAAACCAAATGCTTCGGTGTGAAAAGATTAATCTCGTGCTTGCCCCCCAAATGCTGGACAAGCTGCGCAATATTTTTGCGCGCCGCTGCGTAAAAGCAGTTTTTACTTTTAACGATGAAAAAAAAAAAGAAAATGTCTGCACCACAGCCTCGAGCTCGCACGTGGAATTGCCACTCGTTTCCTTCTCCTATATCATCATAAAAATTGTATAAAATATAAAAGATATCTCGTTTTTCAAGGACGAAATATTTCCACGTCTTTATGGAAGCAAAAAAAAATTTTTTACGTCCTTGTCTCGTGATAAACCAAACGTTTGATTTTTTTTTATCGCCCGTGAAACAACGTGTCCTTGATTATTGTCAAAAATCCGAGCACCGTGACCTGTCTTACGTAACCGACCGTGTAAAAAAAAAAAATTGAAAGCACGAACGTTATTCGTTGATACAAAAGGTTTATTCAACCTCCGAAGCTGATTAAATTAAATGTTCAAAGTATATGCTATTCGCCGTAAGCGGGTGAGAAAGAAGAGGAATAACATTCGATTTAAAAAAAAAAAACAACTTCGTTGATAAGCGTCAACAATTTTTCGTAAAAGTCTGATAATGAAAAAAAAAAGTAAAGTCTCCCTAATTCTCACTAAATGATGCACCAAATCCATTTTTACGCGATGAAAAAAAAGCGTACCCGACCATGACCATCCTGTACGACCTTATTGAATGTATTAAAGAGGTATGAAAAAAAAATTTCGCGCATCATGATCGATAAGGGTGTTTTAGGGTTGAATTAAAGTCACGTGTTTATGGAGTAGAACGATAACACGAGTAATCAAGTATGTTCGTTACGAAGTTAGGTGAACCTGTAGCGTCTGAAAGTTTTATTTTTTTATGTGTATAAAAAAAAAAAAACAAATCCGTTCACGCACATACGAAAATTATAACGACGCGGGCGACCGAAAAATTCCAGCGCGTACGGCAGCTTCCGTTAAATCTGTAAAAGCTCGAGCTCGTTGTAGAAAAAAAAATAATAATAACTGGAAAGTAAAATTTGAAAAAATACATCAACGCAAATACAAAACCGGAAAATTAAAGTTTAGTTGTAGCGAGCGATGTACCTTCGAAATTCATTATCTCGTCATATTGTCACGTCCGATATATTAAAACGAAGAGACGAAAAAAAAAAAAAAACCAATGAAAAAAATAATAATCGTAATAATAATGATTTTTAAAAACGATTCAGAGGAAGTACGACGTATATACGGATTATTTGTAACGCGCGTCACGCCAACTTCCGGTATGATATTTTTTTATACGACATAAATAATATTTATGCACACGCACAGCTAATTTAAAAACTTTATGTAACCGCGACTATGTTCTGCGAAAACTTGAGATGATGATTATTATTGGCGGGTATGCGCAGTCTGATCGTAAATCAATCGTGTAAGATATACATATAACGTAATACATTGTAATCCTTGTATGTGATTCTACCGTATGAAACGAAACAACAAAAATAAATGAAACAACTCTAACGCTATTGTAAACTTTCAGAGTTTAATAAAAACGTTTTCACTGACAAAATGGCGTTTTTGTCTCGGCGTAGCAGTGGTGAAAAATATTATTCGACGATATATTATACAGTTTTTTTTTTCTTAGTACTGCTGTATACATTACCTATCATTATATTTTTTTATTTACATTTTGAGAATCTTTTTTTAATTTTTGTTTCAATACAACCGACTGCGTGTAATCTTGGGGACCGCAGACCGTTGCGTGCGAGAGACATTTTTCACGCCGGTCATGACAGCAGCGCTCCCGTTGGCTATATATCTATTAAAAAAATTGTCAGCGTACCTAAACATGTATAATTTTGAATAAAACAAACTTGGATAAAATCGAACGAATAATTTTGGAGATAATAATTCCTAAAATTCACCAATTTTTTTCCTTATCTACTCGGATATTTTTCATTTATGGACGCGACATCAGGCGGAGAACCGTCGAACCGAGTTCACATTTCTGTTGGTTCCATGTCGTAATAGTGAGATTCCTTAAGGTGAAGTGATACATCCGATTTTCGTTCTCTCTCGCTTTGGCGTAGTCACCGACGGTGCTTTCCCACTCGCATTTATATGGCGGCTCAGTCGATGTAGAACTTCACCATTTACCGACAATCTTCTAAAATTAGCGAAACATATTGCAGTAATTTCGTTGATAACGGTTGCATAAAATTTGATGAAACCCTAGGAATTGATTTAGAACTTGTCAACAACCAAGCTACATCTCAGTTTCTTCCCGAAATAGCAAGAACATTGTAGATTTTTGTTAAAGAAAAGAAAAATCTGGAAATTTTTTATACGCTTTGGAAAAAAAACTAATCAATTCTACATCGCTTCGCAAAGTTTTATAGGGTTCCGTTCGGTTGTTTTTAAGGAAAATATTGCAGAAACGATTTCCTAATTTTATCAGTTATCAAAGACATTACCGCGCCATCATAAAAACAACCAACTTTCCTGATATTGAAGCCAAATTATGAAATCCGCCACATAATCACGAATCGTGTATCATAATTTTTCGAATACTTTCGTTTTCCTCGTGTTTCATTCAAATGCCGCGAATGAAGAATGACTTCTTAAAAGTAATGTCTTATTACGGATTTTGTTTTTCGAAAGAAATTTGCTTCTATTTCTCTTGATAATTTCGGGAAATGCATGAGAAATAAGCTGTAACTTAAAATTACGAAAGCGTCGATAAAACCAGGACAATACCGAAAGCCGATAACAAAGATTTCGACCCAAAAGCTCGACCAATAACCTTCGAAACTCGTATTTCTTATTTTATTTACATTCGCTCGCAAAACGTCGACATTAATTAATAATTTTCGAACGATTGAAAAATTCGTGGACGAAGAATTTTCATTATTCGATGAAAAATTAGAAGATTCCATTTCCGATTGCCGATGAATTAGAATTGCGAGTGGGCGGTTACGACTACTGATTTGTGACTACGATTATATCGGACAAGTCGATGCGAAGGTGGGTTTAACGGGCGAAGCTTGCCGCCCGTTGCCTCGGGTGGGCGGTCGGAGGGTGGTTTATCGACCAGGACGAGAACCCCGCGAGGCTCACATCAGTATCCGTGAAGGCACCACCCCGTCAAAGTGTGTCCGCGAGACGTACGCGTCTTTGCAATCTTAACGAAACCGGTCTTCGCAAAAGCTCCGTTGACAAATCGTAATATCGAAAACGAATTAACTCGCGTTTCGACGGTGCGCGTTTTTCATTAATTGTGCTTCATCGAGAAATTTCCAGGGGAATCGATAAAAAAAAAGAAGACGTCACGTGAGTGTTTAAAGATTGATTGCAAATTTATTTATCGATATGTAAATTGTAATTCGAAAATGATCATTGGAACGTTCTTTAAATAGAAACATTTGAGGAAGTTTAATTTTGAGGAGGAAGTTTTCGTTAGAGGGTTGACTAGATTTATCGTAGCACTTTTGTTGAAGTTTTATTTATTTTATTTTTTTTATCTTATTTTTATCGTCTCGTTATCTCATTCAAGCGAAAAGAGGTGCGCCTCTCATAATGTTCATGGCAGCACTCAAGAGGCTTGGCTATCGCGAGACTAAGCCTGGCGTCGCAAATTCTTACTCCACGGTTCGTAAATATAACGTACAAGAATATCCAGCCCGGAAACGTTTCGGAGTATATACGTATATATACGTGTGCCCTCTCAACCGACCCAGCTCATTCATACGCCTTTCCCTGGCGTCTACTTTTTTTTTTTACGCTGAAAAGACGGAGCGGGAGGAAAGTTTTTATCACAATAGCGTTGCGGGTTTTTTTTTTTTCAACGGTGATGGAATTTTTTTGCAGACGCGGTGCAATTGCGAGTAATCGGTTTTAATGATAAGAATTGATTGTCAAATGGCATGGGGTTGATTTGATGGATGATGGGTCTTTTAATAACCACGGAATTACCAGAATTTCAGGGAACGAATTTGTTTGCTCATTCGGTTCGAAGGAATTAAAAGTACGAATGATTTTTCATGAATTACATATTTCTATTCGTTTCGTTCGTATTATTATGAGTATGATATATATTATAGTAGTCAGTATATGGTTAGTGAGGGGTAATTTTAATTGGATGACGGAATTAAGCTTGGAAATATAATTTTAACGATGCAAATAAAAATATTATTTTTTTATGAACCAGAAACAAATAAATTGTTTTAATCAAAAGCAACGCATTTTTTTTTTAAATTTAAGGGCCAACGACGTACAATTGAATTTGTGAATCAAGATACAATGAGAAAAAAACTTTGGGAGAAAACAGATATTGTTTCGTAATCCGGATGGGGTAGGAAAGGTGCATCATAGCAGACACGCCGAAAGGTCGGATCGGGTGTAACTGAATACATAAAAACGACATACATAATAGCTGCACCGTTGCATTCCAGGAAGGAAAACGTAAATATTTTTATTCCGGAACAATGTAGGTACTGACATCGTAACCATGGCGATGCTTCATACTCCGTAACAATCTTCCTACGCGGTAAAAAAAAATCATCCTAGAGAATCGTATCAATGTAATCAAATTTGCAAAATGCTGGGAACTTATTTTCAATACGTTTGATCGTTATTTTAATAATTAACGATTCGAAAAAAACAATTCTATTGACGAACTCGAGTTACAAATACATTTTTTCTATGTGTATAGAAAAAAAAATCATACTAGAAAATTGCATTAATGTAATAAAATTTGCAAAATGCTGGAAACTATTTTCAATACGTTTGATCGTTATTTTAATAATTAACCATTCGAAAAAAACAATTCTACTGACAAACTCGAGTCACAAATGCATTTTTTATGGGTTTATAGGGGAAAAAAACATACTAGAAAATTGTATCAATGTAATAAAATTTTTTAAATATCACGAACTATTCTCAATACGTTTGATAGTTATTTCTATACCGAAAAATTCGAAAAACAAGTTGAACAAACTAGCGTTGCAAATACATTTTTTAATCTTATAAAAATCTACAAATGTTGTAACATAGTAATTTCTTCCACCCGAAAATAGTCGTCACTGATTCATCTACTAAAAAAATCCTTCACAATGAAATAAACAAAAACCCGTCCATATGCAAAAAAAAAAACAAAAATCAAACAATCTGAAAAACCAACCATGAAAACGATAAAATTTAGTTAACCATTTTCAACCGAAATTCGTAGCAAAACCCGTGTGGTGTAGAAAATAAAAAAAAAAAATGTTGCACATAGCCTATAATTCAACACCCGTAGAAGTTATTATCGGGTACAAACGTGGCGTGTACAGCCGCATTTACCGCAGGACTCGATGGCGAACGCTTTTGCAAAGCGTACATGCATGAGCCTTCGCTTAGCGCTGAGTGCACCGACCTCTTTGCTTCGTGATTACCGAATCCGTCCATCGTGAAACATACGTATACGGTCGGTCTGTCCGGACGTAGTTTAAAATGTACGTTGTACATTGATCTACGTTACTGGAACGAAGCCAAGTAAAGTTGCGACTAAATTTGGTGCACTGGCACAGTCAGAAGTCAACGAACGAGAAATTCGCAACGAGCGAAGACCTTTCGTTCCTTATAAACACGATTTGGCCTCTTTTCGCCGCGCACTTACGCTACTACGCTACATACCCCGTTCCAATTGGCTTCATCACCGTCCCCCGGCCACCCCTTAACCACCGACTCGCCGAATTAATTACCGTCGCCGTTGCCCCATCGGCTCCATCGATTCGAAGCAATTCAGTTTCATTCGTATTACAAAATACGTACATCGATAAGGTTGCCTTTTCCTCGATAAAAAAGGTACCCACTTTGATGACGTCTGACTGGATGGATCGGCGGGCAAATAGTTAGTCCAAAATGGGTCAATCGTGAATTTACAAGTGTGAATCATAGAGAACATGTTTAGCCTTACGAATAGCTGAAGTGATAATGAATTAACACTTAGGAATGTTGATGTACCTACCACTATTAATGATAATCGAATTCAAATTCGACGACATCGACGATACTCCTCATTAATTCAAATAATTTTTCGACGATTACTCAGTCGATTAATTTGAAACTGAGCACAATCAATCTGTCGAACTTAAATCTTCATCATCATATAATTTTGTCAGAATTTAAGGCGATTTAGTTCCATTCGTTTGGCAACCATTAACATCAGCAGAAACTGTTTTCCCATAAGCGACCGTATTAGATTCATAAATTTTTGGTGGATAATTCTAAAATGATTTTTGTATTATCAATCTTTTATGAACTCCTCACATCCATTCATCAAATTTTCAAAAATATTGGCAATTTTGAAATCTATCCAGTAAGACCTTAACTGTTGAACTCGAAAGAGGTCCACAAAAATCGTTCAGGTAATCAACGACTGCCATTTCTTCGACCTTCTCGGAGGCAAATATCTCCCCGATTGCTCATTAAATTGGGTTTTTGCTATACAAGTGCAAGTCATCGGTTAGTATAGAAATTATTTATTCATCAGAAAATCTGAAGTTCCAATTTTTATATCAGTCGTGTGAATAATTTCATTTCTGGGATGATCGGGAAATTCAATATCACGAAAAATGGAAGAAAAAAAGTATGTCTTCATTGATCGAGTCCGATTGACAACCCTGGCTGTACTCGTGCGTATCAGATTTACGTTACAATCCGGCCTCTGACCTTCCAATGCGTAAACTCCCCCAGCGGAACTTCAAAGGTTAAAGGCTATCGATAAAAAAAGGTTAAACGACGTAAGGTGTAAAGAAAAAAAAACACATCCCTCGTTCCACTTTTAGTTAAGGTTACACCTGTATTAACAGTCCAAGGGCCAATAAAATTGAATTCGTTATAAATAATTCACAAATCAATAATTTACAAAACCATTGGCGAACCTCGACCCGAATTGTGGACACATTTTCAGTCTTTCAATCGTCTGAAAGAAATGTAAATTCATACTCAACCTCAATTGAATGAAAGAATTTAATTCACGAAATCACGATCTTACGCACTATCTAACAATGTATAGTACGGTCATTTAGTCACCATTTTTTGATTTTGCGATCTTTCCGAACGAGAGCATAACAAAGCGATGATTCGAGTAATTTTTCCAGTATCGTATTCTAAACTCAATTTTTCGGAGTATAAAAAAGGCGGCAAAATTTGATTTGAATCGAAATTATACGCAATACAATAGTAAGCGGGGTTTACCGTGATTGCAAGCTTAGGCGTATCGAATATCACTTTTGAGAGAAAAGTATAATTCAGAGGTAAAGTTTAAAAATAAATAAATAAATAAATAAATATATAAATAAATAAATAAATAAATAAATAAATAAATAAATAAATAAATAAATAAATAAATAAATGAATAAATAAATAAATAAATAAATAAATAACTGTGTTCCAGTTTTGGTAGGGTAAGATGAACCGATTGGTCGAAGTCAACGTACGTAGAAAATAGCACGGCGAAAGAGCGAGGGTTGGAGAGGGGTGAGGACGTTTCCATTAATCGTTCTTGGCCTCTTTCGAGGTTCGTACAGATAAATTGCCCAAAAACGAGGTCGGTCGGCCGAGGCGTTCCAACTACGACGATCTTGACGCAACTAGGCCTCACGAATGTCACAAACATGTAGATGCCACGTCTGCCCATACATATTCACGCATACGTATATATATATATATATACTGGGGTGATTCTCATACGGGGTTTGAACGAATTTTGATCAAATCGCCTCCCGGATTAGATACTTTGCTTTTCATCAGAACTATGCATACGTTTTTTTTTAATTTTCACCCTCAAAACGAAATAGCGGCACCAATATGGTGATTTAAAAATTATAAATATCCTATTCTAACACCCACATATATCAGTTTGGTTCTTATTTGGGTGATCTCCGATTTTTTCTTTGCATCTCAATCGATTTAAACAAAGTCAGAAAAATTCGTTGGTACGAGATTAAGTTCCTCCTTTAACCTTGGGTATGTACCCATTTTCCGATTTCTTGGTAATTATGTTATCAGGGTAACTAATTATTCCCAAAATTACATTACCATTAATTTATTCAAATAATTCTGAAACAACTAGAATAATCGAGGATATCAAGACCCTACATTGATCGTAATTGCTTGAGAATGCAATGTAGGGTATATTACACCAGTTCAGGCATGGAACATATTATAACCCAATCATCGAACAAAAGGAAAAGTGCTATAAAGCTCGCTGCTTGAAACTTCACGCCAACCCGAAGACCCTTCATGTACGCTGCAAAAGTTTCGACTCGAATTCGATAGATCAATATGCGAACGATAATATTATGCGCTACGTCGGAATTCATATCAGATATGCGATATCGTTCGTGGGAAAGAGCGCATGTCTCCGTACATTGTTCGGTGCACCGGCCTCGCGAGTCAACGAACGAGCGATCACCCGAGCGAAGACGTTTCCATTAATCGCAGTTGGCCTCCTACGGTCCGGATTCGAGATAACTCGAACGAGGTCGATGTAGCAACGACCCGACCG
Source organism: Sussaba pulchella (assembly GCA_963971145.1). Classification (NCBI taxonomy): domain Eukaryota; kingdom Metazoa; phylum Arthropoda; class Insecta; order Hymenoptera; family Ichneumonidae; genus Sussaba; species Sussaba pulchella. The sequence goes on along the minus strand of OZ020174.1, from coordinate 3,742,066 downwards.
CAAGCTCGCAACAATAAGCACTATAAACACACTGAAAGGTTGTACTAAGTTTTGACTCATCGAAACGATTTTTGAATGGTTCTTCAGCGAACGATTCGTTGATTGAAGGTCTAAGAGCGAAACATTAGCATTGTCAAATTATCGAGGGGAATTATCTCAACTAATTGATTAATTTTCAACGGAGGGGATTGGTTTGTTTGGCGGAGTGAATATGAAAATGTAAATGACGCAGAATTATGCACGAATATCATGTATCGAAACCTATGAGTCAAATTCCGCGAAGTCCAATGTTTTCAAGCCTTCGCACTTTCGTCAAAGGTTCGAATTAGATGAAATCGTGGGTGTCGCTGGTATATAATCCCGGGAATCGGCAAATCCCTTTGAGATTAAAGGGATCATTCGACGACCTGCGGTGTCACACGAGTCCTTTCAGGAAAATAACCAACCACGTAGGTGTCTAATTATCCACAAAAATACTTCACCCACGTTCAACGAATCCTCGAGGTTATTTGTCACCCCTGTCGTAACCATCCCAACGATACTAATTTCACCCATCCTCGGACGAATTCGTCAAAGAAATCGGCGAGGAAGAGAACATCCGAAGGGCTTTCATCGGTCCGAGTTGGTTCTCGGAACACAATGGTGACAATTTTTGCAAACGTAGCACACCCCCGAGAGTATTAATTCGGAGCAACCGGAAGCCACGAGTGCATGGACTTCGGGGACAAGCGTGTTCTTTTTTTTCTTTTTCTTCATTGCTTTCTTTTCGGTTGAGATAGCCGCAAGAGCTTTTGGCCGGATTCCAAAGAGGTTTCGAGGCAAAGGGACGAAGCAGGTTGTACGCCGTTGGCGGTGGTGGCGGTGGTGGTGGTGGTACTGATAGTGGCTAAGCGTGCACCCTCGACTCGTTGCTGAGTCGGGAGTGCTATCGAAT
>OZ020174.1:3711579-3740932 GCA_963971145.1 Sussaba pulchella | reverse complement strand
ATTCGATTGGATTTTTTTTTTTCGTGGAAACCTGAAGTATAAATAAAAATGCGACACTCGGTATGTCTGTACCGGAAAAGAACAACATATTTATGGAAAAATAAAATTATCGACTGAAGTTGCAATTGGATCACAAAGGTCCGCACGTCATTTTAAGCAGTTTTTCAAGCGCTTTCAAATGGAACTAACCAGATCAACGTACCTATAAAATTAGCGGAGCTACGATTTTTTGAATGGGAACTTGACGCCCTTCCCATGTTAATCAAATGGGAAAACTAGAAAAATCTTGCGCGACCCCTAAAACTATTCCGATCGGGCTCATCTTTGGACACAATTCTCTTGATGGAAGATACTTTGGCGTGAGTGTATTTTGGTTGAAGAAAAAAAAAAAGTTTTTTTTCAAGCCACCCTAATATACATATTACGGAATTAACGCAAGAGACATGATTTATAGAAAAAGTTATAATCTTTCATTTATTATGAGTACTCATATTAGAAGAAATGCATATATCACGAGATACACGCGAAAAACTCTGAAAAAGCCCTTTTTTTCACCTTAATCGATTCTCGGCACTATCAGGCATGCACTAAATCGAAAAAAAGTATTTTTCCCTTTTTTTTATACATCATAACCTATCGAAACAAGAGGTAGCCCAAAAAAAAGTTATTTTAACGGTCACTCTAATAATTATAATATTCTTTATCCTTTCAGGGTTTATCCTATTTCGTCACGTTTCTCAATAACATTTGACTGTCCCGTTTTGCCCCGAATTCATCTCTGATAATAATTAAAAACACGTACATGTGTATTTATGATTACTTTTTTTTTTGTTTTTTCAGAATGATTACGGCGTTACCGGTGCCTTCGGTGAAGGTGTTTCACAAAACTTATTACCAAGAAAAACCCCATAGGATAGGAAACAGCAACCCAGGAAGTCCCCTGGCGGATAGCGAAGCTGTTATGGCTCTAATGTGCAAGGAGCAACCGGAATATTTTTTCTGCGGCAAGGTAAAAAATTTTTTCAAATTTCCTTTTCCAAAAAAATCATCCATCCTAATGATAATACTAGAAAAAAAAATAAATACCGTCGCATCAACCTGATTCCTTTATTATCAACGAGATTCGTTATAAATCGCAATTTAAAAAATGACATACCGCAGATACAAAATTTCGAATGCATAAATAATGTCTTCGCGCATGAATAAATTTTTTTGTATAATATTTGATCGTATTTTTGTATAATAATTGCGTTTTATAGACAGTATTTTTGAATAATAGTCACGTTTTTCGCCTGGGCCGACTGTCGTTATTCAACGATCGCGAATGTCTTTTCAAAAGCTCGATACAACTACGCCATCTTCCGCCGTAATAATCCGTCGATCAATCTTAAAGATACAAAGCGATGGAACGATTCGACGGCTCTCGAGTGGCTGGCTGCTCAGATGCCGTCGTTGCTTTCATTTTATCTTCGATCCTGATATATCGCAATTCTCGTACACCCGCGAGCTCGTTCGTGATCGAGCTTGCGTGTGTTCACGTGGGCTCCTGCGCGACGCGGAATATTTTTACGTCCAACGACGTACTTACGAAGTATATAACGCCGCAGATCGTGAGACGTAGGCGCGCTCTACGTTCGTAAAGGTCGAGACCTCCTGGAGGTGGATCTATTAGATTGTGTAATAAATTCCCGCCTTTGTCGTATTTTATTTTGCTTCTCGCAATTTTGTGAATTGTCGGGTAAATTTCATATACGAATTCGCAAGTCCTCTTCATGCTCTGCAAATTTTGCTGCTTACATTTTTCGAATTGATCAATTTTCAGGCTATTGAAATAGAAGTTCCTGGAGGTGAATAATGTAATTTTGACATCTGCTCTATTTCGCCCTTCATCGGGGTAGAAAAGCTACGGAAGCAAATTTCAAATGAATGAATTTTTTGCCTCCTGAAGCTTCTATTTCAAAATCCTAAAAATTGATAAAAATGAATCAATTTGCAAAATTGAATAAGATGCATATACTATAATCTTTACCTAACAAATCACGAAATTGCGGTAAAAAATAAAATACAATGAAGGCGGGAATTTATTGCACAACCTAATATCTCGCTGCGTACTGAGACAGCTACAACGCGGACAACGTAATATCGCGTTTCAATGTGATGGTAAATTCTATAGACTTACATGGGCACACAGAAAAGCGCGCTCGCGCGCACCAGAGCTGCTCGAAGCTTCGTCTTTCGAATATAGTATATGTGCGAGTAGACAGCGGCAGCAGCGGCCGACACCGTCACAAAACACTCAAACCTCTCTCCTCACGTTCCGTACATGATCTATTTGTACATCGAGTTAACACGATGAATTTGTACACATCGCGACATCTTCTGGAAATTTCGCGGTCGAGTGGGTTCGTTGTAATTCCATAAGCAACAGACCGTAATCGTCTTCATACTCAAGATGACATGCACCCGCTTTATCTGAACAATAATTTCAAAAAGATTCTCAAAATCATATATATATATCATGTATAATCATAATAAGATCATGAAAAAAAAATGTTCACGAAACGGCAGGATATTGAACTTTATATTTATTTTTCAACCTTATTGGTTGGTTATTGATAAGAAAAAAAATTTGTGATAAAAATGAAACGTAAATAACTTCCACAATTATTGGAATCTCAATATAAAATTTACACTCAATATTCTTAAGACTAAAAATTTTAAGATGATTAAAAAAAATATTGTTCCAAAACTCGCATATTGCCCCTTAAGCTATAGCTATCCAATGGACGATTTCCGTATTGATAGGACAACACCGAGCCAAACAATTCAACGAATTGCAAAAGCGAAAAAAAAAAAATGGAATGAGATAAAACGATGATGACGATTATGTGTACGTCGTGCAAATCCGCGAGCCCTCGAACGTTCCGGGGATGAAAGTCCTCGACGTCTATATCGGCGGTGACGTCATTCGGAGCTTTTACGTGGGCGCGCAAGTTGCGGATGTGGAGGTGGCGAAGAAGATGTGTATAGCTAAATTTAACGTAGTCGCCATAATACAGTCGTGGGTAAAGCCGGGACGATTCCACTATCAGCCTGGAAGCTTCCCGCTTGCTATATGACTTCGTAACCCGTTTGTGGACGTTACGCGTCGACAATTATCGCGATTGCTCGAAACTCGATCAAGGCCGTGAACGTTCTCGCCGATGGCACTCTGTGCGCACGAGCTCGTAATACGTCTGCAAATGGAAAATAATCTACAACGTGTTTCTTTGGATTTGTACATTCGAGACTTGAATATGTTTAATTGTTTTGAGAAATTGTCAAGAAATATTTACGACATTTTGTGCTTATACGTCTGGTCTAATTGTTAGATCGCTGGAGTGATTAAATACCAATTCGATTATTTTAGTTCTCATATCGTCGTTCTATTAGTTTATTTCTCTGCCGAATTTAGAATTTGCAATGAATTTTTCAGCCTCCTGGAACTACCATTTAAAAAAGGTGAAAACTGATTAAAATCAATCAATTCGAAAAATTAAAGCAGATAGGTTTGTAGAGCAAGATGAGGACTTGAAAATGCATATATATACCTCACCGAACGAATCACAAAATTGCGGAGAAAAAATAAAACACAAAAACGGCGAGAATTTATTACACAACCTAATAGAATCGTTGAATAAAGTAATAGGAAGGAGGCGTAATCGAGGTGGAGGCGGCGGGTGGCTCGATCACAAGGTTATTAAAAATATATCTTCTTTCTTTCTGTCTTGTCAGGTAAACGCTCTGCACGTCGTGGTAGGTTCCCTGCTCTTCGGCTCGGTAATTCTCGTCGTTGGACTGGTGCAATTGGCCCCGGGCGCCGAAGCGGCCCAAAATTCTACGGCCTTGATAGGAGCCGGATGCGCGCTTCTGTCCCTCGGAGCTCTGCTCGCCCAACTCAGGATCTTATGGATAAAGAGACAAAAGACGACGCAGAAGGATGGCACTCATCCGCGAAGCGTAACCAGCATAGACATGCTACTCGCCCAGCACAGGTGGGCGTCGTTGAAACTTATTTTCTCCGTAAACATCATCAACCCTTACAATTAGTCTGGAAACGTGGGTTTTTTACGTCATCACGTTTTTTAAAACTGTTGAAGCGCCGCAAAAAATCTGCGAAAATTCACGGATGTTTTTCAAGCCTAGAATTTGAAATCTTAATTGTAGAATTGTGAAAAATACATTTTTTAAATATATTTTTTGTACAAAATATAAGGCAACTAAGGACAAGGCAATTAGTTTGATTTAAAAATCATAACTTTATGAAAAATAATGATATCGGAATGATTCAAAATGAATATTGAAGGGGAATAGTGTAGCTTTTATTTAAAAAATATGGCATTCACTTATTTTGAAATGAAATGATTAATTTTGCGATCTCAAAAGTCGTAATAAATTAGCGCTGTATTTCGTAGAAAAAACAGTGAAAAATGTGTAATTATTAAAAAATTATAAATGAAATCAATAATAATTCGATTTTTATGTGTTTTTTTATTATGAAAAAGTAGAAAATTCCATTATTCAATGATTGATTTCGATAACATTTTTGATTTTCGCTCGGACGAAAACGACCCAGGTTTCCAGACTAAGGTTTAAAAATTTTACATTGCCCGAAACGACAACGAACAAACGTGAACAACAATGAACAACCATAATTCGATTCGATCTCTTCTAAAGCCAGTGTTTCATTTTTCATAGAATCACCAATTTTCTATTCATCATGCGATTCAATATTTATTATCGGTCAAAGTATTTATTGATTTTTTAATATTGGTTTTCAATGATTTTTTAACAACAATAATCTCGTCCGGTCTCTTCTCAACCCAATGTTTAGCTCTTCATCGACCGACAAATTTCCATTTGATTATGCAATTGAATATTTATCATCGATTAAAGTATTTATTGATTTTCGTTGATAATTGTTGAATAACAATAATTCGGTTTATTATCCCTCAAAGTATTTATTGATTTTTCAATGTTGGTTTTCAATGATTTTTGAGCAACAATAATCTCGTCCGGTCTCTTCTCAACCCAATATTTAGTTCTTCATCGACCTCCGAAATTCCAATTGATCATACGATTAAACATTCACCATCGTTCGAAGTATTTATCGATTTTTCATTTTAATTTCCTTTATTTTTTTTTTTTTTTTAATGGCACACAGAGACTTCACGGTGTTGACGCCCGACGAGCTGGAAGACCTCGTGGAACGGCCGACCCCCGCTATGGAGACCAAGATCCGCAAGCAAGGTCACAACACCTAGGTACAGCCAGCCTCGAAGAGGGTTGTAATATCGTCATCGCCGTGCCCGACCACACCCTCGTCACTCTCCTCGTCCTCGCAATCGCCCGGCACGAGTTCCTCCATCCTGTACACCCATCGTTACGACTCGCGAGAGCACAGCCTCGTATGAAACACCGAGCAGAAGAAAACCAATTTTTTTTCCTCTCTTCTCTCGTCCTTTCTTCATCCATCTCGGTCTCGCGCTCTCTTCAAACTTCTCGCTCGCTCTACTTCACTCAGCCTAGATTTCACACGAACGTAAAAAAAAAAAAAAAAAAAAAAAACCTAACGTATAGAACTATGTATACGTAATAAACACGTAGAAAAGAACACGTATACCCGTCGACGTGGACGGGTGTGAGAAGCAAAAAAAAATAAAAAAAATAAAATAAAATCCGACGATGGATGAACCCTTACGCGTATTCAACGTCGGTCGAGCACGTGGCGTTGTGTTAAGGATGAGAACTTTTCGATAAAAACGTCGGCGACGAATGGAAAAATGAAGGAAAAACAAGAACAAAAAGCTCACGCGGCAGTCCGAGCTTTCGAAGCTCGTGAAAGTTCGTAGAGACGTTGATTTTTAACGAAGCAATTTCGAATTACACTGCGACCTTCGTTTTCAAAGCCGTCGATTAACGGAACGAATTAACGCGCCCGTTGATCGTCGCGCGATCGCGACAAAACCGGTCACGCTGGTTTTCCCGAAAATCGAGGTCGCAGTGTATCGACGAATGCGTCGATCGATCATTCCTCGGACTCGTCTGTACATAATTTCGGATTTAACGCTCCTCGTGCACGTTTATTTCGCAACAACAGCGTCGAATAATCCGTTTGGCGTTTGATCGCAATCCAATTATCGAAGAATTACCGAATTTTCATGTACGCGATGACTGCAATTCGAGAGCTTTTGTTCGCGCGAGGGAGCTCAATCGTAAAAAAACATGTCACGAAAGCTCAGCGAAAGTACGTAAATCAAATGATTTGAAAAAAAATAATAATAATAATGATAGTAATTACAATAAAAATCGTGAAATCGTAATCGTAGACTCGAAACTCCGTAGTTTGTTGAAAAAGTTTCGGAGGTCATTATTGAATGTAGGAGAACGCGGATAGCGTTGACATTTTTTCTAACGACTTTAGAGAGGCCGGTCATGGCAAAAAAAAATGTAACCGACGAAAAAACTGCTGCGTTATTGTATTCTATTGAAATAACATGAAGGAAATAAAAAATGGCGCGGATGGTGAATAATCAACGTTGAACAACGGTGATTAAAGTGTTTCGACGTCGAAGAAATCTCGATTGAGGCGATGATGACGATTCTATCGATTAATAATTGATGGAATTGGATTAAGAAACATTTAGAAAACGTAATTGACAAAAAAAAAAAAAGAAAAGAATTTTCGCGCGAATGATTCGTCAATGTTTTAAGTCATATTAATTTGATTCGAACAATTTTATTGCAGTACATGCGCAACTTGTGTAATTTCTGGAAGAGATTGATCGACAGAAAAACGATCTGGAAACGTTGTTGCCGCGCTTTTATTAATTTTCGCAACTCTGACGACACAAATGTGTTCGAAAATCAATCGCATGAGTCAGTCACGTTAATCAAAGCCAATCGAATAAGTCTGACCTACGACCTCATCGCGATTTCACGTATAATCGACATTGTGCGTGTTTTCCATATGTATTTCATTTCGACAAGTTTTTTAGGTTGTTCAGGTTATTATTATTATTATTATTTTTTCCATACGTTCGAGACTTAGAATGTAAGGACGATGATGGTGATAAACGCGAAACCGAAAATTTCGAAAGTGAACAAACTCGCTGGGGTAATAAACAGAAACATTTGGAGATATTTGGTGAATATTCCATTAATACATTAAGATTGATACAAAAGTGTAATAATCATTGATTTAGCTAACGTAACTTAATCATTATCGTACAATTTAAATCAATAATGAAGGAATTTTCTAGTATCGATAATTAACGTTAACGTGTCACGACGATATTATGTCACAAGCGTATGCTGCACAACATGCACAGCACTATCGGTGTCGCGAAGTTAACCGAAAGGAAAAAACATAACGAAAAAACAATGTTCTCAATTGAAAACAAAAAAAAAAATTCGATAACGTTTGCGCAGAGGACAGCTCGGATAAAAAATGAAGAACAAGCGAGATTTTTAGTGATTAGCCAAAAGTAGCTGCCAAAGATCAATATCGTAAGCAACAATTTTTTGACTGTAATCAAAAATAAAGAAAAAAATTGTTTCTTTTCGATGCTTGAGATACAAAAAAAAAAAATACATCACCGCTTTAGATAACAAAGCAGTGTATTCACGTCACACGACAATTCCTAAAGTGCAGCATGTGAGAGATATCGTGGGAGTGGCTTTTTTGTAAGGCGCGAACGAAGCAGCCGATTTGATCAGAATGTAATTCACAGCGTTAGGTTTTAATACACGGATCGACGTATTGCTATGAATTTAAAAAAAAATAGAAGGTTATGGCAAAACTAACCATTAGGGTGCGTTGATTTTTTTTTTACGGCCAGATAAAAATGTTGATAGATCGCGGTCTCAAAAGAACACAAATAATATGCGGATTAATCGATAGTGATTGAGTATTTTATCAATGACTTAATTATTTCCTCTTTGAATAACACAGGAAGACATAGCTTTCATCATTCAAATGATAATATCTCCGCGAGTTTTGAAGCTGCGTTGATTGCATTAGGCTCATTTTGAAGCTCTTTCGACAATACATGAAATCGTACTCGGACTTTTCGATTTTGATTGCAACTTCCATCCGAAAATATTGTAGTAAAAATATTAAAAAATAATATGTATCGATGGAAGTTGCAATCGAATTCGGGAAGTTCAAATACAGTTTCATGCATTGTCGAAAGAGCTTCAAAATTATCGTGAAATAATCGACGTAGCTTCAAAATTCGGGGAGATATTATCATTTGAATGATGAAAGCTATTTCTTCCTGTGTTATTCAAACGGGAAATATTAATAGCCCTTGATAAAGTACTTAATATCCATCGATCGATCTGCAAATCTGTTGTGTTCATTTGAGACCTCAATCTCTCAACTTTTCATAAAACCGTCGAAGAAAAAAATCCACACACCCTACCAAACCATATTACGCAGTTGAACAAACGACGATGAAACGAAAGCGACTGAATTTCCGATCGATTCCGCTTCGCGTTGATCGTCCGCTGCTTAATACGCTTAAATATTTTTCATTGCGGAAGATTGAGTTTAGCATAGCTCAAACATCATCAATCGCGGCTCGACAAACGAACACACAATTGCGATCAATAACAATTATTTAGATTCTAATGATATCGTTTAATTTTAACGAATAACATTACTCGTCACATTGTTGAGAAAGTGACTGCGGAAATGTTAGAAAAGCGAAAAAAAACTCGCCGATAAGGACGTGAATTTGGGAGATCGTCGATCGTGATTTTGAAAGATAAATTTAAAAAAATTGTTCTCGACAACCGAATGAGAAAATAACGAAAAATAACGATAGACTTGTGAAAATTCGGAAGGCAACATATCCAATGGGTCAGGGCCGATGATAAATATTTTTTTATTGAGAAAACGCGAAGGTGCGTTGGAATCGAAAAAAAAAAAAAAAAAAAAAAAAAAAAAACGAAGAAAAGAAAAACGTTGTGAGCGTTGAGCCTTATTCACAATGCAATAGAATTAGAAATAAGGAACGAAGACAAGAACCCCTTCGATCTTGAATTATCAAGTTCGATCGATCGCTCGATCTTTCAACTTTCTTATTGCTCATCCCATTCTATTGTGCAATGGGCCACAAGGATCCATAAGCGAGAATCTCGATGTACCGATAGTCGATTAAAAGAAAAAGAAAGAAGAAAAAAAATTGAGAAAAAAAAAACAATTCATACCTAAATTTTGACTTTGACCTTTTCAAAACGATAAGTGACTGCCTCGATTACCCAAGATAGTGACTCTGGATCTACGTGTCACGTGACGTTGGATATTAGGACGTTATTTTCGAAATTTCGAGCTAATCCCTAACCAATGAATACTAAAGTACGTGAACGAGCCGAGGAATTTTGGGAAAGAAATTTTCGACGTCGAGCGACGCTAATTGTGTTGAATGTATAAAATCACTGCGACGAATGATAAGAAAAATAATATATGTGTACTATATATACGCGTATGTGTATTGGCCGTCCGTTCTATCCCAAAAATCGTTCGGGCTACGCAGGCATTAACGAGGACATTAATGTTAAGTCGTACAACGCGCACACATAGACGTTTAAGGGTTTTTATAATGGTGATCTATGAGAAAAATCCCTCACGGTGAAATTCTTTTTATCTCAATGTTACATTTTATTTCGTATATATTTAACGAATCGTTGATCACAAAAGTTTATGAATTATTTATAAATTTAAAAAAAAAAATAAAAAACGTACAGAATAAGTTTGTTGAAACATTGAGCTTTGTAAATTCTTTGTTGCTTCGTAAAAACCACGCGCGTCAACAGTTGGGAATGAATTTTCATAGGACACCATAGTACGTGCCGAGCCTTGTATATAATTCAAATTTGTAATGCAAGAGAGAATCGTCGCTCATTCGTGATAACGAGGTTTTAAACGATACAAAAAATTCAAGACACATGATAAATTTAAGGAATTCTGAAATCGCGCAAAAAAGTGACTTCGAAGTCGGTTTTGAAAAAAGGACGAGAAACAAAAACGTTCGGTGAAGAGTCAAGAACGAATTTGTGCTGATAAGAACGTTTTCATTGATCGATAACGAGAACTCGTCGCGATACAGTGCACCGAAAAAAACGACCGTCAAGATAAAAGCATCGAGACAACGGAATCATGATATTATTAATTATTAAATATTAAATCATAGAGATATATATATATATACATACATATATATCTATATATATGTATATCACGTTAATGTCTAAGAATATATTGTTTGATTACATCACTACGACACATAATCATTCGTGTACGAAGGTATTTCAACGGAATTATTCATTTTAACGCTTAAGAACAATTACGTTATCCGTATATTTTGTAAAACAACGTTATCGATAACGATTAATAAACATAACCATCGTAAAAAAATCATTGGTTCGTTACATTCGTCCCGATGTTCAATTATTTATCGTTTGACGTTAGTCCGAAATCAAAATTTTCCGTTACTGCTCAATTCCCCAAAAAAAAATCGGTAAAAGATGTGAAAGAAAATGGAAAAATAATGAGTACATCACTGCGAGGATTAAAAAAACGTCCGTTGATGAAACAATAACTTCATTGCGAACGCCATTTTGTCGATGCGGTTTCTTCGGCATCGAGATATCAATCGCAAGATGACTCATTCGCAGGTTAACGCAACAATGCGGGCATCAACGAGGATTTGAACGAAACATTCGTAATACGGGCGTAGAAGATCGATCGGATTTTGATCAATGTTGGACGTTAAAGTTTGCGCCACACCGACGTCCGCAATTTTGCTACTCGTGTCCTTATCATCGTGGCTTTGCATCTGCCGTTGGGGATTTCGTTATGACACGAAAGATCGCGAAGTAATCGATAACCGATAATTCGTAAAAAAAAAAAAAAATAACGCAATCGTAAAATTACGATTAACGTTACGTTTTATCAAATTTCATTTCAGATAGTTTATTGTCTCGTCGTGTATTACGTCGTAATTACGGCGTTGAACACAGTGATGCCAGATTCAGGGGAAGTGACTTCCGAAAAATGCCACCTCCATGCCTGTTTAGGAGCAGCGCTTGAGGAGAGAGAGCTTGCTGACCCCGCCCACGTCATTGTATGCAGCAAATAGCGGTACGAAGCGTTAGTCTACCGTTGCGCCTCTAGACTGTCTTTTCGGCTCGAAGCGATCTATCTGACATCTGTTGTCGTATACGGAACCACATCGGTAAGAAAATGACGATCGTTCGTAAAAATAAATCATTTTTATCGAGGAATCAGATAGCCACACGTCAGAAAATGTCATTTAAGCACCAGTTATATTCATTGCAATTGATGTTATAGAATATTACAATCTTTTGATGCATCAATTATCGTAAATGCCTCTATGATGAATGCTTGTTGACGTAGGTGAAAATATTCACAATCAAACTTTGGCGCGCAAGCAGTGTACCCGACGAGATTTGATTGGTTCGTGTCAGTTGTAAGACAACGTGGCGCCGAGCCAACGATGCTAGCGCCGATATGGGTAACGAAGGCTAGGTGACAGCTTGAAGCAGCGATTATGTGGGTGAGAGAGGTTAAGTGCCAGCTTGAAGCAGCATTATAAATTCAATTATGCGACTTATTTTCTTAGTAGGTAGCTATGATGATTAAAAAAGACATTACTCAGCATAACGATTTTTTTATTCGTCTGTAATCAAAAACCATTTCGCGATTACTACTTGTTGATGTTGTTTCGATATACATTTTTAAAATTGGTGCGCAAACAAAGAACGTTTAGGTGGGCGGGGCGTCACAATGACGCTATTGGCCTCGTCTCGTTCACGTCACCTGTGGGCCGGGCCGGCGAAGTGCTAAAGCGGAGCTGGAAAGGGTAGCAAATCGGGAAAAAATCCCGGCATCTGGCATCACTGGTTGAACATGATATTTTTGGGACATATGAGATTTACTTGTGATCATTGAGAAATTGCGGGTGAATGATGGCCGAACCGGAAGAACACCGTATTGGCAAGATGCTGATTGTGAGATCTTTTCTAATTATAAAATATTAAAGAATATCGAATATAAATGAAATATCGAAGAATCAACATAATCGCGGGTTGATCGGATTGCATTCTCCGATTTGCCGAAGAACCGCTTATCGTTTTAGATAAGAACGAATCGGAGCCAAGCACGGACGCTTGTGGCGACACCAACGGAAACTCTCGCAAATTCTTTTATCGTGTGGATACGACCGGCGATATTTTTCACGTTATTTTTGTATTCCGCAATAAGAATTAGACAAAATGATGAATTCTTTGCGTCTTGTAGTTCGACAGAACGTGCATCAACTCCGACAATTCCACAAATGGTAATTTCACGGTTTTAATCTAAATTGGTGTTATTCGATCTTGGAGTTTTATGATCACATAACCTCACTTTCTTAAACTTGTAGCTAGGTTTATAAAAGTTTTCTTCTTTCACAGCGCTGTATATTGTCAAACGGAATCCGTCGCGGCTGTTGAAAAAATGACCATTCCAGTGCCCGAAGGAACGGAGAAGCCGGTCAGTCCGAAGATCGACAAAATTGCGGGCGAGATCACGGCTCTGAATCTTCTCGAGGTCGCCGAACTCAGCGATTTGCTCAAAAGAAGGTTGAACCTTCCCGACGCGCCGGTTATGCCTGCCGGTGGCTTCGCCATGGCCAAGGCGGAGGTGAAATTCTTGAAAAAATAATTATTTCCTCTCGCTTTTAAAACCTCTTCAAGAAATTTAAATCTGTCTCATGTTTGAACAAAAAATTGTGTCATTCTTTAGATAGAATTGCCAGAAAATTTATTGAATACATTATTGGATACGAATCCGAGGATATACAACAAATTTCTAGTAAAGCAAAGAATAATTAGGAAGAAAAAAAGATTCTTCTCGTATCTATAAATATTACGATAGCTCAATCTTTATTCACGTTATTTTTGAAGAAATTAGAATATATATGCAAGTTTTGGAGCTACGTCGATTGCATCAGGCTCATTTTGAAGCTCTTTCAAGAAAACATAAATCCATCCTCTGACTTCTTGCACCAATTGCAACTTTTATCGATAAATATCTTTACTACATTTCTTTTCTGTTCAGGTTGAAGAAGAAGAAGCTCCGCAAAGAGTCCAAACCACCTTCACCGTAAAACTTCTGAAGTTCGACGACAAACAGAAAGTGGCTCTGATCAAAGAGATAAAGACGCTCTTACCAGGAACAAACTTGGTCCAGGTAAAAAATATCAACCCTATCATCGCCAATCGCACTCGTCTTCTTTCGTCATAATTCTTACAAACGTTAAACGTAATATCGTTACGCAGGCAAAAAAATTCGTCGAGAGCATACCGGTGATAGTCAAAGCGGATATTCCCAAGGAAGAAGCTGATCAACTCAAAGAAGCCATCACCAAAGTCGGCGGCGAGGTGGAAATCTCATAGAAACGTCGCTCCAAAATTGTCCCATCAATTTTATCATGAATTACATCGTCTCTGTATTTAGTTATTATAAGGCAATAAAAACTCTTGAAAAAGTCCCAACTATCGTCATTCTACAATGAGGGAGATTTATTATCCCATAGTTCTGATTATTTTTTTTTTCTAGATCAAGTTTTTTTTAATGAAACGCGACGTGATACAAATTTGCAATCGTTTTTCTTCTCGTTGCATCCACCGGATATCTTTAATATGATACGAGCTTAACACATTAAATAGGATGTGATAAACCATCGCGACAATTCGAATGAACAAAAATTTCGCAAACCCGAGAATGAATTGTAGGTTATGTAGATGTTTTTCCAAACACGACGATAAATAGCGAAACCCGCTGGCGATGTATTCGAAAATCCCCGGTATATAGATCATACGGCGTTCATTCGTCGTTGCCGGCGATCGCGACATCGACAAAAAAATGTATCCAACCATTCGCTCGCGGAGCCCTTGAGTCGTTGATTGACAAAAAACCGAAACACCTGCGATAACACGCTTATCAACGATCATAACATTAAACCGATATGTCCTCTACAACGTGCCAATACGATCCGTCAATCTACGGAACAGTCGCGAAGGTGTCGTGTAAAATCGATTCGAAATAGTGTTGGACGATGGGTGGCGCCTTTGCGCGAATGATACGTCCCTGCGCCACGACGACGAGTCGCGATTACTGCCACGATGGCCGAGGAGCCTGAAACGAACGATCCAACGACGATGGAAAATATAACGGAAAATGATACAAAGGTACGGGATTAAAACGCGGAAATAACGTCAATTAAATTTATTAAAAAATCTTCGTCGTTCTTATAATCCGTGATACCGTTAGGTTATGAATCGTAACGAATCGATTCGAGAATTGACGAATGTTTGGGTAAAAAATTTTGACAGGTCAGTGACGGAATCGCAGTTCCGACGGAAAACGAAGTGGGTGTACTGGAATTTCAAGCCTCCCAGGTTATTTCCCGGCTCGAGGAAGCCGTCGAGAGGGCTGCCGAGGGCGGTGGCACGACCTGGAACAATCCATCGGGTTTTTTGTCACAACCCAAAACAGCCGAAGAAATTTTATCACTCATACAGGTAAATAACCGCAGGCCACGAAAACTACCGGTCGTCCCATTGGCTCGCGCCAATCTTTCGAACATTCGCCATTGGATATTTCTCTTGGTTCCGCAGAATTTTTACAATTGTCACGTGGTATTTATCTATTCCGCGGTTCTTCGTTGAACGATGAGAATTTCACCGTCCGCTATATTTGTCCAATGTTGTTCAAATTTTTATGGAAATTCGGGAAAATATAAATAATCGATCGAATGCGTATTATTGTATTTTTTTTTTTTTTATTTCTTTATTATTTCGAAGTTTCATAGAGAAGTTATACTGCATTTGTTTTAATAATTTTTTGTGGCAATTTTAGATGTACGCATTTTGCGACGCAATATCGTGAACGACTATCAGCTTCCTTCCGCTTGATAAGATTAATTTACGCTCGTCTGAACGCTTTCAACGCACGCTCGGGTGTTCGCATAGACGTCGACTCGTTTGACATTCGTCGTTGTACTTTTTCTTTTTTTTTTCGAATGTTTCGCACGTTTCCAGGATCTGGTGATCCACGAAGATTTGCCTCAATCCAACGAAGAAGGAAATCAAGATCCTCCGACGAGCGTGGTCACGAATTTGCCGCCTCTTTCGGAAGCTGCCAAACTCGCTCTCGTAGCTCACTCGGTTTCGGCCTACGCGGTGGCTCTTCCCAGACCCCACGCTCAAAGATTGGCCGGACGTTTGGCGGCGGACACGACCAGATGGCTCAGTCATATATTTCACTTTGTCGACTGCGCTTCGTCGTTCCACGAAGACCATTTGGAGGGACTGGTGCGAGTGACGAGGCTCGCGTTACACAGAAAGTACCCTAGGTACATGGAGGAAGGCTTCACCGCTCTGGCATCGGCGCCTCCTTTGATCTACAGTTCCGTGGCTGCTCCTCTCGGTGTCGTGCAACATTTATGTCGTCAGGTAATTTTCAACGATGAAACTCGAGTTTTCGCCCCACATTCATTTGAACGCGCTCCGAGCTTGCGAGGACAATTTTTATTTCTAAAGAGAATTTCCTCTCGTCGTCTCATTCTCAATATTTTTTTCCATTAACCTCACATTGTGTAGCGCCTTTCAATAAATCTTCTGAAACGCAACCATAACATTTTCAGGACTTTTTGCTTTCAACCCTTTTCTCACGAGTTAACTCGATTTAAAAGTCGTTATCACAGCGTCGCCTCCCTTCAATTTCTAATCTGTCGACGCAACAAATCTGAAATAATTTTACAAAGTAGTTTTTCATTCGTACTTTTAATGAAAATTATAACAAACACTGTAGCAGAAATAATTTATGAAGAATTTAGAAATAACTCTTTTTCCCGAGCAAGGAAATTTGTCGAAGCGAAATAGCTTTTATTGCGTATCATAAAAATAGCCCACAAAACTCTATCATGCGCGTGTCCAACACGCTCTCAATTGGTTTCCATGAGAACCAATCGTCGATACGAATTCAATCAGCAGAATTATAATAATTCACGCGATTGATTTCCGTTCGGAGCGTTATAACCCTCCATCTTCCCCCTGCCAAATAACATCACGCTCTTCACACCGTTCGAATTCCACCCAATAAATTTTCCAACGATTGTGAGCAAACCATGCGTCCGTAAAGTGTTCAAAAAAACCACAAACCATGCTTCGAACATTCTAGATGACGAGCGAAAAGTTTATTCATAAAGAAATAAAATTCTAACATGTTGAAAAAAAAATTCACAGGGATGAAAATGAAAACAAAAAAACTGCTGGTCGTTGATTCATCGACGGGTGTATTTCACCCAGTGTGACGGTGGCGAAGTATTCAAATTTCGCGACTAAAAACACCGTAATTTCGACGACGTTGCACAAAAAATTTTCACGTAGCATGCAGATTAAATGAAAAAAAAAAAAATCTTTTCGTGTTTCAGCTATCGCTTCCGCTTCATTGCGTCCGGCCTATTCCTCACAACACGATGTTCGGATCTCGACAAACCATGGACGTATCCGCCCTGGAACGTCGCTTGGCCGAGGACAGTCAATCGAACGGGGTTACGCCGTTGCTCGTCCTCGCCGAAGCCGGATCGGTATTGACCGGTCATTGCGACAACGTAACGCGTTTACGCGAAATTTGCGACAAGTACAACGTTTGGCTTCATCTACGCGGACACTCCATGGCCGCTCTTGCGTTAAATAACTTTACGAAGGATTTGGTAATTGTTATTATGATTTTTTTTTTTTTGTCTAAGGTTTTCGTTGCTTCGAAACGGTGAGAGCGGAGAATAATTGTTTTTTTTTTTTTTTTATGTGACTTTTCAGCCTGCGAAAATCGCGGATAGCATCACACTGCCGCTCGGCGTTTGGTTGGGCATTCCCTCGTTGCCAGTGGTCGTATCCTTTTGAAATATTAATTGGAAAGCTCGAGCAATTCGAATATTTGGGTTTAAATAAACTAAATATTACAATTGATGGATTTTAGGTTGAATTTTTTAATTATTGTTGTATATATTTTTGATTTAGGTTGAATTTTTTATTTATTGTTGTGTATATTTTTTATTTAAGTTGAATAGGGATGATATATTATGCGTACGTCGAATAATATAGCACGGAATTAATCGAAATATCGATTTTTTTTTGGAAGTTAGATTTTATTATTTTTTCTTTGCTTAAATAGACAATCATTATTATAGATTAAAATTTGGGAAAAAACTTGAATTATTTCCAAATTGACAAAAAATATATTAGCAGTTGTCTCCTGATGAAAAAAGAGGGTGGGGTGAGCAGAAGGGTGGGTCTAAAAAATGCTTAAAAAAAAATTCCAAAAGATACAACAATAAAATCATCAACGTCATCGGGGGCTAGAAGCGTTTTAATCCAATGATTTAGGGAATCCCTCTCCTCATATATTATTTCCACTTCGATATAAATATATATTTCAATAATATATATTCCACCTATGAATACACAAATAATAAATCATCCCTGTGTTATCGTCATCTACGAAATAATTTAATTTCAATAACGACAATATAAATTTTTTTTTCCAATCCATCGATTCGAATATTTTTCTCTTGATCGATTTTATCTCCACCGTATGTTCCTTGACAATCGTCGCAGACGTTATACCGGCTCACGGACACGAAGGGCGGAAGACCCACTCAACGAGACACGACCCTGTCTCTCGTGTCGGGTCTGATGGCCGATTCTCTGTCGCGAAGATTGCCGACACTACCTTTATGGGCGGCTCTGCAGGTTCTCGGCCGCGAGGGTATTCAAAATAGATTTAAAAGGTGCTTCCTGATCGTCGAGGAGTTGTACAATAAAATTAAAAAATTTCCCTGCATCAGTTTACTCGTGAGTTGTGAATCCTCGAAATTCTGCGGAATACAAAAAAAAAAAAAAAAAAAAAAAAAAGCGCAATTCGCGTTCGATCCGGAATGGTTTCACTGTGCCTCACCCACAGTTCGACTCGTCTGATCAGTGGATCTCAACTAATCATGCATTATACTTATTATGGTGGGCGTTGAAAAAAAAAGTTGTCTTGCTCCTTGAAAAATCTGAAGTTTAGCTTTGAAAAAAAAAAAAGATCCTTCAAATTTCCGCTCTCTATCTTAATCCTAAAGTGTGCCTGTGGATTTTCTTTTATTCAATTTTTTTTTCTTTTCTAATTAAAAGAAAATCTCCCACTCGAAAAGTCTGAAGTTGACCTCAGAAAAAAAAATTCCTTAAAATTTCAGCGCTCTGTCTTAAAGTCAAGATGTGCCTGTGAATTTTTTATCTTATTTATTATTTTAAAAAAATTAAATGGATAAAATAAAAAATTCACAGGCACACCTCAATGTTAAGTGCTCTCTATAGAGAGCTGAAACTCAAAGGATCTTCCCCCTTTTTTTTTCTTGAGGTCAACTTCAGATTTTTCAACTGGAAGATTTATTTTAATTTGAAGAAAAAAAAAAAACATTAAATTTAAAAAAAATCACAGGCACACCTCAGAATTACGATAGAGACCTAAAATTTGGAGGATCTTTGAAAAAACAGGACTGATAACGTATCTATTGTCGGTGAGACGGACTTGTAGACCTGTCAAAATCGCCGAGGTAGACTGTGACGAGTCGAACTGTGTCGAGGCACAGCGAGACCGTTCCTTCGATCCGAGAATCGTAAATTTTCTTTTATTCTTTTCGTTTGTTTCGTCGTTGCGCAGAGTCAAGAGCCAGGCGGCGAGACGGGCACGTATACGATGAACGATCTGCGAAACAACGCGGTCAACAGTCCTCAATTGTTCGAAATCGTTGCGAGTGCATTGGTTTTCCAATTCGTTCCTGCCGATCGTGACGCTCAATCCATCGAGCGAGTGCCGCCTTATTACGACAAATTGAATTCTTGGCTCGGTCAAATTCTTCAACGTGACATAGAAAACGTCGAGATCGAACTTTGCGAGATCGAACAGCACGGAGTGGCCATTCGCGTGTGTCCTCTCGAAAATCCGGAGAGACCGCCGAGCGACGAGGACGTCGAAAACGTCGTGGCTTGTCTCGAACAACAAGTCGTAAGAAATTTCTTTCGTTATACATTATTTTTCGCGGTGGTGCGAGCGAGTGATTCGTTGTTTTGTCGCTTGAAACTTCTGTTTGAAAAAACTGAAGATTGATTTGAATCGATTGATTAGAAAAATTTGAAGCGTATAAGTTTGTGGAACGGAAAATAATCGGCGAAGGCATATAAATACTTTACCTTACGAATCATAAAATTGCGGGAAAATAATGATTCACAAAAGCCTGAAGATCGATTAAAATCAATAGATTAGAAAAATTGAATTTGATAGATTTGTGGTGCGGAAAAGAATTGGCGGAGGCATATTTACGTTACAAAAAAAAAAAAAAAAAAAAAAAGGCGACTTTGCCTTACAAATCATAAAATTGCGGGAAAAGAATGATTCAAACAGTCTGAGGATTGATTAAAATCAATTGATTAGAAAAATTGAAGCGAATAGGTTTGTAGGGATGGTTTCAGTATGCCTCACCACTGTTCTGCCTCGTCACAGTTCGACTTGGCACAGTTTGACTCCGCGAGTTTGACAGATGAAAGTCACCCTCTTTCTCTTTTTGACATTCGACACTCTCTTTGAGTTTGACAGAGAAAAAATGACTCTCATCTGTCGAATTCGCGGAGTAAAACTGTGCCGAGTCGAACTGTGGCGAGGCATACTAAAACTATACCAACAAAATAGAGCGAAAAGAACTAAAGAACTTCTACAGTTGGTTTGTAGATCGAAAGAAAAACTGTCGAATGCATAGAAATACTTTACTCAAAAAATCACAAAATTTCGGGAAAATAATGAAATTAAAAAAAACAACGGGGATTATTAATTACACAACCAAATCGAATCCACAAAAAATATTTTTCATAACTCAATTTTAAATTCGACGAGTCAATTCGCACGTGTAACCACGAAAATAATTGTCGCAAAATCGGTGAATTTAACACGCGTGATGAATCGCGCGATGCAGGAAATTTTGTTGGCAACGGTCGAACACAAGGACACGTTCGTTCGTCTAGTGACGGACAACGATTGTCTTCATCTCGTCGATATGCCCGGTTGGGCCGGTCTCGGTGGTGTTCGTTACGCCCCGCCAACGTGGATTCACGTGATGACGGATCAAGCGAAGGAAGAATTGAACCGATTGAACATTCAACTAGTCGAAGCTCTTCGAAGCACCGATGCGGCTTTTTCACTGGGCGAAGGAGCCGACGGTTTGGCGTGCGTTCGTTTCGGCATGGTTACGCAAGATACCGGTAAATTTTGTAGCAATTATCGATCAATGCGAGGATCGCAAGATCGCGAATGGTACATTGTGTATCAAGGGCGGAAAGTAGAAGATTTCGCCGAGTGTGAAGTTGCCACCCGAGGGAAAATCGTTTTCCGGCCGTGATGCACGCCGTACTTTTTGTCCTACCCTTGGTGAAAACAAGGGGTTTCAGGGGGGTGAAGCCCCCCCCCCCCCTTGACTGGACCGAATGCAACTTTTGATTTTGTATGAACAAGAAGGAAAGCAAACATGGAATTTTTTATTTTCTCGGAAAATTTATTTAGGGTTCATTTATTGATTTATTTTATTTTTTTTAATTTATTAATTTATTTATTTTATTTTTTTAAATTTATTTATTTATTTATTTTATTTTTTTTATTTATTAATTTATTTATTTTTTTAAATTTATTAATTTTTTTTTTTTTTTTTAAATTCATTAATTCAT
The DNA here is from genome assembly GCA_963971145.1 of Sussaba pulchella. Lineage (NCBI taxonomy): Eukaryota > Metazoa > Arthropoda > Insecta > Hymenoptera > Ichneumonidae > Sussaba > Sussaba pulchella. The sequence goes on along the minus strand of OZ020174.1, from coordinate 3,720,061 downwards.
TTATTGTACTTTTTTAAATTTATTAATTTTTTTTTTTTTTTATTCATTAATTCAATTATTGTATTTTTTTAATTTATTAATTTATTATTTTTAATTGATTTATTTATTCATTTATTTATTCTCTTCTGAAATAAAAAATGGAAGGATTTTTGAAACCGTTGACGTAAATTTAAATTACAAATTATACACTAGAATCTTTTCCCCCCCGGCTGTAGCGGGCGGAAAAAAACTTTTTCGCCCGCTACTGCCGGAACGCGCTGGAAACGGCCACTTTCCGCCGCTAGCACACGCGCGAAACGCCGCGTTTTCAACGGGGAACGGACAAAAAATTCGTATCAATCGTGATTTCAGGAAAAAATTTGTTATCAGTAGTCAAAATTCGGGTGAATAATTTTTATTCGCAGATGTCGCGGAATTGTTGTCGCTGGTTCTTCAAGTCGGTCAGGAGGTCGAGGCGAGTTCGAAACTCTTGGACACGATGTCGGAAGTCGTTAAACGAGGTATCGAAGCCGCGCAAACGGATCTCGAGCGCGAAAACGCCGAGAAACTTTGGCAGGAAGGAATTCTCAGGCACGTACCCGTCGTTGGAACTTTCGTCAATTGGTGGAGTCCACCTTCCAAGGAAGCCGGAGTTCGCGGACGCAGCTTAAATTTACAAGCTGGTAAGCTTGTACAAATAAAATCTTAAAATTTAATCCGGAATTTACATTTTTATTTTGGTTTTTCGTATCTGTTCAATCGCCGTTTGAGTATTTTTTAGACACCCTGTATCTCCAAAACGTTGCTTATAGTCCAAATTACAAAAATTTGACTTAATATTATTATTTTTTTGAATTGACATTTTTGGTTTTTCCTGCTTGCCACAGATATATACCGCAATGTAAATATTTTTGAACGTCGACGGTGTATCGTGGGGTCGATTCGACCCAGGCCTGAATTTCGAAGTTTTAGAAGTTCCAAATTTGTTTATTGTTACTTTTTATAATGAATAAATTTCGGAAACTTTATATTTCAAAGTTTTATCATGGTATAGACACCCTGACCTCCATTCATGATTCTTTCGAGATTTTTAGGATGACATTTTTTATTTCCTTAAGGGGTTAGGCCACTCTAGAGGCCGAAAAAATAGGCTTTTTTGGGGATTGTTTCTCAGAAAAACTGGAAAATAAATCGAAATTACAAAAAAGGACGTTTATCATCGATATTAGTGACTGAATACAATAATTTTTTTGAAGAGATTAATTTCAATATGGCGGCTGTGCCTCGTTTTCACGATGACGTCTCCGTTTTTCCAGGGTCCACGGCTGGACAAATAGCTCCTGTAATTTTTTAATTATGATGAACCAATGAATTTTTTCCCATTATATATAACAACAGCTATAGAAGGACGTAGGATTTTTTCGATATATTGATTTTTAACCAAATGACGCACTTCTAAAGTGAAAAGTGAAAAATTTGCCTAAAAAATCATCAGAAAATTGTTAATAACAAATGAACTATGCAATATAAAAAAAAAAAATCCTACGTACTGTCATGGACAATGTATTTTTAAATATACATTCAAAACTTCAAGCGAATCGGTTGAGAATTGTCTGAGTTATGTTTCCGGCAAACTTGAAAAATGCCGTTTTGAGATAAACATTTTTCACGTCCCAAATGACCATTTAAAAAAAAAAAAATAATCGTTTTTTCGAAAATTCTAGAGTCGTCTAACCCCTTAAAGCTTTCCAATTCACTTCAATTCGCCACCACGATACCCTTAATTCGTCCGAAAACCCGCCATAGGGTTAAAATTGTGTTGTTATCACGCTTAACAATTATTTGATTTCGATTTATGTAAAAATTGTTTAGGTGTGGTGGAGAGTACGGAAAATATTTACAAGTATCACATGCAACTGCAACCAAATTCGACGAACAACAACGGTTCGGGTGCGAGAACACCGCCTCAACCGCTCGTGCAAACACCGGTCGGCGCCGGAAGTCAGAGTCACAGTCGTTCTTCGAGTCATTCCAGTTTGCAAAGCGGCAAAGGCGCTTCTTCGATCCCCAACGCGAATTCAATTCCGACCCAAACGAAAGAAATCGTCGCCGATTCGCGAACGTAGTAGATTTACGTCTGTCTTAGGGACAACAAAAAAAACTTTTCATTTCCAATCGAAACGAATTTAGAATTCGTTCGACGAATGACGAAGCCGCGCTTTCGCGAGTCGAAACTGTAGAAATTTTCTCTCCCCACCGGCGCGCTTTGTTACATCGAAGAATTTTACGATCTCGCGTATTTCGAGCTTTGTCCATCCTACGAGAAAAAAAAGATAATAAAAAAGAAATATAAAATTTTAAGAATTAAAATTACGAAAGAAACCAAACACTAGCACAGACGGATATATAACGAAGTGGCCTCGTATTTGTTTTTTTTTTTTTCTGAATTTTTTTACGGGTTCCTAATTAATTTTTTTTTTTTTCATCCGAACAGTATTCGTGGTGCAAACGAGTTTTTTTTTTTTTTTTTTTTTTTTTTTTTTTTTTTTTTTTTTTTAAGTGTTACGTATTTGTTTTGAAAGACATTTTTTTTTTTTTTGCATTTGCGATCAATGCCGCGCGGAAAAATTTCGTACTCGCGAGGGCATCGATATCGCAATGATACAGGCTGAACCGTACTTATACAGACTGTACGAACGTTTTTCGGTACTTTTAGATAACGCGCAATGTTTTTTTTTAGATTTCGTCTGAGTTTCGTCACCGAAGTTTCATGAATTTATGTGGGGAAGGACGTACCAAATTACGGAATTGAAATTCTTCGGACCCCTGATGTGGTCGATGATTTTTTTTAAGTTTATTTTGGATTTGTGTTTTGCGACGTCATCAATTTTTTTAAAAATATTTTTTAGACCCTCCCACCTTGTTTTATCGAATGATAACTTCTATTTCGACCATTGGAAATTCGATAAAATTTTTTGGTCGGATACATTATTAAAATTGAGGAACTTTTTTTGTAAAATATTTATTTTGCTTTCAATTTTGAAAAAAAAATAGAGTTTTTCCGAAATTTTATTATACGATAATGGTTTCCAATCGAAATTTTTTTTTAAAAAATGGGGGATCTACAGGGAAATTTATCTTAAAAAGAAATCGATATTTCGAATATTTTCGATGGGAAATCGATTTAAAAAAAAAAAAAAATTTTCCATAAAAAATTATAGAAAATAATTGAGAAATTGATTCTTCATCGATGACAACCGAAATATCGACGTTTCGCAGGACAGATTTTTTTCTGTTCGGCAACCATTATCATACATTGGAAATATCTCAGAAAAACTCGAATTCTTGCGAAATTGGAAAAAAAAATTAGGAACTCCTTGATTTCGATAAAGTATTTGGGAAAAAATTCCATCTAATTTACAATGGTCAAAATAGCAATTGCGACTTGATAAAAAAAGGGCGATGGGTTAAGAAGAAGGCAGGGTGTACAAAATCTTAAAAAAAAATTAATTAGTTCGCAGGATCTGAAAGATACTTTTAAAAAATCTCTCCCCCCCCCCCCCCCAATCTCAGGTAAAGAAGGTTTTCAATCTCGTGATTTGTGACGTCCCTCGCCATATATACACATATGTACACATTTCTCATCGCGTACGAGCACAAGCCAACACATAACGAAATTTTATAATCACCCCCAAAGTTTCCACGATCGATTGCATAATACTGCATCGTTCGCCCGATAATCACGAAACTTCGTTCATTCCTTCATCTACGATACGATTTTTCGACTGCGAATTTATTTCTCGAGCACAATGTTTATGCCTAGTTACGAACTTGTGATATGAAAGAACGGGACGATTTGTGATCGCTTCGAGTAATTAAGGTTGCCTCGTACAAGTGTTTAATCCATTTCCGGTTCGTCGCTACGCGAATACGTCACGGTCTCGTTTAACGAACTTCCGGTGGAGCTTTTTCTAGTTGGCGAGTTGACGCGTTATTACGATTTACGAATTTGTGAATCATGAAAAAATAAAAAAAAAATAAAAATAAAAAACAAAATAAAAAAAGGCAGTTGCAATATTAAATTAACCAGGGTTCACGGAAGATCCGGCCTCGCTTCCGATCGGTTTGCAATCGAATAAACCGTAATCACGTGAGATGCGGTGCAATTGAACCAAGGTTCGAAGGGTAATAAACGACATAATAATTAAGCAGTTAAACGCGAATCGTGATACACTCGCGATCGGACGTTGACACGACTACACCTAAAAGAGAACATTGAATCACACACACACACACAAACAAACACACACACGCGCGACATTGTTGAAACTTACCTAAAAAAAATTAATAAAAATTAAATTAAGCTCGTATGTATATTTATGTACCAAACTGTTGTAATAAAGTATTGCTATCGCATAAATCATTGAGAAAGAAATAGATGTCGCTTCATTCGCATCCTCGCAGAGGAGGCTGCCGGCTCTGGCCGCCATTTTCCTCATCCGTTATCATAGGAAGGTTTCGTATGTGAGCGAGAGAAAGATTGTTACATTACTCACGTCGATGATTCTCGTGGCGAGAAATCGAATTATTCCCGAAATTTCGCACATTGCGGTGTTGAAGCTCTTTATTAAGATCTCTCTATTTCTCTATCTCTGTATCTCTCTATCTTACTATCTCTATATTTCTCTATCTCTCCATTTTTCTATCTCTTTAGCCTGCAGTACGAAATAGAGGGATAGAGACAAATAGAGATAGAGAGAGAGAGAGAGAGAGTAGAGCGATAGAGAAAGAGAAAGAGAGAGATTGAAAGAGCGATAGAGGTAGAGAGATATGAAGCGAAATTGAAAAATAGAGAGAAATAGAGATAGAGAGATAGAGAAATATAGAGATAGGAAGATAGATAGAGAGAGAGTAGAGCGATAGAGAAAGAGGGAGAGAGAGATCGAAAGAGGGATAGAGAGATAGAGCGATAGAGAGAGAGAGAGAGAGAGAGAGAGATCGGAAGAGGGATAGAGAGATACAGAGATAGAGCGATAGAGAGATATAGAGATATAGAGATGGAGCAATAGAGGGATATGAAGAGAAATTGAGAGATAGCGGGATAGAATGATATAGAGATAGAGAGATAGATTGATAGAGAGATAGAGAGATAGAGAGATATAAAGATATAGAGATAGAGAAATCTAGGGGATGCTTTCAGGCGCAGTTTAACCCGTCACAGTTTGACTCCGCGAGTTCAACAGAGAGAAAGTTACGCCATCAATAAAAAAAAGCAAATAAGACGCAAGCAGTGCCGAGATCTTTTACGTGATGCACGATTAAATAAGATGCAGCAGACTGAAATTTTTTTTGCGTAATTAGGACGAAATCGCGCATCTGTCCGAACATATTTGTGTGCTCTATTGGACATTACTTTTTCATGATTATCACGATTATTGTTGCCGTTGTCCGAAACTTTTACGACACATAGGAGTCTTTGAACATTATAAACGCTTTTAAGTAAGTATGAATAAAGGGTATATATCGATGAATTTCTTTATCTGTTTGTTTTTTTCCGAACTGTACGACACTTTGGTAGCATTTTATAAATGCATCGATAACTTTTGCTCATTAAAATGTTTTTCTCTGTATTCGTTTACCCCATATTTATGCTTGAGTGCTTTAAATTGTCGATATTCACGCAAACGCTCGTCATGTCCGCGAAGGTGAAAATGAGTATAATTCCCCTGTCAATTGTCTTCCATTTCGCAATTTTTGATAAAATTGATTGATAAGACTATCGCAGAAAGAAATTTCCTTTCAACCAAGCGCTTTTCCATCGATCGCGCGAATTATGCGAGTCCAAATTATACGAGTACCGTGTACGAGAATCCATTGGGTACTTGTTAAACGAGTCATGCAATTTTCGCACTATCGCACGTCGTTATCACTAACGGTGGCATTTACGGCATCGATAAATGTTAACGAATCCTCGGAACGCGTCACATTTGTCACCGTTGGGTGACTGCGAACGGTCGCAAAATGGCACCGCAGCTGGAAATCATGACGACGAAGGGTAGAAACATAATATCGGCGTACCTTTGAATACCTCACACGCAACCACCCGTTGGGAATCTCAGGTACGGAACATTTTCATTATTCGTGATATTTGATTTTTTCTTTTTCAATAACTAAATTTTTTTAATTGTTTTCATGAAGCCAATGTTTTCATCAATACAATTTTTACAAATTTCCGCGTATGAACATGCTCGGGACTTTCGTGACCATTCCCGACGTCGTCCTAGATTAGTACCTGCGATAACACTTACAATTAAAATTTTAATTTCATCCAATTTTACGAATTTACTAGGGATTGAAAAAATGCTCATAAAAACCAAACTAAAAATGATATTTAATAAATTCAAAATGCAGCGTATCGTGGGAGAATGGGAGAGTATAATTTCATACCAATTATATACTTCGATAGATACTTATTGAAATACAGAATTCTTGTGACGCGTATAATAGGCGTCAACGCATGAGCAACGATATATCGTCGTGCGGCACTAAAAGAGTTAATATTTCCGTGGGCGCAAGACCACTCGGGTGTAATTCGTTTAACGTGTGTCCGCAAAGTTTGATATGATTTTAATCCACTCGTAAACTTTCCGCGCGCTTGCAATCTTCGAGCTAATCGTTCATGAAATTATCGAAGGAGGAAGCGATTTTTAAAGTTTTATCCTGTAAACATCTGTACGTCATAAAAGCACAACAATTTTTTTACGAATCGAGGTATATTTTTGTTACCTCACGCAGGTCTGTTCCAACGATATATCACTCAGAGCAGTCCCACTAGCTCCTGGGCTTGATATAAAACCGTCAACGAATTTGATAATTATAAGAATTACGCGGTGGTTCTCGGAAATAAACTCAATTGCTTCAACGGAAAATTCTCCGGCTCTCATCAAATTTTCACGGGGCGCCGGGATCTACGATCTCGTGAATTTCGATGACATTTTCTCCAATGAATTCCGAAGACTCGGTACTTGAGTACCAACCGCATGAAACTAGTTACATTGAGGATTTATTCGCAACCTATTGAAGTTGCGAATGAAGGACTGTCATGTACGGGCGGTAAGTATCCGTATATCACCATGTCTCGTTAATAAATCATTTACGCGCAATTATTTTGACAATAATTGTGAATGTTGCAGCGATTTATACGAACGACATAATTTACGATGGTATTTGGAAAAATCGTAACAAATTTTTCTTAATCGTGACGGCCCTCTGTATGGAAGAAGCAAATACCGAATATGCGCGTGAATTTGGAAATATGACAGAAAAATTTTATTTGAACTATATTGATGTCGATGACGGAAAAACGGTGAGTCATCCGTAATTAATTTTATAATTAGGCATAATAAATTCGTCGTTATATATTCATATTTTGTATTAGTCTCGTAAATTCTGTGCAGTACGCGATTTGATTGTTGTTAATTCGTTGTTTTGAAATTAATTCAGCCGGAAAATACCGGATATCGTCACCGATGGCGATTTTCACAATTGATTTGGACATGCTGATAATTCTGATTAACTATGGCCGAAAAACGCCCGCATACGAGTACTCGTTCGATTATCGTGGCACGTTTAGTCATTCTTCCTTGAAAACCGGCAACAACGAGAACATCGGTGCGGCTCACGATGACGATCTTATCAATTTATTTCCTCCGAACCCAAAACTAATGACCTCTTCGGATCATGGATTCAGCGAATCGGATGAAAAAATGTTTGACATCATGATCGATCTGTGGACTTCATTCGCTTCTACAGGGTAAATAAAATCTTTAGCGTCGAATAATCCGTGTTTCGGGAATTGAAAAAATAAAATAATCTGAATCGGTAATCGACAATGGTAATTTTTTCATTTTTAATTCATTTTTATAATTGACGGAACTCCTATGACCAATTCCACAGCGCATACGGTGGAGTGGAAAGCTTGGGACTATCACGTAATGAGTTCTCTTCAGATCGGCAATCAATCCGATCCCGAGATCAGGCTTCATCACCACTTACGTCAGCGCGAAGTCTCGCTGTGATTGCGGATGAAAAAAATATAATTTGAGCATTTATGTTCATATATATATTAATATGAACTATATATAAGTATAAGTTATATTATATATATATTGATATGAATGCTCAAATTGTATTATTTTCATCTGCAACCACAGCGAGACTTCGCGCTGACGTAAGTGGTGACGAATCTTTATCTCGGGATCGGATTGATAACCGATCTGAAGATAACTCATTACGTGGTAGTCCCAAGCTTTCCACTCCACCGTGTATGCGCTGTGGAATTGGTCATAGGAGTACTGTCAATTATAAAAATGAACTAAAAATGAAAAATTACCATTATCGATTACTGATTCGGATTATTTTGTTTTTTCTGTTTCCGAATCACGGATCATTCGACGCTAAAAAATTTATTTACCCTGTAGAAGCAAAAGAAGGCCACAGATCG
>OZ020174.1:3614549-3711379 GCA_963971145.1 Sussaba pulchella | reverse complement strand
TGTAATTAAAGATGTAAAAGAAATTTTTGGAATTATTACGCAATCAGCTTGATTGCGCGGCTCGTTGCGGTGAAACGTGTCGTGCCGTTGAATATAATTATTCGCGTAAGAATCGGATGAAAAGTATGAAAATGAAATAAAATAATATATTCAAGATGTGTCAAAATGACTAGGAAACCGTAATATTAGGAATACCATTCTTGTGTCAAAGTTATTGATGTGATATATAATAATAATAAATGTTATAACATATCGATGATAATCGCGCGTATTAAACTTTTTTTTGAATGGATATCAAAATAAAATATTCGAACGAACATTTCATGCCTTTAAAAAATCTTCTCGATGTATTTTTTTTTAAACCTTCATATTAAAATTTAAAAAAGCTTGAAATTTTTTTAAGTTTTTCAAGGGTTTCGATTTAGAAAAGAAGTCTTTTGATTTCTTTATCTAGTGTCGTTTCTCGATGGACAATAATTATTGTCAAAAATCATGTTAGAAATATTTGAACCATATCTGAATGTATCTTTTTGATACTTTTCGACGGCGCTGGATCGCGTGTATCGTATTCGAAAGCTTCGTGTTTTATCAGCAGGCATTCGAAACTCGAAATCACACAACCGAAAGGGTTGCAGTGATATACTGTGGATAAAATCCGTCGATGCAAAAAAAAAAAAATCCCTTCGAAACTTCTCACAATCCGTTCAGCGACGGGAAAAGTCGTTTTCCCGTTATAATGTAAAACCATCGACCGTTGAATGAATCGGCTGACGTTTCCATAGAGCTTCCAACGTTATGCCGTCGTGCCTCCGCTTCGTATAAAGAACCAGTAAAATACGATGCAGACGTGACGATACGCGCAACGATAAATCGCTCGAAAAAAAAAACCTGGCATTTTATACTGATTCCATTATAATAACCTTGAAAAATAAATAAATAAATAATTAAATGAATGAATAAATAAATAAAATAGATTAAAAAATATGTTTTGCAAATTTTAATATGAAATTGTTTGAAACAATGACTGCTCGAGTCGATAAAAAAAGCCACATCGTGCCGACACTTTTGTTTGCCCGACTGATTCAACGTCCGTACGTTGGACTTTAATCGTTCGAGTCTTCGTCGAAGTTGCAATCAACATACCACGGTACTTAATTAACGAACCGTCTATACGATCGAGTTTGACATTATCGCGGTCGAATGATTGATTCTCGGGAATTTTTGTTGCTCGACTTATCGTTCCGACTGCAACCGGTGACAGCCGCGAGCTCTCGTAGCCGGTCTGACTATAATCGATTTTCTTCCCTCGTCGTCCGTACATTACCACGATTCTTCGTCCGCGTGGTCACACGGCTCGGCGATGGATCGAAAAAGCTATTGAACGAATCTACACGACCGAACGTTGGTCAACCGAACGGCAAAACTTTATTATTTATTTCCTTGCGAATATGTCGCACGAATCAAACTCGATCGCAGATACATCAATGCGGCTCTACCGTTCACTCTCACCTCGAACAATCACAGATCTCAGTGGATCGAACTGCGGCGCATACGGTAATACGCTTCGTACAAAATTACCGTGATTGAATTTTTTTATTTTTTTTGTTAAAAAAAATTAAAAGTTTTTCTCAACGTTCGGAGTTTAAATTAAATAAAAAATGTTAAGGCTTCAATCATTTTCATGATCGATGAATTTAATATATTCGAATTTCAAACCAACGCCCGAGCGACTCATTTAATTGTTGTTTTCAATTGAACGAAATTTCTTCGTAAAATCAACGAGACGGAAAAATGATGAAATTCATTTACCGGTATCCGGAAGTGGGCTCCTGCCGCGCGGATGGCGACAAAAACGACGACATTCCGATTGATCGAATATACGGTGAATTTACGAGAAAAAATCGCGTGGCTGACGGCGCTTGCAATGCCTGAATAAATGTTCAATCACCGCACTATTTTTTTTAACAAACTTTTTTCTCGGCTCACTCGTCGAAATAAGACGGAAAATGTTCGTTTAAATGAAAAATCAACATCATAATTGATTGTTACGAGTTGATTTTATGTGATAAAAATAATTTTACGTGGAAAAATGAAAATCGTTGCGAAATTATTGTAACGTGTGATTATTAGTCGATCGGAGAGACCGCAGAGAATTGGGCAGATGCTGAATGCCGCGATACGGTGTTTCCCCCATTCACGACTTCGTCAAACAAAATTTATCGACTATTTAGCTTTGTCGATAGCCGCACGATGCTCAAAAAATTTGCGTCCACTTTGATAATTATTGGTAACGTATCGAGAATTCATTGAAACGCGAAGTTATCGGTGAATTTACTACTGTAATCTGTATTGTAAATCAACAGGATTGACGTTCGTCTTCGAGCGAGCTGACGCGATACAAATTTCCACATTAACGCCGGATTCTCGAATAATCGGAGGCTATCAAAGCAATATAATTCGAGTACCTTACTACGTCTACATACGTTTGAAAGAGGACAATATTAAGCGATCCTGCGGCGGCTCTATAATATCACGAACATGGGTTCTCACCGCGGCCCACTGTCTCTTCAGGTCATATATATCACTTCATTTCGTAAAATGCTAATTGAATAAATAATTGCAATTTTTTTAATCGATTGGATTTATTATAAAATCATGATTTTGTTCTATTTGTAATTTCTTAATATTGAAAAAGTGGAAAAACTTGTAAATATGAATTGAAAATATTTTATTCTATTTACCTATATATGAGGTATTCCACGGCAAATCGAACGGTCGAAACCTTAACTCCCACCGATTCAGTTAATGATTGTTTTTGTTATTGTTTGACCCCAAAAATACCCCCAATTTTTTCTGTAATTTCCAGATCTCTCTACAGCGTTTACAAAAATTGTTTTTTCAAATTCCAGTCGATCGAGAGAAGAAGTTCCTCAAAATTACAGAGTGGGATCTATGTTGCAACTATTTATTCTCAAAATAAAAAATATTATCAATTTTTCAAACCCGTGACAAGATTACTCGTATTATTATTATTTTCACTACTATTATCATTATCACAGTCAATATAACCATTTTCATTAGTTAAATAGAAAGACACAGTCATAATCAAAAAAAAATAGATTTGAATAATTCATAATAATCAAAAATAGAAGTAGTTGCAATAAAGGTTGCAATAAAGACCTCAATCTATAATTTTGGGAAACAGAATTTTTTAATCTACGAGAATCACAAAAAACTGCACGGAGATCTGTAAGATCTAAAACGAAATCACGAATGTTTTTGGGGTCAAATGAACCAGCAGGGATCAAGTTTTTGACCGTCCGATTTGCGGTAGAATATCTCATATACATTTATATTCCTTTGTTCCTTCATTATAAATTTGCAGACAGCTCCGGAGAATTCCCAACGACGGAATAATTATAGACGCGGGCGTGAGCACTCTTGATATCCCCAAGGATTACGAACAAATGCGTCATGTTATATTCAGCGTTGTATACGAGACCTGGACAAATCCCATCAGAGAACATATTGTTAATCATGACATCGCTCTTCTTCAGGTACGATCCATTGTCGGCGGAGCTGGAACTGGATTTTTTATTTTCTTCACTGTATTTTTTTTCAGACCTGCACATCTTGGGAATATACTAGTTGGGTCCAACCCATTGCTCTTGCTCCGAGAGATTACGTCTTGCCCGATGGCATCAATGCTCTCGCTTGTGGATTTGGTGATACGGTAATTTGAAAAAAAATTTTAATGCCAAAAAAAAAAGACCAATATCATGAAATTAACAATTATTTTCGTGACAAACTCTTCGTTATTTCTTTGAATTATCTTCGTTCATTATTCATTGATCGATATTTTTTTTTTAATCGATAACACGTTAGCCGAAATTTACTCTTGACTAATCAATTTTTAAATATTCAATATTTTCTAAAAACAAAAATAATACACGAATGATAAATGAAAAATAGTAGCAATAAAAATCGTAATTTCGTAAAATTTTGAATTTTCGTCAAATAAAAATAAAGTCATAGTTAAATTGAGGATTTCAATGATGTTTCGCAATTTTTATGAAACAATAATTTCCCCCAAAAAATGTCTTTCAATGCCAATGTCGATCGTCTGGCGTTTATCTTGCAATGTTTATTTCAGATTATTATATCATTATGACTCGTGGTTTTGTTATTTGACAGGAATCATACGGTCCGGTCCATGGATCTCGCGAGCTTTACGCCGTCGTACTAAGAAAACGTCCGTGCTGGGTCCGTAGACCAGCTTCGACAATATTGTGCTTCGAGGGAATCACATCCACGATATCAGGGATTTGTCACGTATGTTGTTATCGTCGAATGGCATTACTCCGAACAATTTTTTCTAATTTTTTTTTGGAAATCGATTTATCCGGTGTGTCAGAGCGTTCGCAACTTAAAATCGTTATATCTCGAAAACACATTTTATGGACTTATTCGATTTTTCCAACTCTCCACAGAATATATAAACTATACATGCTTAATTGCATATTTAGTTAATATATAGGCTATACAATATTTTTTCACTTGGCCAATCGAAGGTTTTTCATATACTCGGGATAAAAACAGTACGATTTGTTAGATTGCCAATAACTTGATGGGTTGCCTGGTGCCCTTTTACTCTCTCCCGATTCAACGTTTCGAATAACCTACTATCAAAGGTTTTTCATAAATCCCAAATTGGTTACAATTCGTTGAATTACTCCTAACTGTATGGACCAACTCGTATCCTTCTGATCTCTTTACTGAATTGCTCAAACCACCCGTAATAAAAGTTTATTCCGCCTTCCGCTGTTTCCTGTATCAAATTCATTTTAGGGTGACTCGGGAGGGCCGCTGATGTACCTTCACAACCAGACGCCAGTACTTATTGGAGTGGCATCCGGTACCGGATGCAAGGTCAACGTGGGCGGTGGCAGCTTCACCGACGTTTCTCTCTATCGCGACTGGATACGCGAAAAAACTGGAATTTAATATACGTTTCACGATGCTGCAAAAAATTGATTCCCAATATCGAGTGTAATTAGAATTTAATAATAACGTAAAATTCCAACCGCACGTGTCTTTTCAATGTCCCAATAAAATACGATGTAATGAAAAAACATCAATTTCCAACTCCGGATTCTGCGCTTGAAAACGGAAATTAAAAAAATTTTATTCCGTTGATGAGGACATTAGCGAGTGATTAAAATTTTTTAATCAAGCTAGATTCAAACGGTCAACGGGGTCAACGCCAGACACTCGGCGATTAATCGAATATCACCCAAATTCCTCTACGTCACTTGCCTCACTTATTTTCTTCTACTCCCGAAGGATCGAAACAAATCGATGAAATTTCAATCAAACGAATTGAAAATTTCCTAGAATCAAATTCTAATTTATAATGCGCGACAGCCAAGAAAATGCTTTCGTTTCGTCATCCGGGACGTCGCTGCGGGGGAGGGAGGGGGGGGGGGGGGGATCTTCGGCACGCGCGTGTCCATATAGGATGCTCGTCTAGCGTTGATGGAAGCCGGGCACGCGTTTGTTAGCCCCGACAAGGGGAAAGTTTCGTCCCGGAGGGACGTTCAGCTCACTCACGGGATGCACCTCACGTTTCTCATGCCGAACGTTTCCGTGGTATATAAATCCTCACAGTCCCAACCACGCCCGGACTATCGTCTGGATTTTCGTTCGTGCGTTAACTCGATCGCATTTGACTCGTCGTTACAACCTTCGTGCCGAAGTATCGTCGTTATTTTCCTTCTTTATTCCACAAATCAACCGGAAACCTTCGCACAAGACTCGACCACTCGCACTGCTCCGAAACGTGGCGATGATGTTGGTAAGTGATCGACCGTTTTTACTTTCCGCAAGATTCAACCGCCCAGCAAGCGGATAAAATTTTCGATTGTTCAAAGTTCCGACGGTGCAAAATTCCAAAAATACAATTTTTCGACCGATTACTTAATTATGAATTAATCATAAGCGATTGGCTTTACATATGTGGGTCAAGAGGCTTTTTTGTAGAAAATTCAGTCTTCTTCAAAAACCTATTTGAGGAAATACCGTAAGATTGAATCGAACTTGGGAGTACCAATAAAAAAAAAAAAAAAAAAAAAAAAAAACGAATTTCCTATGTTAATCAAATGGGAAAACTTTAATGCCGTTGAGCCATCTCTAAATATTTTTTGACAGCGCTATTCTCGCGCGCGGCTTCGTTCCCATCCTGAAATAACACACCCACTATATATATATACGTTTTCGAAATTTTGGCCGTTCTAGTCATCGGCGTTCGGACCATTCTCCCTCCGTCCGGCAAATTGTGAGATTCCGATAAATCGTACTTTCGATACCTACAATGCATTAAGATTATTATTATTTTTTTTCGGAACTATGACCGTTCGGAACATTGCCGAATCGGTGTCATGGATCGACGGTACCGCGTGGCCTCAGTCGAAACATCGGCATTCGAAACATTTTCGGAATCTTGCACCGTCGGATCTTAGAAAATTCAAAACTACGATCCGCATCAGCCCTCCCCCCATACATAATTAATCCTCGTCGGCACGGGATGTCTGTTCGATAAATTCCGGACCAACGCCCACGCCGGATGTGCTCTTGAAAGCCCTGTACAACGTTGATTATTCAATGAACGATCAGAAATTCGCGGTCCTCGTCGGGCTCGTGTGCGTTGCGGTCGTTGCTGAGTCCACGGTGAACGGTGTAAAAGCCACGAACGTATTGGGTGGTTCGGAGCAGCACGCGTCCTTCAGCTTCGTTCGTCCTGGTCTCACGCAAACGTCGTACGCCTTCAATGGTCCGAGCTCCCATCAATCCTTCAGCTCGAGCATCGGTAATCCACATCTGGCACACAAAGTCCTTCCCAACGTGGCTAATGCATTGGCATACAGAAATCCGGGTCTCGGTAAGTCGTTGCATTATTCAATAATAACAATCTATTTAATAATAACAAGGAAATAACGATAATGATACTAATATTTCGAAAATAAAGAAGATAATATGGAATTAGATTTTTTTTCCAAAAGGGTGAATTCTTTCCTCATCAAAGACTCTTAGAAGAATCCGAGGGTCGATGAAATTTTTACACCCCATACAGCTGAGAAAGTGCAAGAATTCGATAATAATGATAATAATAAAAATAATAATAATCATAATAATAATAATTATTATTATTATTATTATAATTATAATAATTATTATTATTATTATTATTATTATAATAATGATAATTATTATTATTATTATTATTATTATTATTATTATTATTATTATTATTATTATTATTATTATTATTATAATATTAATTTTAATTTAATAAAATTATATTTTATTTTTTTAATAAATATTTAAAAATTTAAATAAATATTTTAATTTTAATAAAATTAATATTATTTTTATAATAATAATAATAATAATAATGAAGTATACAGGAGCCACCACCAAATTGCTGCATGTATGAAATTTGGTGAAGATCGGTCGACGGAATTTAATTTTGTCTGGAAAACTTGCTGCAAACTGAAACTTGCAAACCGCTTTCTTCAAATCCGAGGAAATGCACGAGACCCTTCATGCGAAAGCCAGAAACGATTAAAATAGTTCCTCATACAGTAGTTCGTACATTTACCTCAAGTTCGGAGTGAGCAGTTTTCAATATTTATCTTTAATTAATTCCGTACTAATAACGAGTCGCTCGATTGACGTGCGCGTTTGATGTTTCAGGTTATTTTCCAACTGGTCCAGTTACCACGGGTTACGCGAATTCGCCCTACGCACAATCCCCGGGTGTGTCAATCAATTCCTCCCCCTTTTCCGGTGTGACCGTCGGTTTTCCGTACCAGCAACAGCCGCAGTTCGATCGAGCAACGGCTCTGGCTTATTTGCAGCAGTATCAGCAACAGCAACATCATCAACAACACCAGCAAAATTATCACGGTCAAATTCACTCTCACGATGCAACGGAGCCGACCCAGCAAACGTACAACCCCGAAATCGCCTCTTACCAAGCTCAACTGGGTCAAATTTTCGCCTTGAGACAGCAACAGGCTCTGTTGCAGTTGCAGTCTCAGGCTCAGTCGCAGCATCATCAGTTTCACGGCCAAACGTCGGATTCCCAGCAAATAACTGCTCGCGAGACTTCACAGGAGGTAACGGGCCGGTACTTGTACCAAAGATAGTTGCGATGCGACGTGGCATTTTTTTTGTTTTTATTTTTTAAATGGTTCCCTTCTCTTTCAACGACGAGAAACGCCCTTTGTTACATCCCTACCTGGACTCATTTACTGGCGACCCTGAATCTCTTGTTACCTTCTCGCGTCGGACGACCGTCGGATTAATGTGGGTCACTGTTCGTATATTCTTTCGCAATTCTTTTGATCTACCAAGCATTAACGTCGGAAGAGAAATATCTATAACACATTACGCTTCGGGGCGTCCAATTCTCGGACAATCGCTTAAAGATTTATATAATTATTATTATTATTATTATTATTATTATTATTATTATTATTATTATTATTATTATTATTATTATTATTATTATTATTATTATTATTATTATTATTATTATTATTATTATTATTATTATTATTATTATTATTATTATTATTATTATTATTATTATTATTATTATTATTATTATTATTATTATTATTATTATTATTATTATTATTATTATTATTATTATTATTATTATTATTATTATTATTATTATTATTATTATTATTATTATTATTATTATTATTATTATTATTGTTATTATTATTATTATTAATATTATATATAATAATAAATCTATAAGCGATTGTCCGAGAATTTGATACTATTGAGCATTGATTTGGGAATTTTATTGTTGTTATCATTATTATTATTATTATTAGCAAGCCTTTGTAGTTGAGACTCTCGTCGATTAAATTGACATTAAAATTTTTATATGCACATCGGTGTGCTATCGACGTATAAATCTGTGTCGAGCAGACGAGAGTCGAAATTGCGGGACTTTGCCGACGCACGTAGAAGCGCGGCGAAAGAACGAAAGTGTTTTACACGGGCGCCACGATAAGAGAGATGGATTAATCGGTGGGTTGACACTATCGTTCGATGCAGACATACACGGCATTACTTCCGACTGGAATGCGTCCGTGTAATAGAACCGAGGACTAATATCCTCTTCCAAGCTTCCAAGGCTTCCAAGAGTATCATAGAATCATAAAACGCTCCAATATTTGGACTCCGTGTGTAAAAATTCCTCGTGATCGAGCGGATAAATTTATTTGTTTATTCTGTGATTGATGAGATTTTTGGGTGGCAGATTTTTATTATTTTACCAGATTAATACATAATCGAAGCTTCGAGTTGAATCAATTTTTGAAAATAAATATTTTGGTTGAATCGTATGGCGTTGAATTTCGAAAGTTTTGCTGATTCATGAGACGATGTTTCAATCACTTTCTGTTTTATTGACAGGTACCGGAGCAAGCCGAGCTGCAGCAACAGGTGCAGCAACCGCGACAAAACTTGCTGGGTGTCGCTTATTCGTCCGCGCCGTCGGTCGCGCACGTAAAAGTCACCGGAAACGGATACAAATTCAATTTCTAAACGATACCAAATTATTATTATGCCCAACATTGTTTTAAGATATTGTAAATAATAAAATATATTTTTATCAGGTATAATTATCGTTGGATTGTTGAATTCATTTTCCATGTGAGACATCCTTTTTCCTACTCGGACTAATTGAAATTCCATTATTTTGCTCATACATAATAATAGAAAATAATGAAAATATCGATTTTTTGCGAGAAAGATTTAAAAAAATTTTTTTTCTTTAAGTTGGAAACCATTAGAATAAATTGAAATTTCGGAAAAACTCGAATTTTCTCAAAATTGAAAAATAAAATCAGGGCGGGGGCGTCGAAAAAATGAAAAAAAAAAAAATGTATGACGTCCAAAAGGTACTAAAAAAAAATCACCGACTCAATATTGATCGATTGAATCTTATAGAAAGGTTTCATTTCGGTGATTTGGAACGTCCCTCCCCATATATATATTCTTTCCTTTCCGCACGGCGAAATATCGCTCGAGGTAATTCGACGGAGAATGCCTGCATGCACGTGTTTTGATGTATGGAGCGATTGAACGAGCCGATTTGAGTGTCAAGCCGAGTGCTCGGAGAAAGTGAGGCCTTGACGCGAGGCGTACTCCACGATTTTTTAGGGAGTGGTCACGTACGAGGATCACGTGTGTGCAAGTGAGAGCACAACGGAGCCTTAACGAGAGCGAAATCACCGCCGATTAGCATAATCAAACGTTTGTGAGATAGATTGAAAAAAAAGAAACAATGATAATTTTAATACACTCGTATATCCGGACAGTAAATTATTTCTTTGTCACACCTTTGAGAGTTTCAGCTGTCGAGTCGATTGTCATTTAATTGACCAAAATTATTTTCTCATTGAGCCGATTATTCCAATTACAACATTACTCGTTCTCGTGTAATAACTTTTGAGCAGCTAGAATTTGAAGCGGCAATTCGTATCGTCTCGAAGATTGCCAAACGATTCTGCAAAATTGATAAAGAAAAGACGAAACGGGCTCTGGGTGCAATAATTATTTTTAACCATATATATATCAGGAAATTCAATAACTACGAAAAATATGTTCCTATATATTTTTCCTTTATTCCTTTTTCTTCATTAGTGACGCAGCGTCGGAGTTTTTTTTCTTTTTTTCACTCCAAACATTTCGACGTAGAATCATAAAAATGTGTGATTATTTCTCGAGTACAATTAGAGTTTTTTCATCGTATATTCGAACGATGCCGGTTGATTGATGTGAAAACAATCACATTATTGACATATAAATGTTTGCCTCGACTCTCCATGCCCTTCGGCTAATTCGCCCACTATTGAAACGCGATGTTCAGCTTGGCCGTCAATCTCATCGATTTAGCGGTGGTTGATTACTCTTGCAATTGGACGTAAATATTGCTGTACCCAATATGGATTCTAACCCCCCAGCTCTACATGGTTGAACAAACAATCTATGGTCCGAAATTGATAAACCGCACCCAACGGTGAACTATATTGACAGGAAGCTTGAGTTTAACTTCTGGGATTTCAATGAAAAGGAAATGTTGTCCTATGTAAAATCAACTTGTACCTCGACGTCTACGCGTTAAATACTCCAAAACAAATGACAAAAATACTTAAAAATACATAAAAACGAACAAACACACAACCTAATCTTACCAACTTCTGCTATATATCCTCTTTCGTTTCGACTCGATAATGATCACCGAAAAAAAGGAGGAAAAATACTTAAAAATAAATAAATAGAAACAAACTAACGAACAAATAAAAATTGTACCAGCTTCTGCAATATGAGTTCTTTCGTTTCGACTCTATAATAAATTTTAAAAAACAAAGAAATTATCCTAGCTTCTGCAATATAAGTTCCTCCGTTTTAACTCGATAATGACCACCGAAAAAAGGGACTTTTGATTCTGCCGTACCCACTCAAATCGACGATCATTAATTTACGAAGCACTCGTAATTAACAATTAATTCGTTATCGCGATTGGTATTCTTGAGGACCCCGTTTTGCGAATATATCGGACTATTCAAATTTTAAAAAATTAGATCAAGCGATCTCGTGAAAGATTGCACACATCTGGACCACGCCTCGAGAACTGTCTCGATTCATGCACGTGGCGATGGATCTCCGTGTCCCGAAACGATCTCCCTCTCCGATATTTCGGCAATCTTACGGCAACGCGTGTTCACTTTTCTTTTCCTTCGACCTTCCGATCTCGTACGTCCTACGAGACCGAGAAATAATCCAGATTGACATCGCTCCAGTTCCTTCTTTCCCGGTCTCGCTCTTTCTCTCACACGCCGATTCGACCATTTTCAAATTCGAAGTAACAACCCGAGCGAATGGTCACGACGGTTCGCGAGCAGGCGCGAGGTTGAAGAAGGGAGGGATACGAAATCCTGAAATCTCGTAACCCCCAAACCCGTCTCGATTCTTGTACGCGCGTTTGCCATTGTCGCACAGCTTCTCCTCGAATGTATAAATATGCGTACCGAACTCTTCGACACCACAGAACTCAAGTAGCTCCTCTCAACGAACATTAAAGAATCAAAATGGCGTTCAAAGTGAGTAATACATCGACGCGAATATATTTGCACGGTGAAAAATATTTGTAAAAAACTATTTATCTGCTGCAAAATCATTGCGAATCCTTCGTACCGACTAGAATCAAATTAGAATCTAAAGATCAGAGTATTCGATAGAAGGGTGCCCGACCTTTTCGACCAAAATCAAAGTCTAACATCACAATTCGCCAAACGAACAATAAAAAACGTTTATCTCATCCAAAAACCTTTGACACCGTTAAAAATAAATGATTTTAAATTTTTCTTACCAACAAATTTCCCTACCTTCAGTCTCTAATACCGTCCAATAATTTTCATTACAGTTCGTCGTTCTATCCGCCCTTTTGGCAGTGGCCCGTGCCGGTGGTCCAGCGGCGTACAGCATCTCCACCGCATCGGCCGACTACTCGAGCATCGGTTTCACCCAAGAATCCACCCACAAAGGATACGCCGGACAAAACGTTATAACGAGTTTCAGCAAACAAGTGGATTCGCCCCATTCGTCGGTACGCGTTAGCAACAATCGTGTGAGCAACGACGCTTTGCTTACCCAAACGGCTTACGCCGCACCGGCATACGCTTACGCCGCTCACGCTACCCCCATCGTGGCCAAGGCCGCATACGCCGCACCTGCCCTCTATTCGCCCGCAACCGCGGTCTCTTCCTCGTCGTTTTCGGCTCCGCTCGTCGCCAAAGCCGCGTACGCTGCCCCGGCATACGCATACGCCGCTCAAGCGACTCCGATCATCGCGAAAACGGCGTACGCCGCACAAGCGGTGTACTCGCCATCCACCGCGGTGTCCTCTTCGTCCTACTCGACACCGCTCATCGCCAAAACCGCGTACGCCGCTCCGGCTTATTCCTACGCCGCTCACGCAACCCCCATCGTAGCCAAGGCCGCGTACGCCGCACCGACGTACTCTTACGCCGCACCGGCGTACTCTTACGCCGCTCATGCCGCACCAGCCGTGTACTCGCCAGCAACCGCGGTTTCGTCTTCGTCCTACTCGACCCCGCTCATTACCAAGACCGCGTACGCCGCACCGGCTTACGCTTACGCCGCACACGCCACCCCCGTCGTCGCCAAGGCCGCGTACGCCGCACCGGCTTACGCTTACGCCGCGCACGCCACCCCCGTCGTCACTAAGACCGCGTACGCCGCACCGGCTTACGCTTACGCCGCGCACGCTACCCCCATCGTGGCCAAGGCCGCGTACGCCGCACCTGCTTACGGATACGCCGCTCAGGCACCCATCGTACACGCCACCTTCGCCGGTCTTGGTACCAGCTACTCCTGGTAAATCCACGCGATTCGAGGGGCGAGTGAAACGAGGAAGAAACCGGATGTACATGAATTGCTTGTCGATTAAACGATACACGTAGCTTATGAGCCATCGGGAAAACGAGGGAGAGAGACGATGATGATGAATTTATTCGCAAGTGCTTAACGGTACGAGATTGTAACGACCGAACCGTGTATCAACGATTGTACCCGCATTACGATAATCGGAGAGGCTTCGCTCGAGATGACGATCGATGAGAAACGCTACTCGAATGTTCTGGCCTTCGTTTATGTTGAATAATAAATTGTTTTGTCTCTGGAAATTTTGATTGGTCCGTTTTATTTGTTCACCATCATTGATTCACATTTGTGTCTTTACTACAGAGAGGCAGGTGGATAAATAAGTACTGGCTTATATTATTGATTCGTTTCCCGGGGGTTGGTTTATTCTCTCTCTTTTTCTCACTCTTTTTCCCGACCACCCTCTCGCGCTCGGTGTCTCTCCCAGGTGCACAAGCACACACTCTCGAAGCTACTTCATTTCATTTTGCTCTAAAGATGTTTTACTCATTTTCGCAGGATTGTTACCGCGAACGGACGGCGCTATATAATTGCAGCGACAAAGTAAAAAAACCTGAAGTAAAAAACCTCGATCTATTGTTGGCACTCGGTCGTGCAAACGGAAACTTATACTGTGCAGAATAAAATTATGACGAAGCTTATTCTAATTCTCATATTGTTTTTTCTGGGTAGTCATTAAATTCTTTTGCAGTATTTCTCAGAATAAAAGTTAATAATCCTGTTTTTCTCGACGACATTGAGAATTGTGCGGAGCGCGCACATTTCCGGAAGGGATGGATGGTTTTATGATGAACAAACAATAAGATATCTTCCACCGTGTTACGACCGAGTTTGCCACGAGTTCTATGGCCGTGAATAATACAGTTTCCACGTCGGTACGGCCGAAATGCGGAACGCGTTCGAAATGCTGGACACGTTAAACGCGGTGTAATTAAGCGTGGTTTCTATTTTTTGTATTAACTGAGCGCTCGTATTCATTAGTGCTATTATTATTCGCAATTGTTCATTCTTTCCGAAAAAATGGAAAGAAATTTTTTGGAAATGTATTGGACCTGGAGCGTGTTATTCCGTGTTCTCTTAATAAACATTTTCATCATTAGGACGTAACAATGGACATAGATAATGAAATATTTACATACCCATCTTCTTCAGTCTCTTCTTTCCGTAGAACCGCGTAGAAAAATAAGCTCGATCGGACGATTTTCAGGGGTGCCCCGATTTTTTAAACTTTGCAAACTTAATGATTTTTTTTTTTACCCTAACATATATATTAGGGTGTCTCTTTATCCGATCAATTTGGAATTTCAAAACTCCCGTAGTCTAATAGATTCAAGGTACATAAAAAATGTGTGGACAAAATTAGGGACCCGTATTACACCTTTCAGTTGTGCCTCTGAGCGATTGAATTTTTCCATTTCATAATTAAAATTATATTTGGATTAGGTTTTTAGACGTCTCACGATCGAGCAAGATCGTTTGTTAGTCATTTCTCTGGAAACGTTCGTAGCAATTTAATAAAACTCGCGTATTCAAGTACAAGTTGTGGTACACACCATTATGTTGCTTGTAAAAATTCCGTACTTGCTCCGAAGATTTTAATGTTCGTTTCATTGCCCCTCACGACGTCCATAAACATCTTGGGATCCGACAATAATCTTTATACAACGCAATCATGAACTAAAATAATAGCGCTCGGCGTTAAAAGCTCAACTTTGTCACCTTGGTGGAAAATACACTGTACTTTATCAAAATTGTTTTTTTCGTCCAAATAAAAAATGTCTCGATCGGTTACCAATGAAGGCAGTGCCACGAATAATACCGCACTATATATTAGTAATCACACAGAACTGCATGGCATGTACCTGTTTCGCTTTCATTCTTCCCGCTGATCGATTTCTGATAGGCACACTATTTTAGAAGAAAAAAACAAGGCTTGGAATTTGTTCCCATCGGAGCCTTATCGGCCCGTCACATAACCTCAGTGTGCGGCCATTGTGGTCGGTAAGTCGGCCGGCAGTCGGTATTGAGCAACGATACAATAAAATTCCTGCCTAATCGAAGTCCGGTCATCCGTTTTGCAGTCAAAAGCCGAACACAGAGATGAGTAGGGAGATTGATACAGCGGCCTATTCTCTGGGGGTAAAACTACTTCTCATTCGTCACAAAATTCCCGACATCCCACCACCGTCAAGTAAGTGGCGGCGTGGTGGGGCGTCGGGAATTTTCAAGGGAGTGGGGAGAACGTCGTTCAAGTTGTGGTGGGGCGTCTTTAACGGGTGGCACACTCAGGAACGGATTCGACCGTTCGAGCGCCTTTAATAACAGCTGGGGCTGCGCGACATCGAGAGGCAAACGAGGTTCAGCGTTCGGACTGGCTAAGTTTGACCCATCATAATCGATGCGTGCTGTGAAATACTTGAATGTCGTCAAATGGATCAAGTAATGCCTAAAAAAGGTTGATTTTAATAAGATATAGGGAAATAATATGTAGCAAAAAATGTTTTTGAAAAAAATTTCTTTCTCGGGATTAAAAATAATAGATTGCACTATCTGGGTTATTTCGGGGAAAACCGTTCACGAATAATAAATTTAAAAGATATTGATAGCATCCGATTCGAGCTGCCGTGATAGCTACAGTGGTAGCGTGCTTGCGTGGGAACTGAAAATTTGTAGGTTCAAGTCCCGAAGGTAATTTTTTTTTTCCGAAATGTTAATCATACAATCATCTGGAGAAATCCGATTAAATGTTTATTCCCTGACATTTGATTTTTCTTTCAAGTCAAAAACTTTGTTTGGGCATTTTCCTTCCTTCGTCTCCGAAAATAGTTCTTTATTCGTTCAAGGTTTCTAGCAAGAATTTATGTTGTTAAATTATGGTCTGACCCCGTGTCTTGAATAAAAATTATACGTTCAATATGAAATCGAACTAATTTTCGGCTCAAAACGGCACAATGCAACACAGGAATGATTGTAATTTGTTTTTTATACAATCGTAATAATTGAACATAACATACAAGATTGTGTAAACGGGGAGAAAATGTATATGACGTTTAATTATTTTGATAACTAAAAAAATGAATACTCACCACGAACCTTGAACGAGTAGAGTACGATTTACGGAAACAAATACGAATAAATGAGCAAAAAGTCTTTTTATTGGAAAAATCCGCCCACTTCTGCCCCGGCTGGTCTTCAATTTGAATGAAATTTTTTTCTGAAAGTACTCCTCAAGTTCCTCTGTAGAAAGTGGTATAAGTGGTGTCTATTATTTTTCATTGAATTTCAAAGATTATTAAATTTGGAAAACTCGCACAGTATATCCGACGGGGCAAATTCAGACTTAATCGCCCCACGTCAAAATCTGCACTTTGAACTATCGGGAAACAATATAAAAAAATTGGGAGGCCTATGGTTAGTGCCCATGGTAAGCAATGCCTATGGCTATTAATCCCTATACAGCTATTTATGTTCATTTTGTGTGACTCTTTACGAGCCGCGCAAGTAACTTCTCGATTTGCGAGTAAAATTTTTAAATTATGTTTTCTTCAGAAAACTAAAAAACGATACCAAATTGGACAACAATCGAATCAGCTCTAAGTTAGAGCAGAACACATCGATTCCATTATCGATCAGTCTGTACGTACGTGCGTACAGACACACACACGCACACACACGCGCGCGCCCCGCGCCTGCGCGCACATACACACATATATACATTTTGCTCAAAATTGGCTAAAATGATCCCAATGGCCTTGAAACATGAAAATTGCCAAAAAATTGATTTTTGGGATCATTATAATAACTTTCCTATAAAGCCGGGAACTTAAAAATAGTGAGAATCAATTGCATCCTCCAGGTTTCAATTGTCAAAATTAGGTTTTTAATGTAGCCGAGTGGTTAGCGACACAAGGAAAATCATGTCGTAAGGCTCTTTTTGGGAGGGTAGGGATGCGTAGCAAATTATTTGTACCGTGTATAATTTTGTTAGCAGAGCAAAAATAAAACGAGTGGCCCCCTGGAAAAACCGTCACTCGGGGATATGAAAGTAATGAACATATTCTGATACTTTTCAGAGATACAAGAATACGTATTTTTCGTTTTTTCGAAATTTCCATTTTTCTAAAAGTTATTAACATTTGAATTTTTATGTATTAATTTAGACGAAAATTTTTTTCTCTCGATCTATTTGATAAAATTAAATAATATTTTAAGGAAATACCTCTAACAAACTGTTCTATTCAATGACATTTTTTTTAAAAACGTGATGCAAAAATGTATCTCAAATCTAAACAATTTTGTTAAACAAATAGAAAATTCAACAACTTCTCCATCGATTTTCATATTTTTTCTCATAGACATTCATTCTGTGTTCAATTCAGAAGATTTTTCCGTTGGAGGAAGTAAGTTATTTACATTTTGCTTCCTCATAGAGGAAGCTTTGTTTTCGTGACAAAATTTTTTTTCGAGATGTTCATGAAAACGTGTTCAGAATGTCCCAAAACATCTAAAAAACACAACTGGAAAAAATGTCCGGATGTATGTATGTGTGTGTGTGTGTGTGTGTGTGTGTGTGTGTGTGTGTGTATATGTAACATTGGTTGAGCGTTCATAACTTGAGAACGGCTCAAGATATCAAGCTGGAATTTGTCACACATGTAGAGGGTTCACGGCGCATAGCATGATTTAATTTTTGGAAAAATCCATACAGTTTTTTCGTTTTTACGCGATTTTTAAAAAATTCAAAAAATTATTTTTGGTTTCTAGCTTCCACAATTTTAGAGATATCGACCTTAAATTTAGTATAATGTTGTACGACCACAGGGTGATGCTCGTCACTAAATTGGAAAAAAAACCATGCAGTGCTTTTGTTTTAAGAAATTTTAAAAGGTGTAAAAAAATGGTGTGCGCACTCTAGCTGTCACAATTTCCTAGATATCGGACTAAAATTTGGTACGTAGCTGCACTATTATCAAAAGACGTTTCGGATTGAATTTGGGCGAAATCCATCGAGCTATTCATATTTTATGTCATTTTGAAATTTTTCAAAAATGAACGTAAGTGCTCTAGCTTCCACAATTTTCGAGATATCTGGCTAAAAGTCAGTACAAAGTCGCACTATTATTGAAAGATGTTTCGTATTGAATTTGGGCCAAATCCATCCAACCATTCATATTTTATGTCGTTTAGAAATTTTTTTAAAATCGTCGCGCGCGCTCTAGCTTTTACAGTTTTTGAGATATCGGATTAAAACTTGGTACACAGTCGCACTATCATCATAAGATGTTTCGTATCGAATTTGGGCAAAATCCATCTAGGCGTTTAAATTTGATGCGACTTTCAATTTTTTTAATTTGACATGGAATTCACTATGTATTTATTCTGGACTAGATCGATTTACGAACCGATTTTATAGAAGAACAAGGGTGCAAAGTCGAACCTTGCACATTGCTTCCTCATAATTTTTTGAATTCGACAAAGCTTCCTCTATGAGGAAGCCAAAATTGATCGACACAGTTCCTCATAGAGGAAGCTTCGTCGAATTCAAAAAATTATGAGGAAGCAATGTGCAAGGTTCGACTTTGCACCCTTGTTCTTCTATATTTAAAAAAGTTATGAGGATTTTTCTGTTGAGTCGCGGGTCAGGTGGCGAGGAATTCACAGCGCGTGACGCGCATTGTGCGTGCATATATAAGTAAGGTTCGCATTACTAACAACAGTTAAATGAAAACAAATGCATATCTTTATTTATCAATGCTTACAAAAATATTATTTTTGTTTTTTTGTTGATCCTTGTTTTTACTAATGTGCTAATGACAAACTCTTCAAAATCCGGAAAAACTTTGCACAATATTTTGTTTATATCGACTGGAACGTAACTATGGTACTGTCGAGGGGTTTCCAATGTTTTTGCCGTTGTGTACCAGGTCTTTAATAATTCTTCATGCTTATTTCGTGCAAAGTTTTTCCCGATTCTGAAGAGTCTGTCATTAGCGCATTAGTAAAAACAAGAATCAACAAAAATAAAGAAAATAATATATTTGTAAGCGTTAAAAAATAAAGATGTGCGTTCGATTTTATTAAATTGTTGTTTGTGATGCGAACCTTACTTATATATGCACGCACAATGCGCGTCGCGCGCTGTGAATGCCTCGCCACCTGACGCGCACTCAACAGAAAAACCCTCATAACTTTTTCAAAAATGTAAGTTCCAAACTTTTTCCAACGGAAAAATCTTCTCAATCGAACACAGAATAAATGTCTATGAGAAGAAATATGAAAATCGATGGAGAAGTTGTTGAATTTTCTATTTGTTTAACAAAATTGTTTAGATTTGAGATACATTTTTGCATCACGTTTTAAAAAAAAATGTCATTGAATAGAACAGTTTGTTAGAAATATTTCCTACTTGAACTTTGGTACTTGAATTGGTGGACTTGCTCATATATATATATAGTTAAATAGAAGAAAAAATTTACTTAC
Organism: Sussaba pulchella; assembly: GCA_963971145.1. Classification (NCBI taxonomy): domain Eukaryota; kingdom Metazoa; phylum Arthropoda; class Insecta; order Hymenoptera; family Ichneumonidae; genus Sussaba; species Sussaba pulchella. Next base: position 3,691,348 of record OZ020174.1, on the reverse strand, counting down.
TTTTTAAAAACTTTTTTTTTCAATTTCTTAAACGGAAATTAAACTTTAGCCACCTTGAACTTTTTGGGCCGACGCTTCGTTCGGAAGTTATAGCTTTTACTCGACATAAATAACCCGTAAATATTTACCCGGTTGTCAAGAAAAAACCTATAACTTTAGAACGGAGCGTCGACACAAGTCTGGCTGGTTGTCAACATTTTCGTTTTCGTTCAAGGAATTTGAAGAAAAATAAATTTCAATAATTGAGGATATTTTTTTTTTCATGTAATCTTTGACTACTAAAACATGTATATTTACGGGTTTTTTATAACAAAAAAAGCTATAACCTTCGAAAGAACCCTCAGCCCAAGTTCGGCAGGGTTTCAAGATTTTTGTTTTCGTTAAAGGTATTGGGAAAAAAATAAATTTCAATAATTAAGAATACGTTTCTTTCATGCAATTTCTTACAAATAGCATACGTATATTTACGGGTTTTTTATGACAAAAAAAGCTATAGCTTCCGAACGAAGCGTCGGCCCAAATAGTTCAAGGTGGCTGAAGTTTTCTATTCCGTTTAATTGAAAAAATTTTTTTTTTTTTGAATTAAGGGTACATTTTTTGTCCTATTTCACTTTCAATTTTAAATCGCTTATGAGTAATTGTTGAATTTGTGCAACATAATCGTAAATGTTTTCATTGTATAGAGCGTTCAAGAACACCCGTGGTTCTTTAAGTCATCACTAACCGTTGCTGAGGTAATTCGATTTGAATGACGGAGCATGGTCGATAGTCCAAAAAATTCGTTTGACTGTACTCAAAAGCAGGGGCTCAAAATAAAAAACGCTGAAATTCGGCTCATTTCATTTTCGACATATATTGATGTAAAAAATTCGGGGGCAAAAATGTTGACCCAACTGTCCTCAGCTGCGGAAACCTCCCGAAAGACCCGATTGACTGGACCTGTAAATTTGAGCTCTCTATCTTAACACTAAGGGACGCCTGAAAAGTGTTGAATATTTTTTTATCGACGTTTGAAATTTTTTTTTCCTATTTAAACAATATAAAGTTGAGCTCAAAAAGAACTCGTTTTTCAAATTTAAGCTCTCCATCATGATATGGTGATAAAGCGTGTCCGTGAATTTTCTTTTTTCACTTTTTTGTTAACTTTTTTTTTTAATTTTTCCTAGTTGCAAAATTTAGTAGTGACCTCAAAGAATCAAGATCTTTCAAATTTTAGAGCTTTATCTTAATATTAAGGCGTACCTGTCAACTTTTTTAAAAATTATTATATAATTTATTTGTATTAAAAAAAAATGTATTCCACTTGAAAAATCTTAAGTTGACATCGTAAGAAGAAGATCCTCCAAATTTCAGCTCTCAATCTCAATAGTGAGGCGTACCCGTGAATTTTTCATTTAATTTCATTACTTATTTTTCTTTCATTTAGAGGACTTTAATTTTACGAGATTAACGTTCGATTGCCGAAGAAGCATCGAAACTGACTGAGAGCCGATTTCAGAAAAAAAACATTTTCTGTGAGGCCGTGGACATTTTGTTTCGGCTAGTAGAAATATATAAAGGATGTGAAGTTTGAAATGATAATTCAAATTCATTTATTTATTAATAAAGAATGATTTTTTTTGTATTTTGAAAAAAAACTTTTGATCATGACATGAAAATTAAAACAGAATATTAAAACAGTAATTCTTTATTTTATACACTACCGGAGAATATTATCAGGCCACAAACGTGCTCGTAAAAATCACTGGTTTTTGAACGTCGACATCTTTCAGATGAAAAACGCTAAGAAATTTCTGCAATCACTATTGAAAAGATTATGGATGTTTGAATTTATTAATATTAAAAAGAATATATTTCCATCATTAAGGATTATTCCCAAATTTTCTATCTTGATTTTGACTTATAGAGAAACTTAATTTTTTCTTATTTAAAATTTCTCACGCCTCACTTCTACATTTGTATCTTTAATTTAAGCCCAAGAACCACGGAAAATCTTAGCTGGTTCTTGAGTTATCATAAAGATTGTGCAAACGTGAGTGAATTGTGTTCTCTTGAGAAGGCAGGAGTGCTGTGAGTTATACCTGATATGAAAATATCAATGGACTCGATTATTTATAAGCTTTTCATCGGTCAGACTTAATTTTCAAAGGTTTGTGTTCAATCCAAAATAATATTTGCAATAATCGTTTATCTCGGAAATTTTACATAAATATACGCCATCAATGGAGATTTATTTTTTCGATAATATGCTAAACAATTCAGTTCAAAAATATAAATTTCACCGAATACGCGATATAATTATAACCAGAATGAGTTAGAAATAAATGCAAAAACATCGATGTACGGAGACACTGTAAAGGGAAATACATCAACGCTCGATCATCGTTGCACGGCAAGCCAAGAACGCTTGTCGAAACGAGATATTCACGGCGGCGTCGAAAATCCTTCCCTCTACTACAATACATCCTAGCCAGCCTTCCTGTACGTGCACTCACACACACCACTCCGAGCTATGCCTGTACGCAAGCGGTTCAATGCGGCCGAGAATTTGCTTTAGGCTACCCGGTATACGCTAAACGAGCAAAAACGACGGCGTCTTTTCCACGTCGACCACGAGGCGTCGCCTATGCACGACCAACGAATGAGAAGCAGCCGGAATGGCCGATATACGGCTCTGTATCAATCTCCCTACTCATCTCTGCCGAACATATTCGTGGGATTCCGTGACTTCCTGGCCCAGAGGGCGCTGCTGTCTGGATAAAATCGAAGCGATCGCCACGCGTGTGACGTACCCGACGTACCCGACTGTACCCGACTGCCGCGCGGTTTGATCGATCTTCTTCAGCAATAACCAGCAATAACATCCAATAACATCGTTCCTCCGTGCCGCAATCGAACACGTGCGCTCATTTCAAAGTTCTTATTCAACCAATTGAAAGCTTTCAACAATAAAAAATGCCGAAAATACGTAAAGTAAAACGGAGAAAGACTTACAAAGCTAATATAAATCGCAAGAGACTTCGCGACAAGTTACGAAAACTGCCGGACATTGGCTGGTAAGCAAACATAACCTATCAATTGTAACTCACCGCACAAACGTGCTCTTGATTCACAAAACAATTTTTATTGATCGAAAAAATTTAATCAATCCAGCAAAGACGTAAAATCCGCTTGGGAAAATACAATATCGACGAGACAAAATCTCAGTGACATGGGATTGGCTTACGATCCCAACGAAGCCCTGAAAATTCCAAATTCCAAGCGAGAACTCCTAGACGAAGCCAGACGCAAAATTCTCAGTACCACCGTGGGATCCGAAGATGAAACGAACGTCAAACGCGCACCGTCGAAGACCCACGTGGCTCAAAATCTCGAAGCCGAAGCTAAAGCGCCCAGAGAACGACTCTTTCGGCTGCCGAATCAACAGGTTCAATTCGTCACGTATCTCATGGACAAATACGGCGACGATTACAAAGCGATGGCCAGAGACAAGAAGAATTATTATCAAATGACGTGGCGTCAGATCCGAGCAAAAATCAATACTTTCAAGGGCGTTCCCGAACAGTACGCCGAATATTTGGTCAAAAAGGGCGACATAGTTTTGGAAGATCCGACGACACTGGAAGAAACCAGAAAAAGAATTGCGGCGGAGAATGTTATGAAATGTTGCGCTCCCAAACCGAAGAAGGCGAAGAAAAAAGTGAAATCTTCGCGGCTTGTGGAATCGGACGAAGAAATGGATTTCGATACCGAAGATAAGCTCGTCGACGCAAGTGACGGAGAGACCAAAAAATCCAACAAATCGAACAGCGAGCCTGAGAAAAAGTTAAAACTGTTTTCCGATGACGAAGACGACGATCAGGAACGAGCGAACGAAACAAAGTCGAAAAAATTTGAAACAAAGACGGAGGGTAAAAAAAATGGGAAAATAACGAAGGGAAATGCAAAAATGAATGGTCAGACGAAGAAAACTAAAGAATCAACGGTCGAAACAGGCAAGAGAACGAAAAATGTCGAAATTTCGCCGTCGAGCGACAGCGAAAGCGATGCGGAATTGGAAGACGACGATTTTGATGGTGAATTCGTGGACTTGAACGATCTCAGCGACGAACAACTTTCCGACGATGATATTCTCGACAACGGTGAATTCGTAACCGACGAAAGCGACTGATTCCAACCATTGTTGAACATTAAATTTTTTTTAATAACACGTTTTCTTTTTTAACAAAAATTATTTAGCAATATTTATTTTTCTTTCGTGGATTAACAAATGTTATTAAAAAAAAAAGAAGCATTTTCACGAGGTATTCTTATCTCGTTAAGTAATACGTAAAACATTCGTCACGTGACGTTTCACAGGATCATTTGTTAACGAATTTTAGTGACCGCTCGGCACTGAAAAATTATTGAAATATTTTCGAAAGAAAAAAGAAAGAAACATTTTTTTTTAACCTTTGGGAACGTTAATTGACGAGAGACCCTTTGGAAATGTGAGGCCTGGGGCTGTATTAGGGTGGTTCTTAATTGGGTAATGTCGGAATTTCTTTGGTTTCGCCCTTCAATATTTTCTCTACTAAAAAACGCGAGCGCTAGCCCGAGTTATCTCGTGAGTAGTAGAGAAAGGGTTAAAAGTAATCAACGTAAATGGAAAAAAAAATTCTTTGTAATCGGTAATTAGTCCGATAAGCCTAACCCAAGGCGACAAGCTATCGAATTTTATATGGCAAAATCCATGCATTTGGCATTTTGTTGAGAAAATTTTTTATTACTTCAAAACTATACATGATAAAGAAATTTCATGTGATAGTTTTGTAGGAAATTGAATGCTCTACAAAAAAGATCTCTTGTAAAATTTTCGTGAATCTAATATTTATCACGTAATTCGCAAAAAAAATGGTTTTGGTTTTTGAGCCAGCCATGAAAAGCCATTTTTACGTAATAAATATTTAATTCACGGACATTTTACAAGAGACTTATTTTGTAGAGCATCAAATTTCCTATAAAATTGTTGAAGGAAATTTTTTTATCATGTATAGTTTTGAAGTAATAAAAAAATTTCCCCAACAAAATTGCAAATGCATGCATTTTCCTCTATAAAATTCGATTATCGGAGGAATTCCCGATTGCGACAAATTTTTTTTTTATTTATGTTGATTACTTTTGAAGAGAGATACCAAAAAAAAAAAAATTCCGACATTATCCAATTAAGAACCACCCTAGGCTGTATAAATTTTTTTTCGTCAACATTCGCGAGCAGACGTATTTTCCTAATTGAGACGAGTGCGAAATATTTCATGTTTCCATCGTCCACGACGTTAATCAGCTCGGTTTGGCGCGGCTTGACGATTCGATTAGCAATTCCACATGTTCTCCCAATCGTCGGTTAATCGTTGTTTGAAATAAATTAGTAGAAAAGATTATTACAATCCTCTGCACAATGTTTGGAGCAACGTTTAAATCCTTAAAACAGGATTCTTTCGACGTTCGATTGTTTTAAGACGTTGTGGCGAGGGAAAATATTTTTTTTCGCACTTCATCGACCGAAGGATCGTGCCAATTGCTCTCCGTGGTATCGTCGTCGATTTTCATGAGGGTTGATCGCGTTTGGCAACCGATTACTTCGACTCTGTGCTTGTGGGGCGAAATACTTCGCAGATCGAGGGCTTCTTTCACTTGTTCCGGTCTCAGAGCGTTTTCCACATCCTGCAATTATTCACAGTAAATTGTTGTACAGACGCTTCGATAAATCCGTTTGTTAATTAAGGCAGTCTTCTCATGAGTGTACCCATTTTCGAGGTGATTTTTTGGGAATTAAATTTAAGAAAATGGTGAAATGTACAGTGTTGGTATTTCACAGTTACATTTACACATGTTCGAAGCAACATCCTACATTTTTTCAAAGCATTTTATTCGAAATTTCGCGAGATATTAGATATTGCATAGTTACGGCTGTAGCGTGTAAAAAATGTTGACAAACTTCTTATAGCGTGGATTGGATGATATGGACGTGCAAAATATGTGGCTTCGACAAGACGATGTCAGTTATCACACAGCGCAGGAAACAAGCACGCTATTGCGAACGAAATTTCCTGGACGCATTATCTTACAGAAATAACGAGGTTGAATAGCCGTTTAAATCTTGCGTTTTAACACCATTGGACTTCTTTCTCAGGGGCTACGTAAAAAGTAAGTTCTATGCGAACAAGCCCGAGATGATTGCGTAGCTGTAGCTAACGAGATCGTACCCATTATTAACGCGGTATATTTGGAACTATGCTGAGGAGTCGTCAAAAATCTTGATACGAGCCTTCCGTGTTGTTAAAGATATAGTGGCGCGCTTCTGACAGATATTTTGTTTCATACATAGACGCAACGTTGTTGCAAAAGAATTCCCAAGGTTTCCAACAAATTTTTCTCACCTGCTTGTTAGCCACCACGAGGATCGGAACGTTGTCCATTCTCTGATCGCCCAATAATTCTTTGAGAGTCGAGACGGCCAGAGACAGTTTGGTGGCATTTGACGCGTCGACCATGAAAATAAGAAGATCCGTGTCTTGGAGAAAATTGCTCCAGTACGTTCTGGTGTCCTCCGATCCTCCTACTACAAATTTATTCGTCAGTTTTCCATCGGTACGCTCGGATTAACGACCAACCGATACATTTACATTGAATCAATGTGCAAAAAATTAATCGACGAAGGAAAAACAATGACGAATGATCTTTGACGTGAATTCAAAAGCCAGATCTTACTCTCCCAGACATTGTAAGTGTAGGGACCGTTTCTCAGTCTGTAAACAGCAAAACCGTGCGTCGGAGCCGGATGAATCTTGTAACTATTTCCGTGGGTGTCGGCGGCAACCGCCTGATTCATGACGGAGGTCTTGCCGGCTCCTTCCAAACCCAGCAGCAGCACCCTGCGTTCATTGCTGTCGTCGATCTGAAATCGCATTGACGCCGAAACAAATTCTCGATCAAACGATAAACAAAACGAAAAATCGACTAATCGACATTTTTTAGGTTAAGCCCGAGCGTGAACGCGACGCCCTGAACGAAAATAACAATTTATGATTCCATACTCGATTTCTCGAAGCCAGTCAGCCATTAACGATATTGTCGTGCGAAAAATGTCATTCGTCAACGAATTGGAAAGAAAATGGTCGTCGATCAGCAATCGCGATCGCCGGAAATCATCGATCGAGTCGATAAAGAGTCGAAGAAAATAATTGAAACTAGACGCAAAAAATCATTTAAACATCGACGCGTCGTAAATCGTTGAATTTCAATGCAATAATCTGACCTTGGAAACCTCGTCGAAGCCTTCGTCGATCGCCTTGGATTCACGTTTTCTCCAGTAACGATAGGCTACGTAAGCTCCGACGCAAGCACAACCCATGAAAAAAATGGCTTTTTGACCATTTTTCGTAACGTTCACGACCATTGCGAAAAAAACGAACCGTCGCGCGTTATTTCTCACGAAACGTAGAAACTTATGAAGATGTCGGACAATGCGGAATTATAACTACGTTTGGACGAAACGAGCGGTATAAATTCGCGCCTCCTCGGACGAACATGTGCAAATGACGTACGCGCGAATCGCGAGAACTCGATGAAATCGGGTTGTGTTAGGTACATTCGTGCATTGTGCGACCGAATCCAATCGTATTTGGAAATTAACTTGTATGATAATGTAGATACGCGTCTATGATGTCCGCTGTTCGAAGGCAAAACCGAATAAGTCGATTTCTCCGAAAACTGAGATTATCTAAGACTCTCCTGAATTAGACTGCAAACAACGTTCTGAGATTCGAGGATGCCGAAAATTGCCCATACAGGAAGAAATAAGAAAGATCGACCTAACCAAATAAGTCTATTTTGGAAGAAAAACCGAATAAGTCCAATGATGTTTTTTTTTTTTCATCCATAAGTTACAGAATATTTAAATCTTACAAAATGGCTAGCTCGAGTAGTGCCAAAAACTGAGTGTACCCAGAAAAATTATTATTTTTTAAATCGTTTTGTTCGCTTTGTTAGAGCGTTCGGAACATAGAATCGCTCTGGCATAGTTGGTAATTCAATATCTCGTTAACGCTCTTCCTCGTATGTGACCGCATAATGAGGTTATGTCGGTTGTGAGAATTTTATGACCGAAGGACGTGAATAAATATTTAAGGTGACTTGCTAAATGTCGTCTGTCTCTCTCAAATTGCCACAAGTGTGGGAGAGATAGCTCAATCTTTCAAAAGTGTTTTTTTCCGCTATCGTTGACTTTTTATATAAAATATGTGAACGGTTGACTGCACAATTCTCAGACACAGTCAACCGTTCTCATTTTTTATCCACAAAATCAATCGGAACCGAAAAAAGCGCTTTGCAGTTTTCATTACCGACCGAGCGCTGGCACGTCAGTTGGATGTAAACAAAAAAACGGCGAAACATTTTTCATTAAGAATGGCGAATATTTATAAATTAGATGGAAGGGGTAGGTCTCGAAATCCCGAATCTCATTCCGCCGAAAACCATCTTCACGCGGTACAGGAGCTACGCCACTATATCTATATATACGTTTTCGGCTGAATGAGATTCGGGATTTCGAGACCTACCCGATGGAAGTTATGCAACACTCTTCTCGTAATTCTGCACGACGTAAGATTATACCTTTTTTCGACTATGCACAACATTTTTATTTTTATTGATGTGATTTCGGAAAAAAAACCGAGAAAAATTAAGCGCGTTAATAAATTCGACATCCATGCGCAAAATGGCGTTGAATATTATTTCAACGAAACTCGTCCGAAATTCGCCCGGTGACGAAGGAGAATCCCTCCTATGATTCTTCATTATCATTTGACGTTTCATGGTCAAACGTCAAACAATTCCGAACAAACACGATTAACGTTGGAGCACACGATAACTGCTGCTATCCTCTTTGTGGAACCAGCACTTCGCCTTAATTGGATCAACATCATAACGTTTCGAAGAAAAAAAAAGAAAGCATTTTGCAGAAACGTTACTGTAACAAAGCTTCAAAGGGTTGATTTGATACGAATTCGTTATAACACAGCCATGAAGAGTATAATGTAACGATGTTCCGTGTGCTTAACAGCGCAATTTAAATGTCGTTGGAGAGCGAACGGGTTGTGATTATCCCCGTGTAAATCGGATTAAATATCCGGCGATAAATGCAAAGGCTAATGGGCAGCGAACGTATGGTGCATTTCCACGTGACGTCGAAGCTCGGAGAAGGAAAACGGGTTTTTTTTTTTCTTCTTTTAGGGAACATTTAATAAACAGCGATGCGAGCGGAGGGCCGTAAGAATTCCGTGTGACTACAATAGTATATTACGATACAAGGGCGAAAATATTTTTTCTGACGAATGTGAATTTGTAGCACGAGCCGAAGGCGAGTGCTGCAATCACACGAGTCAAGAAAAGGTTTTTCGCACGAGTATAGTATACATTTTTATTGCACGAGGTGCGTAAATGCGATTTGACGCGAGCGAAGTGAGCGGAAAAATCGCATCTTACGCACGGCGTGTCATAAAAGGTTGTTCTCTGATGTTCGCGGTACTTGCTCTTTCTTCTAATCCGTCTAATCGGCTACCAAATGAAATAGTTGCCATTCTTTGCGACCCCCTTCTTTTTCATCCCCGGTTAGCCCCGCGTGGCGTCGTCAACCCCACGGATTCTCGTTCGTACCGACTTTTGCCCGACTCGACGTTATTTATAAGCGTGTATATTACAGAGAAGCACTTGACCCACGTGCGTATCGAGATGCAGCGAGTGGGGTGCGGTGAGGGGTCCATGGCAAATTACGGTAAAGCTACTTCAACCCTCCCCCCCGTCGCTGTGTATCTCGCGAATGATATTCCAGGCGACGAGGGTGTAACTACATACTTGCGAAACGCTTTAATCCCTCTAACTGGCTGCTAACATATTTTCGACCCTTGTCGTTGACGCTCACATGGACAGGCGGCAGTTACATCGACTACGGAGCGACGATTGACCAAACACCCCCGCTAACCCCGAGGCATTGAGATTATCAATTGTCTCCTTTGAAAGAAGTTTTTTGGGGGTTTTTTTTCTGAATATCCTGATTTTTGTTGTTCGATCGTTAAATTAGAATTTTTGTTATCTTAAAATGTATGAAACAATCAAGTATTCTTCGGGTCTTCGAGAATGGGGAGAGATTCGTTTCCATTTCGGAAATGAAAATTATAATATTTTTATAAAATAAAAATACTATAATTTCAACACGATAACATGTTTTTGAAAATTTCGAAAAATTGAATGCCGTTACAACAATATTGAGATTTTTCCCAAATTTTAATATACGTTCAAAATATTTCAAGAATGTGGCGTTCCTATATTAAATCGATTTAATTGATTAAAATCCATTTGTTCGAGAAATTGCAGCCGATAGGTTTGTAGACCAAGAAAAGGACTTGCGTATCCATATACAAATACTTCACCCAACGAATCGAAAAAATTCGGACCAAAATAAAATATAAAAACGGCAAGAATTTATTACAAAACCTAATATAAGATTCGCAATCAATATTGAAACAATCTCATTGTTTTTTTTTTCGTTCACTTTCTCTGCATTGGATTTTTTTTTGCAATCCAGCTATAGATAACGAAAAAATCCGTCAACTCTTGCGGAAAAATCGGTCCCTGAAAAAATTTGCTCAATCTGCATCGAACGTTGCAAATGCAATATTCGCTCGTGGCTTTTGTGAGTAGCGTGAAAAATCGGCGTGCACGGAATACCGTCGGATTTTGTGGATGAAAAATTCGATCTTCACCGATAAAAGACACAAAAAAAAAACAAAAATTGTATCGCCCGACGCCGTTGCCGAAGCGACGACGATAGCCCGGCTTCCCCGCACTTGACAATATCGCCGAACCTCGGCTCGAAGCTCCTCTTGAAAACCGGGCGTTCGTCGCTTTTTGATTCCTCCCCTGTTCCGCAACCCGCACCCTGAAACGTCGTACGCTTCAACCCCTGCGCGCGGTCTCTCTATCTCTCACCCTCTCTTAACCACTCTTGCTCTCTCTTATTCTCTCCCTCGCTCTCTATCTGGATCGGGGTTGACTTTTATTGCCCCCGTCTGATGTTATGAATGCGATGGACGCGCAGCTACGAAGATCCTTTATGTAGCCGGCTGCGAGTGGTCACGGTTTTTACGATGTGTATCGTGATTAGCGACGGATTCGAACTATCATTCGCGGTACAACTGTCAAATTGATATTGCGTAAACTGGGACGAAAGCTATAAATAATTGAAAAAAAAAAAAAAACAATTGTAACCGAGGAGTCTGTTGAAAATTTTACGTAAAATGTTTCTATGTCAATATAAATTTATGTTTCACAGACTATTTGTCTTGATTGAATATCAAGACGAATAGACGGAAAAAACGTATAGCTGATACAGTAACATTTTGCGAATTAATTGCGTAATTATTATTATTTTTTTTTTAAATTCTATTACTCGCACATAGTTTGAAAAAACCCATTTCAATGATGTTTCAACATGATAAATATATTAATTCAACAATTAATCCAAATATCTCGTTCAAAGATAATTGTATAATTACAAAGCCGAAAAAAATTAATAAATGAAAAATGGCCCGCAGCCCTAACAGTCACAAATGCAATTGTAAATTCTCCAAAGTCGACAAATATTGCTATCAATTTTAAACATTAAATATTTATCTTGTTCCTTATGATAATTTATTTTTTTCTGTGCAGCGCTACTTATTTATATATTTTTATTTTATTTTTAACGGAGTTCAAATAATTCTTGATCGAATCGACGGTTAGTTCGTAGACGTCGCTATTCGTTTGTGAATGAGATTGCGCCGTTATTGAAACCCGTCACGTGAGCGCATAAACGATCACCGAAGTTATGACGTACGAGCTTGCCGCTCGAGGGTGCAGAAGCGCACCGCTAGTACAGCCAAAGGCTTGTATATACTGCGCCGAAGAGTGCAACTGCAGGTGCGGTTTGTCTCGTCGACCACCAGCTAGCGTGTCAAATCGTACGGTGAAAATATTAACGGTGTTTGAATTTTTTTCCCTCGAATACGGAATATTCGAGAATTTTTTTTTCTTCTTTCTTCTTGTTGCCGATGTTATTGCGTTTTGCCCCACCGAAACGAATGACGACGAGAAAAAATGGCTATCACGGATTATTTATGGATTTCAGAATGACTTAAGCGTCGAGAACGAAATGTAGAATGTGTGTCACGAGAAAACAATTTTGTGCAAATTTTGTGGCCGTGAAAATTATTTGAAATTGTTTGGGAGGCGGCACGAGAACGCAAAAATAGGAGGAAATAGGGGTTCTTAATTGTTTATTCCACGATGTAGCGATTTATCAGCATCGTATTTTATCCAAATTATGGAATAAAATTCAAGTCTCCCTAAAATTGGGAAAGAAAAATTGATTTTTCATAAAAAGATCTCTTTCTTAGTTTTATCGAGACAATTATTCGACGCACCTGATTCAACGAAATAACAATCGTAACGACATCGCGTCGCACTTGCGTCACCGCGTTACTTTCATTTCGACGCATCGGCCGTGAGAATTTCTCGTATCTGTGCATCTCCCATCCCGATAAATGCGGCCCATCGTCAGACACAGAGCCAGAACGTGAAAACGATAAAGCGAAGGGAACAGAGAGCTTCGGAGGGTTCGGATATTCCAACGAGAAAGGAATGTTCTTTGATCATGAATACCTACAAAGTTATTCAGCCGAATATTGCGGTGCCCATAACGTTGTCTCATCATATTCGCGGCTTATCGCACGATCGATAATATAATATTTTATATCTCGATCACAAATGTATTATGCCGTACCGTTCGAATTTTGCGGTTATAATTTTTGACGCCTTATTTTTGTTTCTCGGTAAATCGTGTGTCACAACGAGCGTACAATTCATTTGCCTCGGTTGCGAGTTATATCAATGCCGACGGGATGATACATCAATCATATGCCGACCCCTTCCTTCTCTTGTACGTTGCAAAGAGGCAAAGAGACAGAGAGAGAGAGAGAGAGCGATTGGGGGAGGGGGAGGCGGTGAAACAGCCACTCTGCTTATTATAATTGCTTTTCTCGTTCTCTCGAACTCGTTATCATAATTATTGTTTTATTCAAAAATATATTTTTTTTAATTTTCAATAATTAAGAAATTAATAATAATAATAATAATAAGAATAATAAGAATAATAAAAATAATAAGAATAATAAGAATAATAAGAATAATAAGAATAATAAGAATCATAAGAATAATAAGAATAATAAGAATAATAAGAATAATAACAATAATAACAATAATAACAATAATAACAATAATAACAATAATAACAATAATAACAATAACAATAATAATAATAATTGATTATAATTCAATGAATTATATTTAACATTATTCATTTTGTCGATAAATTGTGACGATATCGTCCTTAACGAGAGATTTTAATTCCGCATCGTTCGAGCTAAAACCTGAACTCTGCCCTCGTTCCTTGCACCGCCATCGCGAACGCCCAACAATCAGCACCATCGGCCACGTTTGCTTCCAGCGTATACACGGATGAATCGAATAACCGCGATATTGTGGAATTGGTCGGATCAAATAAGCTCCGCTCGCTGCTCGGCGAATGGAGGATCTCTCAAATACGTATATCACACTCTTATATATATCTATATAAATGTGTGTGTGTGTGTTTTCATACGAGCATGAGATATAAATGCACGATTTATAAATGCGAGTTGGCTGTAGACGAGACGAGGCAAGTTTTAATATTCGCGAATGATAAACAAAGTGGTATTTAACGAAGTGGATACAGCCGAGTAGCAAAGCGGTGTAATAAAATTTTCGTTTCGCGTTTCCACCTACTGGCTGTGGCCCGCAACCCCCTGCCCCTCCGGGGATGGGGGAAAGGGGGCTTTACCCCCCTCACGTGTACCCCGCTTCTGTAGAAACGTTTTACGGTTCTCTTGTATTCGCGAGCTTGCAATAATGAAGGACAGAGAGAACGAGAGAGGCAAACGTCACGCTGGACAGGAAGCTTTTCTCCGATTTCAATTACTCGGTATTCTCTCGACCTGGTCTGCCGCTTTTACAACGCCGTTCTACGGTTCAAACTCGTACTTCGTTGTTTTTCCTTCGTTTTTTTTAAATTGGTTTCATTCGCATGCAGCCGCGTCCGTACGCAGAAAACGACCGATCGAGCTTACGATTGGAAACGTCTCTATAATTTTCTCTCGCTTCTCTTCGGAAACGAACTAAAATGACGGAATGAACGAAAGGTTCCTGATCCATTTCCATCGTTGAAAAGTTGAAAATATAATTTAGCAAATGACAATATTTGCGTTAAGAATAACAAAAAATGTCGTTTTTGAAAAATTTCGGTGAATTTGTTGGCAAACGCGAAGACGTCGGAGAATTGGTAAACTGCGACGGAGTGTGGTCAATTATTTTGTCAGTCGAATTTAGGTAAAATCCGTCTAAGGGGTTGTATCTAGTTGTTTGGGTCGAAAGAATAGTTTTTTTTTAATGGTTTCAAAGTACATTATCTTGAGTACATTCTCTTAAAATTTCATAAGGATCAACAGGTGAGGTTCAAAAAAGGGTATTTTGGGACACCGGCAATAGTTCCTCCAAAATTTAAAATTCGTACATGAAAAAATTCACATAAGTACCTCAATATATGTAGTACTTGAACTGTATCGTGTATTCTGATGAAATTGCGTTAACATGGCTAGAAAAAATCATCAAAATTCCTTAATTTTCCCGTAAATAACTCGATATAACCCGTTAACGAGTCGAAAAAGAAGCGCTGCGGTGATTCGTTCGTAGAAACTCTTATCGATAATACGATATGAAAATTGTGAGAATAGACAAAAGTGAATGTAGAAGACGTGGAAAATAGAGAAAAAGCTGTCGGAATTTGAGAAAAGAAAAAAGGGAAGATGCTGCTGGGTTGGTGCTGCTGGTTTCACTGTTGCCGCTACCGCTGCTGTTGCTGATGCTGCTTTCTGGATACCGAGAAGAGGACGAAAATGGCAATGCGCAAGACAGACAAAGACGAAGCCAAAGAGAACGCGAGAAAGGAGATTCGAGATACAGATTTGCCAAAGCACGCGGGATAGCCATAGCGGGTAGAGAAAGAGAGAGAGAAACAGCGACAGAGAGAGAGAGAGCAAGAGAGAGAGAGAGAGAGAGAGAGAGAGGGAGAGAGAGAGAGACAGAGTGAGAGAGTGAGGGAGTGAGAGAGTGAGAGAGCGAGAGAGAGAGGTAGGGTGGAGGACCCACAAAGGCAGTGGGGCTCTTTTGATTCGCGAGCTAATTGGAATGCCGTGGATGCCAACGGAGACGGTACAGAGGGGTAGGAAGCTTGCCGAGAGATAAGGGAGGGGGTGCTCGTCGGAATAGCCCCGTTTCCGGCGAAGACCCACGACGACTGATGCCGACGATGCTGGTGGTGCTGCTGATGCTGCCGATGTTGCCGATGCTGCTGGTGGCGGTGCTTCTGCTGCTTGCGTTTGCCCCGTCGTCGCAAGCTCGCCGCGCGAGCGGGGCGGAGCTTGCTTCACTTCAGGGCGTGTAGCTCACGCGAGATATGAAAGTTATTCCGGCTATATTTTCGCGTTTCAGCACTTTACAATCCTCCGAGACCACCCGGGTTCAGTCTTAACTTCTCGGGCACTCGTCACAATGCGCACTCAAGTTTATTTCGCATAAAACCTTGGTCTATTATTTCTTATTATTATTTTTATTGTTGTTGTTATTATTATTATTATTATTATTATTTTCATTATTTTTTTTGTTGTTATTATTGTTTGGGAAAAAATGTATATATCTGGGGAGGGTCACCGTGAATCATCGTATTAAAACCCTTCTATCCCCCGATGTGGTTGATTTTTTTTCGTATGTTTTGGATTTTACATCACTAATTTTTTTTTAGATTTCTTGGACCCCCCTTTCCTTAACCCCACCCCATTTTTTTTTTCAAATCAAGAGGTCACTGCTATTTCCCTCGTTTTTAATTGGATGAAATTTTATTTCCGGGTACTTTATCGAAATTAAGAAACTTTTTTCATATAATTAGAGCGGGGATGTTCCTATTTTTCTTTTTAAATTGCGAAGAAATTCGAGTTTTTAAAAAATTTTAATATATGATAATGATTTCCTATCTTAAAAAAAGAAAAATGAGTATAGATCCTACAAAAAAATTGATATTTGAATTATTAAAGGGGGGGGGGGGTGAAAATCTAAAAAAAAAATAAGTAACGTAGTAAGATCCAAAAGATACTAAAAAAAAAAAATCATCGGCCACATCGGGAGACGGAAGGGTTTCAATCCGGTGATCAGAGACAGCTCTCCCCATATATATACATTTTTTTCCCAAATAACATTGCCTAACAATATAATTATTCGTGGAATACGCGTATAGCGCGCGAGATTTCATCTCGCCGCAATGAATATTATTCGAGACCGGGGATGGGTAATGCAATAAAGATATTAAGTTTAATTGTTCAAAGCCCCCGGCTCGAGCCGCGGCGTTTGAAACCCAACGAACTTTCATCGCGAGCGGATATTAAATATTTAAACAAAAGCTCGGTGGCGCGGGTGAGTTTTGCCTTTGTAGTCGCTCGGCATCGGCGGTGGCGCCGAATAAAAACGCGCTACCGGCAACCCTCGACCACCCTTCGGACCACTCCGGCAATCCGATGCGGGCAATAATAATGAAAAAATAGAAAAAAAATGGAGAGAAAAAAATGAAGGATGAAAAAAAAAAAACAAACACGATAGCACGGTGAGGGTGCGGAAAATCGGCCCTTCGATTTTCATAACGCATCAAACGCGAATTCCTCGCCACGCTTGAAAAAATTCCGGGTGCGCATAACTGCCGCCTCCTCCGATAATCGTGATTTTGCATTTTTGTTAAAAAAATTGTTTTTTATTCATCGCAGAGGGAATTTAAAAAAAATTGGTAATCGATAATATTTTTTTTTTATTTTTTTTTTCAGTTCTTATCTTCGTTTCGAGAAATCGTGATTTGCGACGAAATCTTTTTCAATGTACAGTTTCGAGAATTTATTCCCATCAGTGTTATTACATATACGCGTCATTGTGATTTATTTTTTTATACAGATATTCTTCTTGTGTTATTCTAATTTGTCAAATATTTACATATATGATTTGTTCGTCTCTTTCGTCCACACGGACATCGAGACGCGTGGTCGAATGCATAACGCGAATATCAAATCGATGAGAAACAAAAATATTCGCTCTTTCTTCACTTCTAATATCGTACACACACGGGAGCCGAAAAATTGGATTTTTTTTCCTCCTTGTCAAATTTGTTATTGTTTTTCCGACAAAAATTCCAATTCTGGAATGCACTCCGATTCGTCGATGGCGGGCAGAAGCAATTTACAAAAATATGTACGAGGAAAGGTTAGGATTTTTTGTTTTCGGTCAGTTGAAAATGTCAGAAAATAAGAAAGAAAATGAATTTTTTTTGTCGTCGTAATTCTCGTTTCGCGCGATCGTTGGGTCACGGTTTAAGTCCGATTTTTTTGGATTACGAATAATAACGATTGTCACTTTTCGAACATGTCGTTTGATCGTGACGATTATTGGTTCTCAAGGAGTGTCTCGTTCGTTCGCCATGACCGCTCGATAATTCTCGCGAATTTTTCGTACGGCAAGATTTGTTTATAATACCGAGTTCGGCGTCCATAGTTCTCGGTTCTTCTCGTAGATCGTAAGTCAGCGATCGCGTTTCCTTCGATCTTCGCGATTTTGTCGGGTAAGTAATTAACGGTTCCAAATCTTCGAAAATCTCGCCTTCGTCACCTGGCAATCATAAAATTCACAATCAACCAATTTATGATATATTATAATCGTTGGTCGGATATTCCGATTGATACACGTAATTTATTAGTCGGACGATTAGAAACGATAAAGAAAGATTTTTTCGCTGTTATTGGGGTTTTTTTCCCCTACTTTCACTATGTATGATGCCCTTGGCAGCGTAGGATTTTTTTCTTCACTTTATTATTTGTCTCTATCAAGCCCGAAGGGTCGGAAATTGAGGTAAAATAATGAATTTAATGTAAAAAAAATGTCAAGTGGGCAAAAAACAATGTTCGACTTTTCCTCATGAATTCCAAATTCCAAATAAAATCGAAAAAATAGTCTACCGATTCGTAATTTGAAATTAACAACCTCAACAAAATTACCGATAAAGCTAGACTATTCGACAAAATAATTATTTATTCAAAAACAAAATTATTGCTACCCAAAACCAATGATTTATTCGAAATTACAAAAAAAAATTCTCAACAACAGAAAAAGATAAAATTGTCGAGTAACGATCGAAAAAAATTCAAAATCGAGACTTTTCGGTAATAAAAATCCACCCAGCTCCTTACCGATCGGAAATCTGGTGAGATATCGATTGTCCTGAATCCTGGAGTTGGTATTTCTCGACGACGTGGTTTTCGTCGTTTGTCCCGACACAACACCGCAAGTGCTGCAACGATTGTGACGAATTGATTCGTGAGGAACACGAGTGGACATCATTGACGATTCCGCTTCCGGTCTCGTCGTTCTCGGCCTTCGAGTTTGTTGACCCGAGCCCGATGGGATTCTGTTGAAGTTCGAGTATCTTTCAACGACGTTTCTCGGTTGATTGCGGCTTTCCCGGTCCTGATTCGACGAATGATACTTCCACGTTGATTTTTTCGAAGCGTACGGCAATGCGTCGCACGCATCCTCTTCGTCATCTTCCTCTTCCGTTGGGACATCGACGTTGTCACGTTCGGCTACGGTGTGACAGCATCTAAATGCATTCCGGATGGCAACAAGTCAGTGCGAAATGGGTGAATCGTGGTTTTACAAGTCTAAATAAGCTAATCGATCTAATGATGATAAATCTTAATGATATAATCCTTTCAGAATTTACGATTACGATTTGCAATCATTAACTTCTGCATCTAAATTATGTAGTGGACAATTCTGAAATAATTAATGTATTTTAATTTTATCAACATCTATCATTCCTTGAATGGTCAAGAATTTTTGTGATTTTTCAATATCCATTGAGTAAAATCTTCAATCTCGAACGGTATCAATTAGAATTTTTGTTATTTTGAAATGTGAAAAACGTCCTAGTATCCTATAAGTCTTCAAGAATAAGGAGCAATTATTTTTTCTCTTTAGATATTATAATTCTAACAGTGTCAAAAGAAAATCTTGAAAAAGCGACTCAATTAGGAATATATCGATAACTTTTTCAAATTTTTTTGGTATGCACTGTCGAGATACCATAGCTTAAAATGAGAATTATTGCAATAATGCCCGCATAGGAAAGTATATTCATTTCGAAGGATGAAGATGATAATTTGAGAGTAAAAAAATCGCCAAATTCATGAAAATAACTCGAATCTTATATGATTTTATATAAATGTATTTTTTATATATTTTTGTATATATAATTATATTATTTTTGCAAGCTCTACCTAAATTCAAACGCATTAGTGTCGCAGTGTTCTCCCCACCCCAAATAATTGTTGAAGATTAAAAACAAAAATGTCTTCAAGTTTAAAACTTGTCCAGAAAAATAATTCATATCTTTCCGGACAATTTACAAACCTTTCCAAGTCTTTGCCAATCACGATTTTTTGTCCACGACGATGATGCGACGGCTCGACAGCGGAGCTCCTTTGAATTCTGACCTCAGGCTCCATTCGAATTTTCCGTTGCGTTTTCAATCTTTCCACGTGTCGTTCCAAAACGTCGGACTCGTCGTCAACCTCGTCATCGGGTTCCCGATCGTCGTAACAATCCTTGTCGCTGTATTCCGAACCATCGTCGCGTTCCTCATCCACTGCACACGCGAATTATTATCGAGACTCCAAATTCCACTCCGAGTCTTTCCATCTTCATCCCCCCGAAGCGAAAAAAAAAAAACAAACGAAAAACAAAAAAAAAGCACCCCGGGATTAAACATTAAATCGGTCAATTTACCAATTTCCTCGCCCGTTTCCTCGCCGACGTTGTCATCCACAGCCGGTTCCACGTCCGCGTATTTGTCCTCGTCGACATCTTCGAATTCGTTCTTGTAACGAATTTTTCTCACGACAGCGACGTTGCCCGGATAAACATTGTTTCCGAAAGCTCTGACGATGCCACGATTTTTACCGTCGTTTCTGTAAGCCTCGTTGACGTGCGACGGTACGAGATATTTCGTACGCGAACCGCTCGATATTCCGTGATGCTTCCGCGGTCTGTAGGTGTCGTCGGCGGAACACTGATACCCCGTGGCAACGTCGATCGGTGGATTTGACGTTCTTCTGAATACACGAAAATGTCTCACCGATAACGTCCGACGGTTCGCAAAAATAAAATTAAAAAAAAAAAAAAAAAAACACGTAAAACGATTTTTTGTTTTCAATTTGACGGGACGTACTTACCTATCGGCACGATTGTGAAAAAACGACGGATCTTTTGACTGACACCTTCGCCAATTTTCCATCTTCTCATCCGCTTCATTGCCGTACTTGACGATCAGCGAATTCGAATGACCCGACGCGTATTTGCATCGACGTTTGTCAATCTTTTCCATCGCTAAGCAATTATCATAATCTTACGGTTCCAATTCGTCGATCGCCGATCGTCGCGCTGTCTTCGAAAATTAACTCGTACGCCGAAATGTTTTTTGTACGTACGGTTAGCAGCGGGACTCGAGAATGAAAAAAAATAATAATAATAATAAAAAAATAAATAAATAATATATAAAAAATAAAAAAATTAAAAAACGACCAACAAGAAATGGACGATATGATTATGAAGGATTTAGGTTTGAGGAGGATTAAGGTTTGACGATGGAGGAGGCCTTAAGCTCGCGAGGCTCAACGATCTGTGAACACGAATTCGTTGCTTTTTCCCCGACGTTGGTTGCGGCGGTAACGATCGATTTACCGCACCATTCGACGCAATTTTCGTCGGTATCGTCTTCGTGAATCTCGTTTCCGTCTATGTCCGGTAACGTGCAACGTTGAAGATGCTCGTTAACCGCGAGACATTGTTGCACGTGATTGACCTTACGCCATTTTATACGACGATTTTGAAACCAAACTTTGACCTGGGCTTCGGTCAGGCACAAAGCGTGAGCCAAATAAAGTCTTTCCGGTCCGACCATGTATTGCTGCCTCGCGAATTCACCCTCCAAACGTTCGAGCTGCTCGGGGGTGAAAATCGTTCTTACCCTTTTGGCTTTTCCGTTTCCGTTGCAAACGACGTTCGTCGATTTTCCGGATATCGCATTGGCGCTCTTCACCGCGACCTCCTGACCTACGGATCAGTCGAGAGACCGCGCGTCAAATC
Organism: Sussaba pulchella; assembly: GCA_963971145.1. Taxonomy (NCBI): domain Eukaryota; kingdom Metazoa; phylum Arthropoda; class Insecta; order Hymenoptera; family Ichneumonidae; genus Sussaba; species Sussaba pulchella. The sequence continues at coordinate 3,669,946 of OZ020174.1, read as the reverse complement.
GACATCTCGGGATAAATTTTTCAAACGATCGAGAAAAATTGCGCGTAACGTTGAAATTTAACGTTCGAAATTGATTTTACGATGATTTGCGATAACGTGAATTTTTTTTCTTTCACAACATTGCATGCCGGTTAGGATATGACGTTCGTGGGATTGCGCGTGTGGGAATGACAGAACAGAGCAGCATCGAGAGAGATGGGGAGCTTTTATTTTTCGTGCTGGAGACAACTGTGGCAGATTTGAAAAGCAAGCAGGGTGGGTAAGATGGAGAGATGAATCAGCAAATGGCGAGGTTGAATCTGGTCTCGAGTGGTTTTGCCTGACACGTTTGGGTCTTACTCGTCGAACCGGGAAGGTCTCGAAATCCCGAATTTCATTCAGCCGAAAACGTATATATAGATATAGTGGCGTAGCTCGGTGTACCGCGTGAAGATGGTTTTCGGCCGAATGAGATTCTGAACTTCGAGACCAACCCGACAAACCGTCGGACGAAACGTTCGTCCAAAATGGGCGAATCGTGGATTTACGAGTCTATATCATGTATTTCATGTTTAGCCTTACTAATAGCTGAAGTAATAATTAGATAACACTCAGAAATGTTAATTTACCACTTTTAATAACAATCGAAGTCAAATTCGCCTATTCTGTATATATGTATATTTTTTAGGTCATTTTTATTTTGATCTGCTGAGCAATTTTTCACTGATTTCAGCTTTTTTAGAATTCTACCGGAAATCTTCGTAAAACACGGAACAAAATCTTAAAAAGTTTAAAAATAATACATTTATTGGTCATTCTTAAAGTGATTCTATTATATTTTGGACAAAATGATTGGAGAAAATTAAAATCTTCTTTTTTTACGAAAGCTCCGGTGATTCTGGATCTTCCGGAGCTTCAAACAAGCATATAAAGTTGACTCATCCTGTTCGTCAACATCTCCCTACATTTTCAGCTTTTTCTGCTGGCTACGAATAATGGAAAAACAAGGTGAGTAAATTTAATTTGATGTAGTAATTTTTTTTTTTAAACCCAAACACCTAACCGTTCGATGTAATCGAATTCCCAAAATTGAATCTATCCACCGTTAATTCGCTAAACATCGACGTTATCACTGCATTGCACCTACATATTATCTTCAGCAAAATAATTGTCGGACAAAACCTTCCTTAACGCAAGACACTCACAAAGCTGAGCGGAAATTCGTGATACAAATATAATCTCGAACTCATTTGATCTTTAGAAAAAAATATCAAAGACGCTGTGTGCATCTAACATCTAATTTCCTATTTGTTTAGTATCATCGAAAAAAATCTTGTAATTAAAAAAAAAAAAAGTCTACAGGCTGACTACAACAAACGTCGACGCAGGCGAGACCAGCGATTGGTTGAGCTTTCAATTTCAAGCCACGCTATTGGCTGACAGTCATGTTTTCTCACCCCATAACCATTCTCGTATTACTCGTACATGCGACACTACAACTTCTCAAATAAATAAATACATAAACAAATAAATAACGTAAATAAATAAATAAAGTATTTTTTTTTCAAAACAACAACAACAACAAAATTTCATATATAAAAATGTCATCCTCATACATTCCTGACGTGTAACTTTTCGCAGCTGTTGATGCTGACTCCTGTGTCGCGCTTTTTGATTATTCGTGTGCGCGAGAATAGCATCAATGGTAAAAGATTTGATCTGCGGTTGTCTCTGCTGCTGCTGCTGCTGTTGTTGTTGCTCCTGCTGATGCTGCTGCTGTTGTTGTTGTTGATGATGCTGCTGTTGCTGCGACTGTTGCATCTGACCGACGATGGATTGCCGTCCATGTGTCAATTGACTTCCAACGAGATTCTGCGCCGTATAATCCAACCGATTCAAAAGATGATGCTGCGAACGTCGCATTCTCTCGTACGCCATATTTTCCAATTCCTGCGAGCTTCTCGATTGTACGTGAAGATTTCGTTGTTCCGCAATTTCCATCATTCGCGAATTATCGACAAGTCCGATATTCCCCAAACGTTCTCTCGGTGAAACCACGGCCGATCGAAAATCTCTCGTGCGATCGAGCGACGGCAAATTGAATTCCTTCGTTCTGTCGATCGGCAAATTGTAATCTTTCGCCAATCCGTAATCCTTCGTTTCTCGTCCAACGAGATAATTCGTTCTTTTCGGCGAACGTTCGTAATTCGCGTTATTAACGTATCTCTGTCGCGATTGAAATAACGATTCTTTCGTCGTAAAATCTTTCGTTCTGCACATTTGCGTCGTTTCCACGATCGTTTCGGCCTCGCTCGTACGATCCGCGTGATAATTACCAACGTCGACCATGTGAGCGACTTCGAATCCATAATCCTTCGTTCGGCCTATCGTAATTGCCAAATCTTTCCAATTATCGTTCGTCTCGTCGTGCTGCGACGAACCGTCGCGATGATGTTTCACGGATCCAACGGTTTCCGTGGTAACACGAAGATCTCGGTTTCTCCCGGATTTTTGCTCGTCCATTACCATGGCTCTCTCGCCGACGGACAGATTCAACCTCTTCATTATCTCGTAACTGTCGTAACCTCGAATCTGATACTCCTGCGACATTGTACTGCTCTCGCTGCGATCCGACGAATCCTCGGCCATCGCGTGTTGCTGATTGGACTGCACTATCGTTTCCATCGCGAGAATAATTCGTTTTTTTTTTTAACGGAACTTTCGAACAACAATCACCCGATCGAACACACTTTATCTCATCCACCGAAGATAATTTGAAAAAATAAATAACCGTTTCGAATAAATTCGTTGCGATCGAATCAACGGAAATTAAATTCCCACATTTTTCTTCTCATCCTTTGAAATTCACATCGACGAACGTATCGTCGCACTATGGAAATCAAATAACCAACGAAGTAATGACACGAAAAAAAAAAAAATAATAATGAAAAAATTGCGACGATTCAGTGAAACAAACGATGATAAAATGATCACATTTATCACGATCGTCGGATGTGGAATGGGCAAATAGAGAGAAAGAGAGATAGCGAGGGAGAGCGAGAGAGAGAACGGATAATAGCGCGTGCGAGAGAGGGAGAGAGAGAGAGAGGTTGGAGTCAGAGAAAGGGAGAGTGAGAGAGAGAGAGAGAGATGAAGAACCGCGAGGTACCCCACGAGGGTGTCAGCCGGATAATGATGTCGCGTTGGTTGCATCCAGGAGCGCCGGTTGTGGATGTGGCGGTCGTCGCGGTGCGCAAGAGAGTCAAGCAGCCAGAATAACCGCGATATCACCGCTCCGCACTAAGGATATACGGCTAATGATCCCGTACGTGACGCTTGGCTATTTACCGTTGGCATCCCCCAATCAGTCCACCGCCGCGCGTTCACCTCCGCAACCCCCAAATGGACCGCACGATATTCTTCGACCCCCCGCCCCCGTGTTTAGTGCCCCGCCGCCCCTGGACGGTCAATATTTTTTCGTCGAGTCCTTCTCGTGCCTCGCTCGAGTTCTGCCTCTTCCACGAGGCAAATCGAGCCGGTGCGCGTACGTGAGGATCTGGACGAAGGATCACCGATTGGGCGGCTCCGCCATTTACCCTCGACGGCCAGACACGCCCACGCTACGACTCGTCGGGGAGCATCGCTTGCGGGGGAGTACGTTAGGTTTTTTTTTTTTTTGGTCTTCCTTTGGGTTTTTTTTTCGTCACTCGCGATGCTTCCATGGGGAGATAAGGGTTGAGCGGACCAGGGACGAGCGATATAAGCGAGCCACCGTTGCCACCGCGATCATGAACCATTGGGGGTAGTTGATCGGACAATTGCTCCGCGAAGAAAATTTTGTTTTCTGTTATTTTTTTGGAGGATGTGCGTCGGGTGGTAAGGATCGATGGGGATACTGGGGGTTCTTTGTTTTATGGCGATTATCGAAGGAGTGCAACGAAGATTGTTGGCCGTTTGCGTTGGGTAGAACATTTCAAAGGCGAAACGTATTTTTCGGTGATGGGAATTATGTTATAAGCGTGGACACGGAGATTGGTTTACAGTCATGTTCTTCCATCCTGCAATCATTCTCGTATTACTCGTACTTTTGACACTATAACTTCTTAACTGAATGAATAAATTGATGAATACATGGAACATTTGGTTTTTGAAAGTAACAACAACGAAATTTGATCCTCATGCATTCTACGACATAGAGATATGGACTGCTAGCTCTATGAGATAAAGTGCTATAGTGAGTGAAGAGAGAATAACAGAGATCGTCGTGGACAATCTGTCTCTTTCTAGGTAAATCTCATTGATCGAAGAGTTACTTTGCCGCAAAAAGTCGCGCAATGCTCGCGTTGCATGCTTTCTTTTTAGGCGATTCGCAAGGAATCAAAGCAAGAAGGGAAAATCCAATTGTCTTTCCAATTGAGACTTGCCTTCATCTGCTGGCCATGAAAGGAAAGACTGCGACAATTATTTCAACGCCGTGCTACGTCGACCGAGCCGTCGCGAGTGCGAGTGAGATAATGCAATTAATTCAAGTTTCCTCAGAAATCATGAAAATATGAATAATCTTACCAGGTCTATAATTAACATAATTATAGATTGCTGGATTATAGAAATGCTGGCATCTTCATTATTGAATATTTATTTTCTCGGAAAGGAAGTGAGCCCAAAAATTACTTTCAGCCCAATTGAAGTGCCCGTAAAAAGTAATTTCTCTGTAATTCAGCTCTATAAGCCTAAACTAGCTCTATAAGCCTCAATTTATTCATCGAAGAAGGATTTGGTTAATAACCTCGCCGAAATCTCGGCACGCTCGAAGCCAGAGACGAAACTTCCAAAACGAAACTTCAACCTGTACACGAAATACCCTCATTAGTCGACGAATTTGACGAGCCAGCGCGGACGTGTGGGAATTTACGTAGTATCGTACGAAAAAAAAAAGTCTAAGGAGCTTTGAGGCTTGCCGTCGACGGTGAAGCAAGAGCTTAATTACTCGCCCACCCCGCGCCTGTGTTCTTAACTCCAACGTTGCGACCTCGGTTTCGTGGGTTGCAGCCAATTTGTCGTGGCTGATAATACGCTTGCTATCATTTCGAGGGTAAAACATTTACTCGTGAATAACGCGAAGAAAATTGTTATTTTTTAATTTGAACTGAATTTTAATCGGTTAGTTCAGTGGATTCAATGTAATATGGTTTGATAATAATTATTTACTGCCTCCCAACGAAGCTATACGAGGTAAATGTCTGGAAGCGTTACCGCCGAAGGAAAGTTTGATAACTCGTGAGGCTGCTTAGCTATTATAAAGTCGAGATTGAGCTATAAATTTGAAAATTTACTTTGAAAGGGGGGGAGGGTGGATATTAAACGACGCGTCGAGGCAAGAGGCGAAGTGCACTGAATGAATAAGATTCGTGAGAGATTCTAACGTATCGTGTTATGCATTCCACATTTATCGACCACAGGTAATTATCTCGAAGTAGTTTGGATTTGCGATTAAATCAATTTTTTTTTCTACTCTGATAAGCCTACGAGGCAAAAGTCTGCAGGGTTTAGAGTGCAAGGGTTTGGCGAAATTTGGATTTTCGAAATAATGTCGATTGTTCCAAAAAGTTCGATTTTTGAAATTTCAAAAATTAGGTTATTGACTCGAAATTATATAAATTTTGGTTCAATTGAAAATCGGTTAAAATGCTGTCGAGCATTTTCATCGATTTCTAAAAAACACGATTCCGAGATAATCAAAGTTTAAAGTTTTGAGCCTACGTTTGTCGCAGATGGAATTAATTTTGTCATACTTACATAGTGCTCAGGTGCTCATGAAGTTAAGAAAATGTACTTAAGATTATGAACTTTCAGAAAATACAAAAAAAAATCAATATTTTCGACCCAAAGTAGATATAGCCCCTTAATTCAAGAACGAAAACAAAAATAAACGATAATAATGCAGATATTACGACAACTTAAAATTGATACGAGCTGCACCTAGATTTTTATCAAAAAATCATAAAAAAACGTTCTTGCATAAAATTTTTCCTGTTAATTTCTTCAAAAACTGTGCGTCACTTAAACCGTACACTTGAGCCACCATAGGTCATGAAGTTAAATACCCGAGGCTTCGTTTTAGCCCGAGGGTGGATCCGAGACGGGGCATCGGCGACAAATGTTTGAATTAAATGGAGCAACCGGGAGGGAGTGGTAAGCGTGCACGTAGAGCTCGTCGAAAGAATTTCTATTGAAGCTCGATGGGGCACCGAACCGCGGCCGTTTGTACCGAATGACTTGGCAGAGTCACCCTTATTACGAGCGGAAAATTTATCACGTGAAATTTTCCGTCGAGTATTTTATCCAACGTCGTGTAATTGCCAAAACGTTGCACCGGAATAGAGACGCTCAAAAATCACACGAAGATAAATGACTTTTCACCATTCATACGTTCTCCATACCTACATAAAATTCTACGAATGAATAGCGCGAAAATAAAATTGAAAAAAATTTGTCGTAAGCGAAGAAAAATGAAAATGAAAACAAATTAAAAAACAATAAGCCACATCGACGAAGAACCACACGAGTCCGAGGGTTCGGGAGATGAGAAAACGAATAAAATACGAATCCAGAATTTTTCGGTTGTCTTTTATTCGAGATATCTTGGTTTAAAGCGTTCTCAATTACGCAGCTGCTGACTGATATAACCCAGAAAAATAATTGATAGCAAACGCGCGTACACTTGTCTACATTGTACGATTTTTGTAGCGTGAATCGCGGCGTCTTTGCTGTTGGCATCTCGTGAGAATTTCGTTGCCTCACTATCGTCATCCCTTTCTTCGCCACGCCGCGATGTTTCTGCGCTAACCCCGCGGTGTAACCGAACGGGCCGCGCTTCCTTTCATTCCACCCGCGATATTAAACCCGGGGCAATTAGCGTTGGGGGTTGGTGTGGCACGGGGGTAGTTCGCGCGGGATTCACAGTGCCCGATCGGTGAGAACGGTGGGGTTGGCGCCGAGGCGATTGGCTGTCGGGGTTTAATCCCAAAGGTCCAAAACCACACCCACCGAACAACTCAATCCACCCCCGCCCGAATTGCGATACTCTTGCATTTACGTGTACTCGGATGTATGGCTACCGGAATTTTCTTCATGATCGATGAAGAAAATATGTATATTTGTTTTATATGAACGAAAATCTCATGCAAACATTTATTTATTGTTATTTTTATTTTTGTTCATTTTTTTTTATAAACATGAATAACGAAAGTGAAATAAGGGTTGTTAACATTTTTTTCGATAAGAGGAGAATAATTTGATTATGTTTTTGACGAAATTATGTAATTTGTTGTGATTATTGTTGTAATTCTGTGATTAGTTAGCGAAGTGAGGTCCTGTGTAGTGGCTAAGAAAAAAATCTGCAGCATCATCAGTCATTAAAGGAGTCATTGAACGTGAGATAAATGATTGGCTGTGGATTCTGGCCGCTAGGTGGGGTACAGTCAAAACTCGTCCTGGTCCGTGTATGTTACCGGCATGATCCTTTAAACAGGGCTGGTACTTGACTTTAAAAGGGTTATACCGCGTGAAGCTGAACTACTGACGATTATGATGCTTTCTAACGACTGCAGGCCGTTATGTGGGAAAAACACCCCCGCCACGACAATCTCTCGACATGTGAGCGGCAAGGCTCCGCTCTCGTCGGGTCGTGGAAGCGGTTTTGCTTATATTGCAGCAATAGCGTAACAAAGATCGGGGCAATGGCCGTGCAAAACAGATTGATTATTTCAGGCAAGATGGACGTACGACGAGAATCGATGTTGCACGTAAGCTCATGAGTCTTATTTGTTTTTTCGACATATCCAGCATCTAACAATGATCTCAACATGGTGTGCTACAGTCACGGGTCTTCTCGCTCTCGCCGCCGTGATTTATGACAGCGCTACCTCATTTGGACTCATTGCCTTTTCGTCGGTGTTGCCCATCGCTCTAACTTTATTCAATTTTTTGGATTTTCTCGATTAATCAATTATCGAGCAATAAAGGTTGGCGATAAATGAATTGCCATGGCATGAGACTCCCCGCGCAAAGTGCGCCGGTAATGTAGATTCCCACGTGCACCCGTTACCATGAAAAAGTGTCCAATAACGCAATAGTGGAAGAAGAAGATTGAAACACTTGCTTAATTTGCTTGGATCCGGCTAATCTCCGCTCCCTCGCAAAATACCGCAATATCTCTTTTTCAATTTTCGTATTTTTGAACAAAAATCGTCAAGGGCGCCACCATCGTATGACAGTCGTGCCCTCGCTCAGCATCGTGGCAGCAATTACAACAAAAATTGAAGGAATATTGAGAATGCTTTCTATTTCTGTCACGGCACTAATCAAGCGTAATTATGTCAGGCTATAGTTTTCGATAGATAATCGATTTCTTGATTATTTTTTGTCGTAACAAATAATAGACAATTATCAAAAAATCGATAATCTATCGAAAATAATTGAAGTATCGATTTTTTGCAAGAATGGTTTCATTTTTATTTTTTTTTCAACAGGGGACGATCATCACATAGTATATTTTTGAAAAAAAATCGTTTTTTTTCAAAATTAAAAATATATTTTCAAAAAAAATAAAAAATAAAAAATTTGTGCGGTCGTAGGATCCAAAAGATACTAAAAAGAATCATCGACTATATCGGGAGATAGAACTATTTCAATCCGCTGATTTGGGTTGGGGTGCCCTATATATACCAAAAACATACGGAGGAAATTTCGTTTGCCAGCGCTCGTAGCGGCCGCTCTCGAACTTCGCTATTTAACGGATTTTCGTCCCATATTCCGGAACCGTAGTCCATAGTTCACTCTCCTGTTATCTACGCTACCTGTTCTCCGTTAGCAACATATATGTACGGCAATTACGCGAAATCACACAATCAACGAATAAGAATCCATCAGCCTTACGAAACTGCCGACGAAAGCTATCGAAAAATCGCTGTCAATCGTAAAATTTTCAAGTGTCGTCCAGTGGTCTCGTGCCGCCGGGTATTCCTCCGATGTAGGCAAACGTTTCCGGTTCATGAAGGTTAAAACTCGATGCTACGAAGTTCACGCCACCGCGACGTTGACGTCGTAAGTACAGGTTGACATTTCCAAAAGAATCCAACTCCTGTGCTATCGCCGATAACGTTGCACATCATATTTTCGCAACAATGTCAAGCGGCGGATAAAAAAATTGTTCTGTCGCAACAAAATTCGGGAAATAAAGTCGATCCGTCGTGACCAAACGGCCGCGAGGTTCGTCGCTCCCGAGTTTAAGAAAAAAAAACAAAACAAACGAGCAAAACAAAAGAAAAATGTCGAAAAATTTGATTATCGTAATTTGCGTAATCGCGTACGTATGTACGCCTCACAGATGCACCGAGGCCCGTTCCGTTCCCAAAATTTCAATCATGGACGAGATGAAAGGGGACAAAGAAATTTGCAAAGCGGCCGAGCCTCTGCGCGATTCAATTTTTTCAAAAATATGCGAAACCGTGAATTTTCCGGACAACGGCACGATTTTGAAACTAAACAATTCGGCACAATTTCTGTGTCTGGGTCTCTACGAGAGAATCGTCAGATTGTGTTATTTGGGCAGTTTGACGAACAAATCTGTCTTGCCCTCGAAGTCGTCCGATTTCGATGCGGAGGTACGGAAAACATTGCCGCAGGACGAATCTGGGGTGTTTGGATTTTGCAGCAAATGGGACAACGTTTATCCTCCCAGATACGAGAAGACGAAGAGCTTGGTAGCTCAGCTGGAACAGTCCCTGAAGAGCTCCGTAATGTGCATCAAACTGTGTACAGACGCCGATGGCAAATTAATTCCGGTGTGCTCGTCACTGGCGACGATGGACAGGATGAGCAAACTCATGGGTGAGCCACAGGGCGGCGCGTCAGGAATGCCGAAGGCTCCGCAGGCGGTTGCTCGAGATCGGCCGATTGTGCCAGTCACTACGGCGCCCGATAACGAAGCCAAGGCTGGTGCAGAAACTCCAATTACCCAGGGAAAGGCGGAGGGTGGAGCGGCCAAAGCTTCGCTCGATACATCGGCGGGCGTAGCGCCTGAAGAGGCACCGAAGGCTGCTCAGCCGGTGAATGTGGCTGAATCGAAGCAGGAAACAAATCCGGAAACAACCGGAGAAGATTCGTCCAAAAAGATGCAAACCGAACAAGCGGAAGGTGCGATCAAACAGCTCGCGGAAAATGTAGCTACACTTGGTAATTCCTCGGTTGCCGCTGCAGGTATTCCCGACAGGTATAAAGAAATGGACGAGTCGAGCAAACTGGTGAAGGTTGACACCGAAGAAGGGAAGGAAAAGCAATCTGTGGAAAAAACTAAGCCAGCTGGCATCGACGATTCGACCAAGAAAGCGGCGGCATTGGCTCCGGCGACTGGCGGTGCAGCGGGAATTGGTGAGAATCGAGCAGCTGACGGCGAAGATGTCACCGGGGACTCAAAAACGGATGTGATATCGCAACACACGCAGGATGAGCCTGAGGATCAATTTGGGGGTACTTATTTCTTGATTGGCTCAATCGACATCAATTGCGATATAAAATTTTAATGAAATTGGAGTGAAGTCAATTTTAATTAAAATTATCATTAAAGTAAAAATTCCAAGTTCTAGAAATTACTCAATTAAGCAGTGAAAAATTCTGAATTAATTCATGTATTGTTATTTTATCGAGAACTATCATTCCTTAAGGTTTTTAAAACCTTGGCGATTTAATATCCGTCCAGTAAAACCTAGATAAGACCTAAGGTTTGTGTTACGTCTCGGTATCATTTCGATATGATTAAAGCTATCCGACTGATAATCCTGTTATCAATTTGCAGCCGCCGATCCTCTAGATTCAATAGGTAAGAAACTACTCCATATCTTTTCAGACATTTTCCATCAATGAAGTCTACAATCTTACCTTGGACTATTCGATTGCTTGTAAGATTTTTCTGACACATTCATTTTAATTGTAGATCCTATACTGATTGATAACGACGACGAAAATTCGGTCAAACTAACGGATAAGCAACCGTACATTCCTCGTCTACCGGGCATCCCGGACGAGGACGATTCCCACTTCTTCGGTTACTTCACGTTCTTCGGTTTCATATTCATCGCCGGTTACTTCGGCTATCATAATAAACAAAAGGTACAAATTCAAAACTTTCGTTTCGCGTTTGTCATGAAACGAAAATCAACATGACAAACATATCTTAGAATTGTCGGATCAAAATGTCGAATAATTTCGCAGCGGAATAGATGCGAATAAAATACGAATAGATTTTTTCGGTGAATAATATCGATTTTTTATTCGTTACAAAAACAAAATTTGAAGAATCTATTTAATAATCTCTGAATTTATTAATTTATAATTTATAAATTTGGAAAATTAAAATTAAAATTAAAATTAAAATTAAAATTAAAATTAAAATTAAAATTAAAATTAAAATTAAAATTAAAATTAAAATTAAAATTAAAATTAAAATTAAAATTGAAATTAAAATTAAAATTAAAATTAAAATTAAAATTAAAATTAAAATTAAAATTAAAATTAAATCAATAAAATTAAAATTAAAATTAAATCAATAAAATTAAAATTAAATCAATAAAATCAAAATTAAATTAAATTATAATCAATCTATAATCTATAAATTTGGCGTATCTAAATAGAGTATTGTTCGATGTATATACGTATTTACGCAGATTTTGGCGATGGTACTGGAAGGTCGAAGATCCCGAAGTGGCCGGAGTCGAAAGAGGCCGAGCACGGCCAATTACCGAAAGCTCGATTGCACGTTGGAGGAAGCGGTAACCTCCCAATGCAACTCCAACGTAACCCACGTCATATATTGATGACGACAAGTCCGCGCGTTCAGCGGAACGAAGAGTAAACGAGAAAAGGAGGAAAAAAAAAAAAAAAAAATCCGTGTTACAGTTCCACGCCGCATAATTCTGTAACATAGTGTTGTAATCGGTCGACGACGTCTTTTACATACGAGCACATGCACCCAATGCGACAAACGTGGTTTTCGACAAACCCGCTGCTACTCGCGTGGGAATTTACGAACAAAAGCCTCCGAAGACGGAATTTCGGACAATTATCATTATTATCATTATTTTATTTCATCCATTATTAAATATCCGCAGACTCTCCACGAAAAAAAACTATTTATTCGTTCGATCAATAAATATTTATATATTTATCAAATAAACAAATGAATATTTATTGATTTGCACGAAAAATTATTTAACCGTTCAACGATGAAATAATTTATTAATTTTTTCTTTGTAAATGAAAAGTAACGAATACAAAGTTACGTGAGTATCAGCGGGTTATCAGCGCGTATAGTCCGAACAATAGTAGATGCGCGTGATGAGCATAATCGATGTTCCTTCCCTGTATTTGTTTTTCGTTGTTTCTTTTTTTTTTTTTTTCATCCCGCATCTCTCGGCTTACATTGTCAGATCGAAACCCGAAAGCTCAGTTGGATGATTCCGTCATAAATGTACATAAGTTAGGTGTATCTTTGAGCAATGTGTCGATAACCCCATCCGCGGTCCTGGACTTGAATCGTCATTTATTATTATTTACTAGAAAAAAAAAAAAAAAAAAAAATAGAAATTTTTTTTTTTTTTTTTGTTGGTTAATCGAGGAAGTAACGTTCGATTGAGGGCACGTAGATGTGTGTCTGTCCGGAAATTCGGTACAAAAAGTGTCAAGGATTGCGGGAGCATTATCGGGCCGATTGTTTAAAATTTTTGTAACTCCTGAAAGTCGAGTGTAAAAGGAGAAACCTGTTTTACCGACGAATGGTAAAACCACGTCATATTTATATTATATATAATTACGTCTTTGGTTATTTCTCTCAGAGAAATAACCAAAGATGTCTTATTTCCGTTTACTTCTCAAGGTCGTGATTATCGTGTTAACCATTTTTTTTTCTTTCAAACAAGCAAAAATGTGATTTTTTTAGATAATAATTTAAACAATTGTTGTTTAAGTTTGATCTTGTTTTCTTTATTTTCTTCGAAAATACCGGTCGAAGCACAATAATTACGATTGTGATAGGTAATAAAAAATCGTTAATTTTTTGTTTCAAGCATATGACCCGAATTATCCTCACTTAGCAAGAAAAAAATGTTTCAACCCCTGCATGTAGCTGTCATAAATATTAAGATTACTATTTTCTTTCGTAAAACATGTTTCGCTTATTGCAAAAATAATCTCGTGATGTAAAGAAAAGATTTTAAATAATCGATTCGATATTTTCTCGCGCTTTTCACCGCTTTTTGTACCGATTTTCTCGAAGATCGGAGAAAAATACACAACCCTCTGTGGTAATCTCCTCTACGATTCAAGCGAATGGATTTTCAGTCATTTCGCGAGGCAAATTAAAAAAAAAAAAAAAAAACGATCGCATCAGAGCACAGCATTGCATAATTTAAACTCGAACTCGTTAGATTTACGCTACGAAAACAGTACTCTGTACATTAATTCACGATTTTTACGCCAATAAATGTTAAGAGGAAGTTTATTTTTCCTACTCGATAAAGAGAAAGTTTATTTTTCCTACCCGATAAAATTTCGCATTTCTTGCTTTCTCATAGAGAAAGCTTTGTTTTCGTGAAAAATTTTTTTTTCGAGATGTTCATGAAAACCTGTTCAGAATGTCCCAAAACATCTAAAAATCACATTCAGAAAAAATGTCCGAATGTATGTGTGTGCGTGTGTGTGTGTGTGTATATTAGGGCGGCTTGAGAAAAAACTTTTTGTTTTCTTTCAATCAAAATACATTCACGCCAAAGTATCTTCCATCAAGAAAATCGTGTCCAAAGATGAGCCCGATCGGACAATTTTTAGGGGTCGCGCAAGATTTTTCTAGTTTTCCCATTTGATTAACATGGGAAGAACGAGAAGTTTCCATTAAAAAAATCGTAGCTCCGCCAATTTTATAGGTACATTGATCCGGTTAGTTCCATTTGAAAGCTCTTGAAAAACCGCTTAAAATGACGTGCGGACCTTTGAAATCCGATTGCAACTTCCGTCGATAATTTCTTACGAAACAACAAAATTATTGATGGAAGTTGCAATGGGATCCCAAAGGTCCGCACGCCATTTTAAGCGGTTTTTCAAGAGCTTTCAAATAGTGAATAGTCGAATAGTCGAGCTCGGGAGGGGGAAAATCGTAATCGATTACGAAGTTTTTCGTTCGTTACATTATTTTCCCCCAATCGGCGTGACCGAAACGACGTCGTTTGACATTTTAACACGCGCGAATTCGGTTCGAGCGATAAATAATTCTTTTGAATTGAATTTACATTCGATTTAACGGCGATCGAGAAGCGAGTTCGAATTGCCTTCGATCATCGGCGTGCCAATGTTTCGGTTTAATCGAGATTTTTCGAACTGCCGACGCGGTAGTTATCGAAACGTGAAACAAATGTAATTACGTCGGTGATAAAGTAGAATTGAGAATCGTCAACGACGTCGATACGGTTTGTTTAACCACTGACGTTTGAAGATACGATCGTCGATCGGACGAACGCCCACGTTGGATCGAAAGATTGATGCATTTACGAGCGATCGGAGAAATCATTCGACGACGTTCACCGCAATCTCGAGTGTTCGTTCGAACATTGGATTTATTATTTTCTATTTTTGTTGTACACGATTTTTCGTACTTGAACTTTTGATGTTGATTTTTTTTTTTTTTTTTTGCAGAAAGTAAGATTTTACAGGAATTTAATATTTAATAATGGAGGAGAACGTTATTGAAAAATTCACAGCATTGGCTATTAAATTTTTTAATTCCATATTTTGCACTCAGGACGAGTGAAAATATCGTGATTGAAGCACGAACGATGTATTCGCTATTAATCGGTTCAATTACATCGATTTCGTCTTGTCGATCGGCTCGTTTGTGCACATAATAACACTGGTGATAGCAGTAATGAAAAAAAAATCGCGTCAAAACGGAATCGCAGAAGAAAAAAAAAAGAAAAAAAAATCATTGCGGCAATTGTCAAACACCGAAGAACAATTTAATTGCGCGTAACGCGACGATTCGGAGCTCGAATTAATTTTGTGTATCAAGAAATGTCTCGTCGAGAAACAATTGTTGATCCCTTTCAGTTCATTGAGCCATTATTTGTCTTTATTGCCTCTCACAATCGACATCCACTAAATCGAACAATTTTTTTTTTTTTTTTTTTTTTTTTCGTTCGTCCAATCTCGTTGAAATCTCGATTACGTACTGTCCTTGCAGTAAATGCCATCCGAGGTGTGAGCCTTTATCCAATTTAGATAATCCGTGTTTTTGACGTAAACTCCGGGCGATTTTGGTCGCGCACAACCGATTCCCCATGAAACTATACCTGACGAATCAAACGAAAATGTAAATGACAATTGTCGATGTTCGATGAATTTTCGTAATCGTTATTTTTTAGTAGCCAATTTTTTAGGGTTCCGTAGTAGAATAGAAAGTTTCATGGTTTAGAAATGTCCGTCCGTCTGTCGGCATGTCACAGTCCTCCTATTTTCCTAATTTGTGGCCCATTTATATACCGATTAAAATGAAATTTGGTACACAGACGTAGATCGATGACCCAAAAACAGAAATTATGAGATTTTTTGAAATCATTTTTTTTTTGGACGCCTCTTTTTTTTTTTTGGACGTCTCATACACTGAAAAGTTAACTCAACTTTTTTCTTCGCTTACCCCATTGATGGTGTCTTCAAATATATCCTCTAAAATATCACAATATCACTCTAATTTCTCAACTATCGATGCAAAAAATCTAAAAAAATTGCAGAATATATTTTTTGATAAGTAATCTCAAAAAAAAAAAACGATAACAAAAACTCTAGCAAAGATAGTTTACTAAAAATTTGTAAACAACCCTTTTTCCGGAATTTAACAAAATTGGCAACGTGAAATAATTACGGAACCCCATTACGCTGCTGCCAATTTTCAAAAATATCTTTTTCCCCTCTTAAATAGAAATAAAAATGTTTACCGATCGTTTCGTGCTTGCCGTCGTGTCTCTCGTAGAGCAACGGTCCGCCACTGTCACCCTGAACGAGAAAAAACAATGACGAAAATCAACGAAACTCTCAAGATGGTTAATTTGTTTAAAAAAAAATCGACGTTTAATAACCTGGCAAGCATCGGTATCGTCGGCATAAGCGCACAGCATGGATTCCGTTAGATGTTCGCCGAAAGAAGTATTTCTGCATGACTTCCAAGGCATAACCCTGAGGGTGGCTTTTCTGAGATATCTCGAGGCTTCTCCGTCGGTGGTGACGCGACCCCATCCGGCCACCTGGACCATGCGACCGGTAAAATCCGAGCCCTTGGACGGCAAACAAATCGATTTCACGGTGTCGCTGTATTTTACCGGATATTTCAATTTTATCAGAGCTATGTCGTTCGTATCGTGAAGTTCATCGGTCTCGAAATCCTTGTGAAGTATCACGTGACTTATGGGCACTATGTAGCCCACTCGGGGATTTTTTATGTCGTGCATGCCGACCCCAACGTCGAGGAAGTTGTGGTCTGTCCTGTTCGCCAGCCGGAAAAGTAAAAAATCGGCAATTAAAAAGAAATAATGATAATAATATCGCGTAGCGATGAATGATGATAACAGTTTGTTATGTTTTGTAGTGGAAGAACAATCTTTGCTATTTTTTTTTCTGGAGCATCGTTGAAAACGACGGGTCCATAAAACGGATGCAGATTTTGATTAAAAAATAGCGTTTCGAATTTGATCTCTGATTTTATAATTTGATTGATTTTCTGCTATTCGAGTGGAGAATCATGAAAATGGAAAGTTCAACCGGTTTTCTTGTTAGCTGCAACAGCCGACATCCAAGAATCATGTAGAATTTTATGCGGAATTCGCAAATTAAAAAAAAAAATGTAGTCGAACTTGTAACATTGAATGGACAAACCATTTAACACAATGTCCAGCCGTTAAGACGTAACGATCGTTTATCAAAGCACCTCCGCAGTGTAGAGCACTTTTGTGAAACAACGCAACGATCCAAGGATATTTGTGTGGCGCCGTCATCACCCCACCGACAATTCTGTTTGACACGCCGTCATCGGATTTGCCGCACTCTGTCAAAAAAAAAAAAAAAAACAAAAAAAATTAAATCATACGACACAAAAAAGTACCAATAAGACGGTCGGCAATTTTAATTACTGATAAATGTCACAATTGTTCGATTTTACCGCATTTTGTATCAACTCGTGGCCTCGAATACAGTTGAAGACAATTGACAGCCTGAAAGCACGAAAGACAAAATTTGTATATAAATTTAATCGAAAATTCCGAGAATCGAGAATTTTTTTAATTTCTCGATCGTCGATCAATCTTCTTTTTTTTTTTTTTTCAACGAACATTAAAAATACAAAATAAACTGATGGCTGTGAGTGCGATGCACGATTTCATTATTGTTGCAAGGCTTTTGTCGTCGCCACGCTATCGATTTGCGGCAGCTAACTGAACTCGAATCGCGGAACCGAACGAATCTATATATGCATCGATCGCCCGGCTTCGCCATCTAAGCCTAAAATCCCAATTCGATATCTCCCTCTTTCTTTCCCTTCCCACCGAGCTGCAATCGCTCTCGTCGGTCTTCGATTCGAGCGTCAAGTGGCAACTCTGACGCACTCGTGATGTTTTCGTTTCGTCGAAATAAATGTTCGAACGATTTTTCAAGCCTCCCCGGGTTTACCTCCACGTTCTTACGAATTTTCGTCGCTTCCAAACTTTTATCTCAATTTTCTCGCGATGAAAGCTTCGCGTTCGTAGAATATAGATTTTTTTTCCCGATATTTTCGAGTGGGAATGCTCGAAATGGTCCCAAACGTCGAAAAAATTGGTTTGACAAGAACTCGGGTGAGAATCTTGAAACATGCGAAGCTCTGTACCTCATGAATTATGCGAACAGGGAAACTGGGATTTTTGTAGCGAGATGTAGCAGAAACGTTCTTTACTCTGGTATAATTTTTTTTTTTTTGACGCACGGATTTTTGTAGTTTTATTAATCAGTAAATAAATGAATAAATAAATAACATAAAATAAAATAAATAAAAAAATATGCTTTTGTTGCATCAGTTGCACTATATTTTGAACTACTAATGTAAATAATCATTCCCAAGTGAAGTAATATTTGAGATCACTGAGGATCATTTGATAAAAGTTAATAAACGCCCGCTAATTGATTTCAAGTCGAATTCTTGATAATAATCGACGTTGTTCGAGTTTGCCCAACAGTTTATTGGTTTGTCTTTTATGAGACTCTAACTCAGAGAAAACTTAGAGAGAAGAATAAGTTGTAGGAATAAAGAAATAACGTGCAACTTTTTATCATGGACCTTCTTAAAAAAAAAAAATTCATGATCCAAATAAAAAAGCTTCAAGAATTTCAATGACGTAACATTTAATCACGAACTACAAAAAAATTAATGAAAAATAATAATAATAATAATAATAATAATGATAAGAATGATAATAATAATAATAATAATAATAATTCCAATAATTCTAATATAATAATTATAATAATATTAGAAAAAAAGGATTAGTTAACGATTCTCCTAATACGTTCATAAATAATAGTCAATGAATTTTTTAAAATAAAAAAATAACCATTCAGTCGACATCGAATCAGCGATGTTTCCCGGGATATAACAATTATGCATACATACGCAGAAGTAAGAGAATAAAGAAAAAAAACGAAAGAAAGTTATTCCGTCTCGGCTTCCCTCGAGCTTTTGGTCGCTGGGAAACGCGACAGCCAGACGACCGAAATATTTCGGGGCATCAAAATGAACGTCTTTTCATACGGTGTCAGTCGTAACACGTCGCGAATGGAAGCACACGGTTGGATCTTCATTTTTGCACAGCAGCCGGCGAGTGAATGATTTTACTTTCTTCGCCACGATTTCGAAGGGTGCCCCGGGCATGAACACCAGGCCATAACAGGAGGGTTCTGCGCGTGACGCACGTAAAAAAAAAAAAAAAAAAGGACAAGTATAATGAAGCGTCACGACCCTCGTCACCGTAGGGACAGCAAATGCTGTGGCAGCAAAACGTGGAAAACAAGACGGCGAATTTATGCGATGCAGCCCGGAAGTTACAACGAAACGTGACCTACGAGACAGCTTAAAAGCTTTCGGGTATCGTGCATTGCTTTTTGCTCAAGGATATCCTTATTGAAGGTCATGTCCGTGCCATTTCGTTCCAGCTCATATGGTCCACAGATAAAAGATAAGAATGAAAACAAAACGACATAAAAATAGCAACCCTCATTGTGATGATTTTGTTTTCTCGCTGGTTTCGGAAATTCGAGCGGTCAGTTTTGTTCCTCGGTAATCCGTGAACGACGCAGTGACATACGATACATGGGATCAAGAAATAAAGGTCTATTTCCTGTGATTTGCGAGTTATCGGCAAGATTCGGAGAAAAAAATATATGCATGAATGAAGAAAGGTATTGAAAGAAAATTCACGTGTCATTGAGAGCGATGAATTGTCTTGTATTTTTGTACGGGACGAAGAAACAAGAGATAAATTCCGATGTTGATATATTTCCGCTTCTACGATGCCACCCGAGACAATTTATTCCTCGTACGGCTGTCCGACTCTAGCGTCGAGCCCTTATGTTCTTACTTCGTATTCCGTTCGGGGGTTGGGATTATTGTTGGCGGGAATCGAAAATAAAATACACACATATTCGTTGGTACGAGAGGGGTGGAATAAGAAGGGTGTCTTATTATTGACCGACTTACAAATTAAAATTGATTAGTTCCATCGCGACTCAAGCCTGAGGGAATCGCTTCGGGTTAGCGACAGTAGTTTAGGTTCGCACAAGTCAGACCATTTTTCAATCTATCGCCAGTTTTTCGATCCGCAATTATTTCAATAAATGTCTACGACTACAATTGAACGAGTTACATTGTCTCACAGTTCTTCGAGTTGACGTTTGAATATAATTTTTGTTTTCAGACTCTATTTTTTGTTTGTCTAGCGTGATTGTTCAATCGAGTTAACGCCAACAATACATGGAATCTTGAGTCGTAATACTTATGATCCAAGGTACCATTGCCACCACGTCTGTGTAGAGACCGGGATAACCGTTCCCACAGCCGATTCCGGTCGAGGTCACTCCTATCAACTCGTATCGTTCTCGCGAGTTCGTGACTTGAAGAGGCCCGCCACTGTCACCCTTGGAAAACGAAAACGGTTGTTCGCAAATGTTCATTTTTCGTTTTCAAGAGAATCTTACAGTTTTATTCGGTCCTATATCGTAATTGTTTATTAATGATACAATGACTACCAAAGCAATTTGACGATCCAATAAATTAAAAAAATGAAACAAAGAAATGAATCAATAAATAAATAAATAAATAAATGAATAAAAAATAAATAAATAAATAAATAAATAAATAAATAAATAAATAAATAAATAAATAAAAAAATAAAAAAATAAATAAATAAATAAATAAATAAATAAATAAATAAATAAATAAATGAATAAATAAATAAATAAATAAATAAATAAATAAATAAATAAATAAATAAATAAATAAATAAATAAATAAATAAATAAATAAATATATAAATAAATGAATAAATAAATAAATGAATGAATGAATGAATGAATGAATGAATGAATGAATGAACGAATGAATGAACGAATGAATGAATGAATGAATGAATGAATGAATAAATAAACAAATAAATAAACAAATAAATAAATACATAATTACCGCGCATGCGTCCCGATTTCCATCGTTCAGCCCAGCGCATATAACGGTGACAATGTCATTTTGACAGTTTTCAGGCTTGTAAATTTCTATATTCGCCGCCCGTAGAATACATACTTTCCCAAATACTTCACTATCCGCCAATCCCCAGCCTAGAACAGTAGCGAAAGATCCTCCGAATTTCTTAGCCGTGCTGATTCTCGGTTCTACGACCGAGATCGAACGGATATCAACGATTAATAATGCGCGTCGGGCTGTACAATTTTCGTCAATTCATCGATTTATCTTTCTTACCGATTTTCGGTAGACAGATCGGTCTCACAAATTTGTTGAACGACACTCTCATGTTCAAACGTACGAGCACGATGTCGGCGTATTTATTCGTCTTGATGTATTTCGGATGAATTATCAATTTATCGATGGAAAATCTGACGGTACTCGAATCCGATCTGCAGATGTCGTGCTCTCCGACGATTATCTTTATCTCCTTATCTTTGTAGCTATTTAACGAACGATGTGTTTGCGAACAAATTGTTTTTACTCACGAAAAAATACATTCACAATTGTAACGTAAAAAGAAACATGAAATAAGTTACTCGAAATTCAAGCTAGGAGTTAAAACGCATCTTTGAATTATCATCAGACGTCATTATCACTCATTTAGAGTAAACAAACGAAGGAAAAAAACGAAAAAATTAAAAAATGTAATGTAAAACGGAAGTGAATGAAAAGTTCTAAACGACGATCGTTTGGATTTTTTATTTCCAAAATACCTTCGGGCAGTGAAGCAGTGAGCGGCTGTGAGAACGTATCGATCGTTTATGAGAGATCCACCGCAAAGTTCGGACTCGTTGGCTGTTATCAGAACCATCCACGGGTATTCGTTTTCCGTTACTTGCATTCCACCGACGATACGAATATCACCGACCGTCGCTACGTTCTTTCGTCCGCATTCTAATTGATCGCAAAAAAAAAAAAATAAAAAAAATATGAATAAATAAATTTAAAAAATCGTACTTGGTAAATTCGCAAATTTCTCATCGACGTGAGAAACAATAAATTACCGCAGAATTGATACGCCGAACTTCCGTAGGACTCGTCAAGCTGTCTGTATCGTCGACGAGCGATTGTCGATCTCAATCCTCGCCGTGCGAATAAAATCAAAAATATCAATATTTTAAAAATCAAACCACACAATTCCATCCTCGAATAAACAAAAAAAACGTTTTTTTTTTCTTTAAGAGCGTTCACTAGCGAAGTGTTTCTACCGACGTTGCGAACTTTTCAGTTTTGCCGAGTAGAACGATTTTTTCACAAGCTCGCGGAGTTAACGAGTTTTTTTAAAAGTCTATTAATAAATAGGCCGTCTTTGCGTTATCATCGAGGACGGTAGATAATCGCTACGCGTCCGGTGGCCCACATAGCAGCTGATAGGATTTTAGGAGTTTTCCAAGGTCTCAGATGTGTGTTTATTTTATTTTTTGTACGTTTTTATTTCGTTTTTCAATGTGACAGCCAAGCCGATGGTTTTTCTTCAATGCGTAATTTATTTCAATGTTTTACAATGTGGTCTCGTAGTCAAGAAAACAATGCGTGGATAAATATTAAATACTTTAATAAATAAGTAAAAAATAATCGGCAAGAAATTTGCGTTATTCAATTATTTCGTGCAGTAGCAAGCCTCTTTGGTATTGGCTAGAATCCAACTGAGATGAGGTCCGACTTGGGTAAAGACCGCAAGTCTCGGCTTATCGTCGCAAACATTCGTGTCTGCGATGATGCCTGTTGAAAAAAAAATCATACGCAATGAATAAATCACTTCGATGCGACTCAATGGCGATGATGTTAGATAATTATGTTTGGATTATTACCAACGAGATCGTAGATTCCGGCATACGATCGCCATAGCAATGGAGAGCCCACATCGTTCTGAGCAAAAAGATAATAACAATTGATAGATCGAATCAGCAATTTTCATCGCTGGAATAATAGCGGTATTTGATATGAAAGAAAATGAATTAAAAATTACCGCTAAAGTCATCGATTTATCGACCCCACGTTTTTTAAAATAAATATGTTATCAACGACGCTGGATTAAATTGAAATTATTTCCACCAGTACTTAGGTACTTGAAAATGTTCATACAAATGGTGTGAAAAATAATTTAAACATGTTTGATATTGTTTTGAGTATCATAATTGAGTATTACAAAAATAAGCTGCGGAGGAATATCAACAGTTGTAAGATTCGTGGACTGTCGAATAATTATAAGTCAGTATAATAAAATGATATGAATGAATTATTGGAAGAATTTGTTCTATTTGTGAAATTGCAAAAAAAAAAAATTAATATCTCACGACGCATATGTTGGAAGCGCTGCCAAGAACTCCGACGCAACCCGAGTACTCGTGAAAGGTCGAGGCTTCAATGCCGGACTTGATGCAAGTGTCGTGGGCGAGAATGGGAAGTCCCAATTTGCGGGGAATGCAGGTTCGAGTTTGGATATCATCGACGGGTTGGCCCTCGGCCCATCCGACCACGGTACCGACTTGTCCCAGATATTTCGAGTTCGGATTCGGCATGCACACCGGGGATATTCTCTTGTCGAATGTGACCTGTCGGCTCAAACGTATCAAAGCTATGTCGTGAGTGTGAGACTTCGAACTGTATCCCTCGTGACGGATTATAGCCTCGACGCTCGAATTCAGCGAGGACACGTCCACGTTGCAGCGATCGTTCTCGCCCAGGGAAACTTTTATTTCCGATGGTGTTGCTCTGCACGAAAAATTTGTTCCAGTGAAAAAAACAAGACAGAAATAAATATATGAATGAATTAATAAATTAATAAATTAATAAATTAATAAATTAATAAATTAATAAATTAATAAATTAATAAATTAATAAATTAATAAATTAATAAATTAATAAATTAATAAATTAATAAATTAATAAATTAATAAATTAATAAGTTAATAAATTAATAAATTAATAAATTAATAAATTAATAAATTAATAAATTAATAAATTAATAAATTAATAAATTAATAAATTAATAAATTAATAAATTAATAAATTAATAAATTAATAAATTAATAAATTAATAAATTAATAAATTAATAAATTAATAAATTAATAAATTAATAAATTAATAAATTAATAAATTAATAAATTAATAAATTAATAAATTAATAAATTAATAAATTAATAAATTAATAAATTAATAAATTAATAAATTAATAAATTAATAAATTAATAAATTAATAAATTAATAAATTAATAAATTAATAAATTAATAAATTAATAAATTAATAAATTAATAAATTAATAAATTAATAAATTAATAAATTAATAAATTAATAAATTAATAAATTAATAAATTAATAAATTAATAAATTAATAAATTAATAAATTAATAAATTAATAAATTAATAAATTAATAAATTAATAAATTAATAAATTAATAAATTAATAAATTAATAAATTAATAAATTAATAAATTAATAAATTAATAAATTAATAAATTAATAAATTAATAAATTAATAAATTAATAAATTAATAAATTAATAAATTAATAAATTAATAAATTAATAAATTAATAAATTAATAAATTAATAAATTAATAAATTAATAAATTAATAAATTAATAAATTAATAAATTAATAAATTAATAAATTAATAAATTAATAAATTAATAAATTAATAAATTAATAAATTAATAAATTAATAAATTAATAAATTAATAAATTAATAAATTAATAAATTAATAAATTAATAAATTAATAAATTAATAAATTAATAAATTAATAAATTAATAAATTAATAAATTAATAAATTAATAAATCAACAAATTAATAAATTAATAAATCAACAAATTAATAAATTAATAAATCAACAAATTAATAAATCAATAAAATGTAACAAACTCATTTATATTAAATTACGCGTTTCTCATCGTACCCGATAAGTTGACTGGCTGATGTCAAAACGTAACGATCGTTGATCAAAACCCCGCTCACGACGATTCCTTTTTTCACGTGAATATTTGCGAGCCACGGAAACTCGTGCGTGGCCGCAGGTTCACCGCCGATATAACGGGCACTTCGACGATTCGATCTTCCACATTCTGAAAATTCGTCGAGTCATCAATTGTTTCAATTTTTTGATTTACACTTAATTTTATTCGTGTAAAATGTTTATTTTTTCGTTACATATTAGGGTCCAAGATTTCGGAACGTTATTTTCGACAGTGATAAGCTTACCGCAACCTCTGATTCTTCCGACGACAAAGTCGAAAATTCCACGTGCATTTCTCGTACTATTATTCTTGAAAACAAGAAAAGAGAGTGATAATAATAACAATGATAATAATAATAACAATAATAATAATTATTATTATTATTATTACAATATTATTATATTATTAATAACAATAATAATAATAATTATTATTACAATATTATTATATTATTAATAACAATGATAATGATAATAATAATTATTATTATTATCATTATTATTGTTATTATTATTGAAATAGGAATTGTGAAACAAAATCGAAACGGTAATCTTGTGAAGAATTGTGTCTTTTCGTATTTTACCTTGGCTTCGATCGATGAAATCCCAGCCTGTGGAATGGCAAAATAAACGACGATAACGCAGACGAGGTACTTGATGTACTCCTGAAGATACATGATTTCGTCTCTCGACAGTCAAACCTCGTACCGTAGACTCGTGTGGATCAACTTGGCGTTCGCGAATCGACTGCTCGACTCTCGTCGAAGATGTTACCCTCATCTCGCTATATAGCGGGACTATCGTAACCCGCATCCGAACACGAGTCAGCGTGTACCAAGCACCTCCACACACATCCGCCTTTGCCTCGCCTCAACCGTCCTTTCGCGTTCGCGGAGAGGAGAAATACATGTGTATACGTATATTTATTCATATATATATATATATCTATGTATTTGTCTTTTTATTTCGTCCTTAAGGCTCTTCATGCGGTCAGTCGATGACCCAGCAACGCCGAGTCCCGTTATTCGGCTCATTCGCCAGTGGAATAACAGGGATCAGCGGGCTAAGGAGCAAACGAGAATTCGATTTCACAGATGCCGTTGAGAATCTTCGTTCCCATCTCAACCTTGGTCAACATAATCAACATATCGAACGACCATTCGTCAACAATTTTGTTTCTACTGACCCACGAAGCGACTAGCGGTAATCGATGAGGAATAAAAACGTTTGACAAATTGAAAAAAACATTGGTTCGAATCACGAAGAAAATATTTATTCGTACAAAAATCCAAATGGAAAAATGGAATGTGAAAAAAAAAAAACATTGAAATTTAATAAATTAATTTTGTTCCTAAATTAAATATATTGGCAGAAAGAGGGAGGGAGAGAGAAAGAGAGAAAGGGGAAAATATGAAGGGTTGAGAAACGTGCAAATCTTTCGAGACTCGCGAAGTTATCGACTTGGGTGTCGTCGAGTATATCGGAAACGTAAAATAAATTGTATGTCTAGGGAGTAATTCGATCGAGTGTCGCAGTGGCGCCTCGACGTGA
Source organism: Sussaba pulchella (assembly GCA_963971145.1). Taxonomy (NCBI): domain Eukaryota; kingdom Metazoa; phylum Arthropoda; class Insecta; order Hymenoptera; family Ichneumonidae; genus Sussaba; species Sussaba pulchella. The sequence goes on along the minus strand of OZ020174.1, from coordinate 3,643,604 downwards.
AGCTTTTGATAAAATTGATATATTACAGACGAAATAAATGTCATGATAATTGTCATACAGCAATGAATGTTTTTTTTTTCTGGGTAAGATTCGATGACGATTGAGAATTATCAGTTATCGCAGAAGCAGCCGTCCTTGGAGTTTTCGAGTATCCAGCCGAGAAAACGCGTTATTCGGGTGTACACTCCTGGATATCCGGGTCTGGCGCAACCGTTTCCCCAAGAAACGACACCGATTTGCTCGTATTTCTTGTCCTCTCGTTCGGCGATTAAGGGACCACCACTGTCGCCCTATAAATATCGAATTGGGGGATTAAAGATCGAATGTTAAACGCTGCAGTGTTTTGCGAGTTCTCACGTGCGTTATCAGTGATACGAGCCACATTTAGGAGGAACTTGGATTATCGATTATTCGGCTCTCTTACCGAAGATTTATATAAAAGAAAAAACTTATATGTGAGAATATATTATAATAAATTAATGTAATATTATGTAGAGAAATAAAAAATAATAATATCAATGTAAGATGTAAAAATATTTGAAAAATAATGAGGAAACAATGTTTAATGATGGATAAACGGTGTTTGTAAGTTGTGGCAGAACAGAAAAATTAATAGATAAGTTAAAAAATAATAATAATCTCCGGACCCAACATTTTTTTCTCAATCATGATCCAATAATTTAATACCTTGCTCCCACAAAGCCTTCTTGAGCAATGAAACAATTCCTATTCCCAAGCTAACAAAGCGCCAAAAAATTGCAACTGTGCAAGATATTTAAAAAAAAAAAGTCAAATCGGGATGGAAGCCCATCCTCTGGAGAAAATGTCTAATTTTTAAGATACTCATGCGCTCCATTGGGATAAAATTCCAATGATATCTGCCCGATTTCGTAATTCAACCATCTCGAATTTTCTGAAATACTTTTGGTCCTTAGTAAAATCCCATCAACACTGTCAGAAATTAATTATAACCGCACCTGACACGAGTCGCGCTTTCCATCGGCATATCCAGCGCACAACATATTGTCGGATATCATTCGAGGACTGTAGCTCGTATTGCGACAATCCTGAAGGCTCATGACGGGTACTTCAACCTCCTGAAGCACGCACGACGTTTTTCCGCCCTCGTCCAGAGTTCCCCATCCCGAGGCGATCGCATTCGTTCCCACATAGTCATTATCTGAAACAATAATAATAATAATAACGATAATAGAGTAGAACAAATTTAAGCACTGTATGAGAAATGAAAAGTAATAAAAAGTACCCGTATGAGTGGATACAATTTCGCGGGGCCTCTATTGTCCAATGAGAATCTCGCGTTCGGTCGGTGACCACGAAAAAAAAAAAAAAAAATATTGCCAGACAAAAGCGGAAGTGTTTCGATAATCGCAACAATATTTTTTTTTTCTTTTTTTTCAACTTCGCTTTCTCCTGTTTTATCGCTCATAGTATTATGAGCGGCGTGACTAACAAAGCTGCGTTATGCAAGTGTTTGGAATTTAACTGAATCTTATTTTAAATAGTACCAAAAACTTGGTGTAGCCTGATAATAATTATTCTTACAATCGATTTGTCTGCCGTGATAGAGCGTTTGCACCGTAAAATCGTTATTTCTCGAAAAAAAATGGTAGACTCATGCGGTTCCGAGTCCAAACCACGGAAGTATTTTTTTCATGCGTGAATATTAGGGTGTTTCGCACAAAAAAAATTCCTGCGAAGTTTTCATGTTTGAAAATTTATAAATAATAAATAAAAATAAATAATAAATAAATAATAAATAAATAATAAAAAAAAATAAATAAAAAATTGGGGCAACATCAAAAATACATCCTAGCAGGCTTATCTTTTTTCACGATTCTACGTGAACAAGATACTTAAAAACCCCCGATCACCGCAAAAATCAGATTTTTTTTTGGCGAAGCAGCCCAATAAATATAAAAATTGTATAAGTTCTCTTAGATTTGTTGAATATCGATAAATCGTATAATATATAATTTACCATCATGTAAATATATAATGACAAATATATAATTTATCATTATCTTCGAGCATTTTTTCCAGCACATAAAACGATGAGAAATGTACCTGATAATCGAGTACGAGTTCTGACAAGCCGTTCTACCGTATTACGCTCTACGAATCAATTAACACTCGTCGAGTCGATTGCAATAAACGTGGCATTTACGACGGAGAGGAATGATATATCTTTGCGTATCGTTCTCGTGCGTTTGATTGATGGGATGCATTGACGTAACGGTGCTTTTACGTCCAATGGTGTTAAACAAATCGGAAAGAGTAAAAAAAAAAAAAAAAAAAACTATGTGGAATGAATAATGAGCGCCGTAGATAAGGAAGTGCGTTGTAAAAAATCGTTGAAGAAGAGCGCCAACGCAGTCCTCGATAACGTCGAGGATTCGAGTTAAGGCTGCTGTGGGGTTGTTTCGCATCTGTGCCACCTCGGTCGTTCATTATATTCTAAAATCGCGGGCGCAGCTCATTTATCCGATACCCGCATATTTCCTCGATTATTTACGACTCGTCTGCTGTAATCCGTCGCGTAACCAATGATAAAAAAAATATTCAACCGGGTCGACCGCGATTGCGCAACGTGACGGAAGACTTTTGGACGATAATTGTCCGACGAGGCGTGAAGGGATGCGGCGACGTGCCGAAGGTGAGTATTCAAGAGATAAGGGATCGTCTTTTCGATTTGGTGTAGTAATTATTTGGTCATAATTTTTGGGGCTCCGTGAGCGACTAGGAAGCCTTAAGGTCTCGTCTTCCAAAGTTCGTCTGTACGTCTGCATTTCACAGCTCTCCGATTCTCTTATTTTTATACCTATTGAGATTGAATTCGGTATAAGGGCGTAGATTCCAAAAACAGAAATGATGAAATTTCGCAAAGAAATATTTTTTTCGACCTCTTCCCCATAGACCGAAAAATGTACTGAACATTGTTTTTTTCCTCGCCCCATTGAGTAGGGTGTTTTTGAACATCCTATGTAACTGAATAGTCGATGCAAACAATCGGAAAAAAATTCAGAACGTTGCTTTTCATTAGTACTTTTATTGGGAAATTAATCAAACACTGTAACAAAAATAGCTCATGGAAAAATTATAAATAAATCTTTTTCGGAAGCATGCTAATATGTCAAGGTGAATTGGTTGTTATTGCGTGTCTTAAAAATAGCTACGGAGCTTCATCATGTGCGTGATAAAGCTCCGTATGATTCGAACAGGCCCTTGATCAATTTTCATTACGTTATATTGCTATGAGGATGAAAATAAACGGTATGAACGTTGACACCCGATTATTCTCATTCTACTGCCAATACTTGTACTGAAATACATCGAAATGCAAAAATATTCCTCAATTCCTAGCATTTTCAAAAAATCAAGAACAAACCGTTTTTTTTTCGTATGGAAAAATTACATTTTCTAAAAAATAATTCTGAAAAATCAAAATATTTATATTCCATTTCTAAATTACTTAATCAAAATTTAGTTACAAATTTATTACAAAATCTCGAATAATTATTATAAATTAATTTTTTTACTGTAAAAAAATGGTGATTCGACCACAGTCAACGAAAAATGATTATTTTCGTTTCTCGCCCGAATCGATATTGAAAAAAAAATGTAGATATTTTTCAATGACGATTGAAATAAAAATTTTGTTACCTTTGACGGTTGGCAGACAAATGGGTCGAATAATCTCGTTGAACGGAACCTTGTCGTTAAGCCGGAGCAAAGCGATGTCATTGTCAAAGTGTAAAAAGCTGAAATCGCCGTTGACGACGCGAACGACGTATCTCGTTACGGGTTTGATCGATTGGGTGCACGTGTCGTGCTCACCGAACGACACTTTGATCATGAACCACATGAATCTGAAAAATATACTAACGGATGATCGATTGTTCAGCTTTGATCGCGTCGATTAACGATGAAACACACGAAGATTTTCGTCTTGACCCCGGACGCGGATCGAAGTTCGGAATATTCGATGTTCCGACAGGTCATCGAATCGAATTAAAATGATCCGAATCGAAATGTTCCGAATTGGCACGGCAGCGACTGTCAAATGTCCCGAAAGATCAAAATCCAAAAAACGTATATATAGCTATAGCGACGTGGATCGTTAAATCGCGTGAAGATGGCAGCAATTCGACGGCGGATTGACAGATTCGGACAATAGTTTTGCTTTTTTGCGGCGTGTGAAAGTTTTGACCCGCCAATGGTTCGGTTTTCGGGATTTTTATCTTTCGGGACATTGACAGTCGCAGCCATGCTGATTCGGAACCATTTATCTTCGGAGCATTTCAATTCTAATTATTGATCGGTCGTAACGTTGAATATTCGGAGCTTCGAAAAGCACCCCTGACGCGTTGTTGAGATACGACACGAGCCCTTACCCTTTCACGCAATGGGCGGCTGTCAGCACGTAACGATCGTTGATCAAAGTTCCACCGCAATAGAATTTGTTCAAATACGAGAGTCTCGCCATCCACGGAAATTCGTTTATCTTCGTCGCCTGACCGCCAACAATCCTACTCTCTTCGTTTCGCATGCCGCAACCTTTTTCGATTTCATCAATCGCCACACGCAAAGTACGTCGAATAAATGACCGCGTAAAAAAGAAAAAAGAAATATAAATAAATTAAAAGTTAATATTATCATAAAAAAATTTGGTCATACAACATTTTCATCCGAATTAATAAGAAAGGGGTCGGGGGGGGGGGGGGGCGATCTATTATGAATTATGACATTCAATTGGACCTCGGAGGACAAAAATATCGAGAACAAGTAAGAAGGAAAAATATAATAATAATTAAAATTTATTCATACAAAGTTTTTATCCGAAATTCATTAAAAACAGATGAATTTTTCGAAAAGAAAAAGAAGTTAAAATGAAAATTCATTCATAGAACATTTTTGTAAGAGTTTATTGGAAAGAGGGGGAAAATTTCTTACGCAAATTTATATTGAATTACGAAATTTGATTAGACCTTGAAAGTCGTGGTAAAAAATTCAAACGCGAGTAATCCGAAAGTTTACTGAAATGCGTATATTTACTGCAGTAGCAAGGCCCCGGCGGACTGTCCGCATCCGGTGGCGGCTTGTTGCCAAATAGTCCAAAGAAGTTCTTCACGATTGTTCCACCCAAACGTTTATCCTGCGCACCAAAACCACGATAATCAATCAAATTATCCACAATCATTAATCCGATGAAAAAATCAATCATACTTGAAAAAACCACAAAAAAAAATCACATCATTCTTCCTCGACAATAATAAAAATCAGTCTCACCTGAAACAGTTGATGGCCATTGGCCGAGTTGACAACGACAGCCAATATCGCGCTGATCAAAATCACTCGAACCTTCATTCCAAATTCCGTGTCTGACAATTCGATTAAAATCAATCTTTCCCCGAATCTACTCGTCCTAATTAAAAAAAAAAATTGTGCCAAGCGAAAAAACGGAAAGATAATTGAAAAAAAAAAAAAAACAAAAATGATGTGAAATCGATAATTGATGGAATCGAGTCCGTAGCGAAGAGCGACCAAAGGTGACGAAGAAACGTTGAAGACTCTCGCAGCGTTGGTGGTTGAATTTGCGTCGTCGTTCGTGGCAATAGAGGGGGGGAATGTGGATGCTTCGCCGGAAAGTGGACGTCGTATCTACCTGCTGACCAGTTTGAGTTGGCATTAGAGTTCACGTTCATGGGCATGGGAGGCTTGCCGGTTCGCTCGTTGCTTCGGCCGATCGCCGATGTCACTGACCGTGAGGCCACACACGCCCGGATTTGCTCTACGTGTCTTGGCGCCGGCATTGGCGAGTCCGCCTGCCTCGGTAACAGCGACGAGAACGCCTTGCAGAAACCCCGAGAAGAGAATACGACGCGGCTTGAGACGGTTGAGAACGGGGGAAGGAGAAAGAAAGGTGGGATGAAAAACAGGATGGAAATACATTATGCAGATTGTATTTGCGGGATGGCAGCATGACATTTTTCAAGGGTGAGTCGTCGTCGATCTGCCGGTCATTGACATGTGTACCAACAATTCGGAAAATTGGAATACGCAAAGCTGAGAATATTATTATCATTGTTTATTTCTTTTTTCGGCAAGATTGATAATGAAAAAGTTTGGTTTTCATGGAGAATTCGTTGCAAAAACGTTGACGTTTTTGGGATATTGACGGGAGGTTGGATGATGCTTGCGAAGCGAGGGATGGAGGATTGAGGATGAAATTGTGTGTGTTTTTTTTTTTCGTTTTTGTTTATTTATCCGTCGGTTTGTCCGTCCGAGTGGTATGAAACGATGCTGGAACTTTTGTATGATACTGCGGAATGCAATTAAATTTGAGGGGGATTGGGCGGATGAAGAGCTGTGTTGTTATTGACATTTTAGTGACTGGTTGTTGGTACTTTGGTAAGAATGAAATCGTTTCGGTCACATTCGAGGCGAAGCATCGGGGAGGATTGAGATTTTTAATTAAATTTTGATTCGGAAACTACATTAAATACGTAAGATCATCGAAAAATGTATTTGCATGAACATTTTTAATCTCAACATTTTTTTTCCGATTACAAAACTATTTTTTTTTCTACGTATTTCGTGGGTGATGAGAAAGTCTCGAGTTTTTAGAGTCAGGAAGATCGAAAAATACACCAAAAAGGGACAAAAGTCTCATATAGGACAAATTCGTAGATGCTGTTTGCAGAATTAAAAGTCTTATAAATTTAAAAAAATGTTATTCCTGCAAACTGAAACTAGGAACGCAAATAAATTAGTCACGCACTTGTCATTGTTATAATTTATTAAATAATCGAAATACTCATTCGATCCCTAATAAATATAACATTTTATAATAATAAGTACGTCTTCGTTTTTGATTCTAAATAAAACAATCGACAATTTCGGATTTATTGATTTTAATTTGATGAAAAGAACTGCAATGAGATCGTATATTTCTTCACCGTTAATTTTGCTGGTGCAAGCGAATTACAACCACGTTAAAGCGAAATTCATTCTGCTGCAACGTGTAAGACCGGTTCGATCCTTCGATCGAGATCCAACAAGTCCACTCGTCTCACAATCGTTCCGCGAAAAATTTCTACCGCAATAGCTCGTAATTTCATTTCAGCGATTCGCACAGTTTCCTTCAGGATATATATAACATTTTTTTATTCGATTTTTCGATACTCTGTTTTTTCTCAATTTTTTTTGCTTCAAACATTTTTTTTTCACAGAAGTATCGATGAGCGTGACGTTGGTCGAAATTACATTCGACGTTACGGAATTCGGCAATCAGTGCGCGTAGGTTCTTCATTGTACATAAATCTACACACCCACGCGGCACGATGATGAATTCCACTTCCATTCCAACGGTTTCGGCTCGTTGTGTCGGTGACCAAATTGAATTTTGATCGCGCGTGACACAGAAACGCGAACGTGTGAATGTGCACTTTCGTTTGCGGTACACATATTTACGTCTCGGAATGATTCCCCGGTGTAAAATCAATTACAGTCGGTTGAATTGCATCGTCGAGTCTCGTTCGTGAACCGTTACACGGATCGTGCATCGATTAACCGGATTTCGACCGTTATCGGTCCGACACGGAGCGTCATACCGTACGCTTTATTCATCGCAGCAAAAGCTTGCGACGATCAGTCCTCAATTCTTCTTCCGTTTATCATTCTGAAGCCTATCTTCTTGTTCGAATAAAATAAAAATATAATAAAATATTGGTATATAGATATATATATATATTACTAAAACTGGATGCTTCTTCTGTACGTGGTACGTATGTGGCGATTTGTTATATAAATAATTTGTTCAATAAATAATTCACGTATTTCGACGTTATCACTGGCGCGGAAAATTGATTGATATCTATTTTGGTTTGACTCTCGTAGATTTTTTTCCTATTCACTTGATGCACTGGCACGTGTCGTTTATATTCGTGCGAATCCAATTGAGGTATCTCGTCACGCGAGTATAGACTCCTGGATAACCTGGTCGTCCACAACCTACACCCCATGATACGATTCCTAATGGGAAAAAATCCATTATGCATAAAATAATAATAATAATAATAATAATAATAAAAATAATAATAATACCAATTGTTGTATATTATTATTTTTATTATATTTATTTTATGAGTTATCGGTAGATTGACGAATTTCTATTATTTATTATATATCATCATTTTCTTTTCTTTTCATCGATGATTTGAAGAAATCATGATTTTTTCATGAATCATCGAAATGTAAAATCATGTAAATTTGTTTATTGATTTTTACCTGCAAGCACTTGCTTATCACCATCCTGGACAATCAGTGGGCCGCCACTGTCGCCCTGACAAGAGTCGTGCGTACCTTGTCCCGCGCAGATCATGTTATTGCTAATTCTGTTTGCTCGATACTTCATCTGCCGACACTGGGTCAAACTGAGTATCGGCACTTTGACTTCGTGGGCGACAGGCGGCAACGTTCCACCCTCCATTGTTCGTCCCCAACCCACGACCGTGCCCTCTTTACCCGCGGGATCCGATCCTGTACGAATGAAAACAAAAATTACAATTAAACGTCTGAATAATTATCATTTTTTTTCCGTACATCAATGATTATTTTTAATAAAATCGGTCGATTGAATATGTATGATATTGAGTATAAGAATTTTTTTTTAGTCACGGTGTAGAACTTTTCAGTTTAGGTCTGTGTGAAAATCCACAAATGCGTAACACTTTTTTGCGTTTAAATAGAGATAGGGAATTTTTTTTAAATAACGCAGGAATAAACATATCTCATGCATTGAAATTTTATGGACTCTCCGGCGATGCATGTTTTTTTACATATATATATCAACTTTAGTCAAATAGTTAATAAAACAGCATAGCACATTTTAATTTTACCGTGCAGTAAATGTAGAATAAATTATCAATGCACATACGTGTGTAACACATTCGTTCAATTTCAACATTCAACGAGTCCCAAAATCTTACCTACGACCGGTAGACAAATTGGTTTAACGGTTTTGGAAAATCTAACAGACTTCCGAAGTCTCAACAATGCCACGTCATGATTGTAAGTATTCATGTCGAAATTTTTGTGACGAACGATTGCACTGACCCTCCTCATGATAACCGGTCGGTCGGGAGACCTGTACTGGTCGTTATCACCGAAGATCACTTGAATCTTTTTTCTCATCAGTCTAAGAGAAAAAGAACAAAATCGAAGACATTTAAAAAATTTTAAATCCGTCTAATTTACTGGCGGTTCAACGATTGAAGCTTTTTAGGATGGATGGGAGAAGGACTAACTTGAAAACGCAGTGGGCGGCTGTGATAACGTTGTCGGGATCGAGAGCGCTGCCTCCGCAGTGGAAACGGCCGTCGTAAAATATACGCACCAACCACGGATGTTTGCCAAATTCGAATGGCAAGCCACCAATTATACGATCTTCCTGAGTCGCGATGCCGCATTCTGAAAACGTTGCACATCATCTATAGACACCTCTATAAATTACCTCCTATACGGTCATTAAAATAAATGAAAATTATAGTAGATCTAAATACTTCAAGAAATTATTAAACTCTTCGAGAAAACAAAAAATGTATTAATCTCCTTGCTTGGAATAATTTTTTTATGCAACAAAAAAATGTATTTCAGGATAACAACGTCAATAATGTGTCTGTGGTATTATAATATCCAGGCTTCTAGGAAATATAGTATTTTTTGATTATTCGATGTTCAGAATATTGTCGAGAAGCCGGATTTTTTTATTAATTTTGAAATTAGCGTGTTTTCACATCTGCTAATAAATAATAATACACTGCAAAAATTGCTTTCTCGTGTCATTTTTTCGTTAATTGAATTTTCTAATTACATAAAATGTTTTTCAACATTTTTTTATCGAACTGAATGCCATGACAGCCACTTGCGTCAACATTAAAAATAAAAATTATCCTCACTGCACAACAAAAATTGCACGACTAGAGTTATTTGGATAAAAATAATTACGCAACGAAATAGAAGCTGAGAGTGACAAAACTCACCACAAGTACAATTACGTTTTAGCTCATCACTTTCACTAGAGTCATCCCTGACGATGTCCAAGCCGAAAAGTTCGTCGAATAGAAAGCGCGAGCTTCGGTTCGTCACGAGCGCCTAAAAAGAAATTAAATTAAAAAAATCCGATATAATTATTCGTGGTACGAATAAATGTGTGTGAAAAGCCGTTCACTCCAATCATATATTAAAATGTATTTAAACCAGAAAAAATATCTACGTGCATGTATATTAAACTGGCCGTTAAGAACAAAATGTTCTTCTGCAAGTCAAAAAATCCGAAGTTGACCTAAAAAAAAAAGTCTCAAAGGTTCAGCTTTCTATCTTAATATAAAGAGTTTAATTCTTCTGGCTGCTTGATAAAATATTGACGTAGCCTGCTACCAAACTTTCAGCTCTTGCCGCAGCGTCATTGACAATTTGTAATACTCCAACAATGCTCAGACCATTCTGAAAATCATCGTCCAGAATCTAAGTTGCAGGATCTTATCACAGAAAATTCATATTAATTTCGGGCCTCTCGAAATATGTCAGTGACTGTGAACCGATAATACCATCTATTCCTCTATCATGTAGTTGTTTAATGTCCTTAGAACGAATGAAAACGATTCAATCATTACACAATCCCTTGAAACCAATCTAAAACTTGGAGGGTCTTCTTTTTTTTTAAGGTCAAATTCAGATTTTTCAACAATGAGGATAAAACTTTTTCTCACCGGCCAGTCTAATCCATATGCAATTATGCATATACACAAATATATCCAAAAAGTTATTCTCCGTATCGTCACCGCAGCGCTCACTTTCTGAAACGTTTTATAGCGAGTTCACGGGCGCCGCCGAGGGCGTTGACGGCTTGAGCCGAGAGAGCATCCGAGAATAGTTATCGTCAGCTGCCGAAGAAAGAAGCGCGTAAAACGAGAGAAAGTGACCATGATTCGAATTCCGTGTCAAGGTCCGCTGTTGTGTCTCGTAAAATCGATCGTTCGGCTTGTCACAACTATCGTTATAGTCAACGGCGCTGACAATCGTGCATATTCTCATTCTTACGCGTGCCCGAGCATCGTTAATGCGTAATAATTTCGCATTTATCGACGACAAACGCCATTCAATCGTTCGACCAATTGTCGGAACGGCCTTTCGCGATCGTTACCGATTTCTCCGAGGAAACGCTCATATGCGTTCGATCGCACAACGTTACAGGGCCGCCGTCGATCGGTTGCAAATTTTTTTTTTGCTTCATGGGACATAATCAACGTGACTCAACAGTTACATAGTAAGTTACAATGGAGCTTTCATAATCAACGTGAATCATGCTATTTTGGAAATGCGATCTTAAGTGAGAAAATTATATACAGTTTATATATTAACGATATATTAAATTGGGCATGAATAGATAAACTGCGTTTTGTTTATATATAGACTGTATATAATTTTTGGATATATTATTACATTATAGTCAAAAATAATTATATATTATTATTATTTTTGGGATTATTGTATATATTTTCAGAATTTTTACCAAATGGACATATATAAACTTCATATTAACTATAGTATATGCTAAATTGCATATATAACGTTAATATATAGGCTATACATTATTTTTTTAGTGCGGATGCGATCAAAACATTTTTTTTCATCAGCGAACTTACTTGAGGAATTCTCGGACTTTCCAAATCGTCGTCTTCATAATTCACGATGTAACATTGCGTGTGCAAAACGACGATAACAAGTATAGCCAATATTCCAACGTACGATTTAAACATCGTAATCATCATAGCTTTTCACTGTGTTTTTCGGTATTAATTCCGCAAAATAAAAAAAAAAAAAAAAAAAAACAATACTTTTGATTATTTACTTTTTTTTAAACGTTTTCTCTTACTATGAATTTCGAAGTTTGACTAGGCGAGAATCGTTTTGCTTTTGATACGAAACACTTTGCACTCGCGATTATGATTAATCCGTCGGAGTTCAGGCATTATAACACAGCGGATCAACGGATTACTATTATTATTATCATTATTATTTTCACCATTTATTGCTCGTCGATGAATAAACAATTATATATTTTTTTTTTCGAAGAAGATCGTCGTGGGATCGAAGCGATGAGGCGGTAAGCCGATCGATACGAGATCGTCGAGATGTGTGACAACCGCGAATGGTACACGTTGCTTTCACTGGTCTCATAAACGCGTCCGGACTGATCGAAACCCGGCGTTGCGCCGGGCGCGGACTTTACCAACGTCGAAGAAAGTTTTTCTTTCTCCGTTCGCTCGAGCAGCCGCGAGTTCATGAGACACTGACGATCGGTAACGCGCACTTGGTATTCCTCGTCGAACTCGTTCTTCGCCAGAATCTTCTTTACAACCCAATTAATTTATTTATAAATTTATTTCTTACTTTCCTTCATCTATTATTCTCTTTATAAATGTATTTATTATTTTCGTAATAATGAATTTAAAAAAAATATTAATAAAATACGTGTAGTGAATTGATTTTTTTTTTAACGCGAACACGATTGTGATTCAATGAAAAAACAAAAATTGAGAAAAGTTCGTCGGCGCACGATTGTTGTCCCCCTGACGAGCTCCGAACGACAAGAGAGGCACTAACACTAGATCGTAGACTCCGGGTTTGTACTCAGCATCAACGACAACGAGTTCGAGAGCTCGAAGGTGGAGCTATGGGCTGCTCCTGCTTGTGCCTCTCTGTCCATGCTACACACGTGTCTCACTGCGCCGTATCGGACCCCAGCTGGACCTACTTATCTTCTACAACAACTTTCGCCCCACCACCGAATTCGAAACTCGTCGATTTTGTAACCAAAGCCAGTCACGTGCGCTCGACGGCTTCTAAACATTTTCACTTGCTTGATCCGTGAATGTAAATTGTTTCCGTATTCATCCCTGCAGTCGCTTCCGCGGCTTCGAGGGTTTGCGACCTTTAAATCCGGGCAACGGAGAAGGTTCATCTTTTCTCTGCGTGCATTTTTGTGATCGAGTTTCTTGAAAATTGTGACAATTGGGATCTTTGTTCGAATAGCAAGGAATTGACATTGATCGATAATTCTGATTTTCGGCGACGAGCTTATTACAAGATCGTTCGGAAAATTTTAATTCTTTTGTTTATTTTTTATGAGACCTTCGGATTAATCAGCGGAAATGATTGAAAAAAATGGTTTGTAGAGCTTTGTCATTTCTACGAGGTTTATTAATGGCTGACATCTATCATGACAACAGTCGATTGTGGATATCAAATGTAGCCGAAGTGCTGCTATTCATTGACTTCAAATTTTTTTGCAAAATTACGTATCAACTTTACAGCACAATTTTCATTTAAATTCAATGTTGAAGTTTGATATACATAAGTTTTTTTTTTATAGCGTGGCCATATCCACAGCAATTTTTACTGATAAGCAACTGGAGGGAAGAATGGTTAGGCCGAGAGACAGAATAGTCAGACATGATCACATGTACTCATCGAATTTTGTTGATCCTGCCAACGAAACACGTTGCCGACACAATAAGTCGATTGATCGAATCAACAATTCGATTGGAATCAATGGGTTGCTTCAAAATTCTAACGAATCGAATTAATTCGACTTATATTAAAAGAAGTAGCCACATCATCCCGCATTAACGGATTGAACCGAAGATACAATAAGTCAAGTCAATACTGTTATAAAATACAGGCTCGTAATAAAGATAGTAGTAGTAGCAGACATTTATTGATAATATAATATACATTTTTTCTCTTTCCTGGCATTACCGGATACATAACTATTATTATTTTTTTACGTATTGCCAAAGGGTCACCGTCCATCAGTTCTAAAGATAGTATTTTTTGATTATTCATGATTATAAGAACAAGACATTGAGACATTATAATATTAAAAATAATATCTATATTATATCATAAGAAGCCAGGTTATTTTCTTTATTTTTGAATCAACATGTTTCAGTTCAGATCGAACGAACAAATCGATAAGAATCAATGTCTCGCTCGAAAATTCCATCAAACCAAATCAATTCGATTAAAATCAATAACAGCAGCCACACGATTACGCATGACGTGGCTAAAACCAATGAGAAAAAAAAAAAACTAATGACGTTTCTCTCTGCTCTGAATCACGCGATTTACATAATGATGCATTTCGATCATGACGAATAACCTCTCCTTTCCGTACAGACGTGGCGATATTTGAAAGACCGTTACGTCGAGTCTCCCTCTCGATATACACGCGTTTCCACGCGCGTGAACTTTCGGGACTGAGCCTTCGTATCGTCTTTTGTACAAGGATCGAGAGTATTATTCGTGACGGTTCGATGGTTTCACTAACCCACATTCGTTCGTCGAAAGCAAAACGTCTCGAAGCCTCGCGACCCAGTTCACGATAACTCGTTTCTACGTCCGAGCAATTACGGTGAGCGTCGGTTCAAACGAGTCGGGCCAAATGAGCGAGCGCGCCTAAAAATTGGACAATGCGATTGGCCGCACGGTCAGCACGCGGCCAATCGACCAATCACAGTGCTGGATTTTCGCGCGCGCGGGCGATTCGCGTTGACGTGTTTGGTCGCGGATCGAAGTCTCCAAAATTCGACGTTCCGACAGGTCGATAAATTGAATTAAAATGTCCCGAAAATACATGTTCCGAATCGGCATGGCTCCGACTGTCAATTTGCCGAAAGATCAAAGTAAAACTATTGTTTAAATTTTGATCTTCCGGGACATTGACAGTCGGAGCCGTGCCGATTCGAAACATTTATTTTCGGAACATTTTAATTCGATTCATTGGCCCGCCGGAACATTTAACATTCGGAACTTCCCGTTCGATGATTCGAACCATTATTTAATCCGACTTTTCGCAATCCGAGCCAGATTTGAAGCTCTCACTGGTTTCCGGCGTCGAAAAAATATTTGTTCTCGATCGAACAATATTCACAATCACATGCTCAAATTGTCGTAAAAATGTTTCAGGTATGAACAGAACGAATCAATCGTGACGATTATCATCGATTACGAATTTATAGTTTATTAATCGACACAAAACGGTGCAACGCAGTCATACATAAACAGATCATCACAGCGTTATCTCTCAGCTTCGCGAATCGTCTTAAAATTAATGGACTAGAATAATGCAAAATTCGATACGTCGAATTCAATCGTGGCAGTGGCAATGGAACGTCGGTCGAGCTTTGAATAAAATAGTAAATGATACTTTATTGGGTCGTCATCTCGACCACGAACGGGGTTTTGATCCAGCGGAATTAATAATGAGCGGGCGGTGGACAGACGCAATTTCCTTGCAATTTATCGTGAAGCCAACCGAGATAGTTGGTAAGTTTGGTGTATACTCCCGGAAATTTTGGCCTCGCGCATCCCCGACCGAATGAAGTTATTCCTGTCAATGAATTTAATCATTTAATCCAATCCTCTTTACCATCCGATAATTGAAAGTAAAAAATTTAAAATAAAAGAAAACTCGTTGAGAAATCTTTTTTTTGGTCAAATTACCTATAACTTCCTGGTGCCCGTACGGTGCCTCGACGACGAGGGGACCACCACTGTCTCCCTGGATAATAATAATCACATTTCCGTCATTTAATCATGGAAACAAAAAAAAAATTGCTTCGAGAAATACAAAGAAAATTTCACGGGTAAATATAATGACTTACCCCGCAAGCATCCAATCGACCCTCGAGATATCCGGCACAGAACATATTGTCAGTTCGTCGATTTTTTGGATATCCTGATTCGTCGCATTCCTCGTCCGATAATACCGGTACTTTGACGTTGCGCAAAAATTTGCTTACTTCCGAACCTTCCTTGACTCGACCCCACCCTATAGCCGTTGCGAGCGAGCCAGTGTAGTCAATGGCTTCTAAAACAATAATGATGATAGTAATAATAATAATAATAACAGTAATAACAATAATAATAATAATAATAATAATAATAATAATAATAATAATAATAATAATAATAATAATAATAATAATAATAATAATAATAATAATAATAATAATAATTATTATTATTATTATTATTATTATTATTATTATTATTATTATTATTATTATTATTATTGTTATTATTAATAATAATAATAATAATAGAAATAATAAAATAATAATAATAATCATAATAATAATAATATTCCGTTTCCAGTATCCTCGATTGAACCTACGATTTTGAGGCAAGCAGGCAGTTCGAATAATTCCACCGAGAGGCACAGGTCTGTCTAATTCAATTATAGCGATGTCATTGTTGAGATTGTACCGAGTGAAGTTTTCATGAACGAACGCTGCCTTGATGCGTCTATGATGAACGTCGGAAGATCGTTTGTCAATTTTTTCGTTGCCCAGAAGAAGCTCAAAGGATTTTTTATCGTACCTGAAACGATTCGTAAATTCATTGTAACGATGTTCTTCCCCCTGGGTCGATTGTGCGGGGCTCGGTCAACGTCGGTCGGGGCTCGCGATTCCGACGGATCAAAATCCCGAAATGTATGAGTATAGTAGCGTAGTGCGTTTGACCGCGTTACGCTACTATAACTATATATACGTTCTTGGGATTTTAATTCCGTTGGATCGTCGATCTTCACCCGCGACGTCTTGTTTATATAATAGGATGTGCGATATTCCTGCTCCAATACGTATTCGGTATACTCACCCTTCCAGACAGTGCGCGGCTGTCAGTACGTGAGTTTGGGTTATCAAACTAGCGCCACAGTGAAATTGTCCGTTCCACAGTATTCCGACCATCCACGGAGATTCGGAAAATTTGCTCAGATTCCCACCGACGATTCTCGACTTTCGTCCAGCCCCACAGACTACAAGAATTGAAAAACGATCAATAATGATAATGGTAGCAATGAAAATATTTCGAATGGTCAACTTTGTGATTAGATTGATAAAAATATTTAGCCAAAATAGGAAAGAATGAACGTCCGATGGAAGTTTTTAAAAATATTCGAATAGTAACGAATGACTCTTACAAACGAAGCTTGTTTGAAGAATTAATCGTTTCGATTGCTCTGCATTTTTAGAGGAATTTATTGATTATCCTAATGATGACAGTTATAGAATTTGCCAAAATAACAAAGAATAAACGTTTTTAATGAAGGTTCTTAAAATTCTCGAAATATTAATGAAAAAATTCTTCTAAATATGGCTTGTGTAAAAAATTAATGATTTTGATGCCTTCGTAATTCCCATTCATGAATTTGAATAAACGAAAGATGCATACATACGTAAATACACGAATATAAAAACGATTGACTGGAAAATAAGTTTTACCGCAGTCGCTGCATACACTTGGGCTCTTCGGAAACGCGAGTTTCAAAGGTGTGTAATCCGCGTAGGAAACGTCAGCGTTGCGTCCTCTTTCGGTAAAATTGTTACCCAGTGAATAAAAATCCGGTTCATTGTCGTAATCATCATTGAAGCTCTGAAAAATTGTATTTTTATTGAATAACGTTGCAGACAGAGGGAAGCGTTAACGCGAGTTCCTCGATTATAGAACGAAATCTCAAGTTGGAAAACAAGACCCGCACGCCGGTCATGCATCCCCCTCGATTGCATCAATCGGAAACAGTTCGCGCGGCAACGATACGTTCGATTTAAAAACTTTTTCTGTCATTTGTATCAAGTCCGCACCATAAGATTTGAAAAAGCCACGCGCAGACGGTTCTGTACCGTATTTTCAATATTTCAGTTTTCGAAATGTATGAGATCAGGCAATTTCGCAATAAGTTTTCTTAATAAACTCTATTTAGGCGTTATATCTCCTGTATTTTTATTTATTTTAGGTTCAGTACTTTCAGAAATAAGGGGGTGGAGGGATCCTCTGATTTCGCATATTTTTCAGTATATCTGTTTTAATATGGTATCTAATTTATTTAAAAAAAATATATGTATATTTTTCTACTTCACATAACAAGTCGTTTTGAATGATGTCCATGTAAAATTGAAAAATAATAATTTCGACCGCCTAATTTTCCTCCTCTTTAATTATTCTGTGAATATTTTCAAGCGCCAACTAGGTGAAAAATATGTGTGAAACATGTGATTCAATAGTATTATTGGGTTGTTATGTGATTAAGATGTATTATTGGGCTAAATTTCGAGTTGCTGGATCGCAGGGTTTCTAAAAAAACCGGCCCTGACAGCCGAACAAACGGCCGGAAGCGCTAGTGCTCACATAAGAGTTCCGTATTTCCCTTTTTAAGTACGGAACCTTAAAAAAAAAAAAATAATAAAAACCAAAAAACCGAATGTTTCTTCGACAGAAACAACGGAGGACGAAAAAAGTTCGTTGCAAGCACAAATTAATTCGCAAACGTACAAAAAAAAAAAAAAAAAAAAAAAACTCACCACCCGCGGTAGAGCGTCGATGCGATGTAGTTGGCTCGTGAGGCCAAAAACGAACACGACGATGCACCGATAAACCCAATTCCTCGTTGCGCGTTCCATGACGTTGATTATCTCGACACTTTCCGTTTCGTTGCACCGACGTGACGCGTTGCAAAGAGCCGCGGGAAGGATGCGAAGAAGTTCAAGACGAAAGAGATCCGAAAAGAGCGACGAAGAAACGTGGCTGAACGACTGATCCGGGGACTGAGCGGGGAACCGGCGTCGGTCTATATGACACGAGACGTGCCGTGGCGTGAAAAGATGATGATCCATCGGAGTTTTGCCGTTTTATAGTAAATTATAACTAATAAAGCACGAGTGAGTGAGGAGGGGGGGGAAGTCGAAGTTACCTTGACTGGCGCGTTTGCATTGGCAGATGTGCTGTCAGGCTGTTAAATCACCGGTTGTCTGGTTAAGCGCGACATCGGTCCGCCCTGCCACCGTTGTCCCTGTCCGGGCATCGTTCAAACGTTTCCCGACCGGGCTCGTCGACGAGAGGATGTCGCAATCACGATTCGCAACGAGTTTCCCGAGAGACCCCGAGACCCCGACGATCCAATGTCACCGTAAGCCGCGCGTTGTCATCGAAGGCCCCGAAAATTCACGACGACGCATCACCCAGTTCTCCCGATCTTATCTCCGACGTCTTATCGATCACGCGACCTTGGCTTATCGGCCCTAACATACTTTCGAAGAAAAGAGGAAGGAGGAACAAATGTACACACGCGCGATAATTTCAATGCACAGCTGGGTATTGAAGAACCAAGTATCGAGTTGAAAAATTGTATAGAGTTTATTTATAATATGAATATGTATGTATGAACCTAAATTCTATGGATGGTTCATGTATAGTTATGTATTGTAGCAATTATATATAGTTTATGAATAATTATCTGTAATATGTATAGCTAGACTGTGAATAATTTTTTGTACGTCGAGGACGGAATGTTGAACAAAATTTTGCGGTTTCCGGTAAGAATTTTGTCGACCCAGATAATCATGGTATTCATTTATTTACTTTCATTGAAGGATTATAAATAATACGACGAGTTAATGATCCAACTAGTTGAATGTAGACAAGAAGCGATTGTGCAACCGTACGTCTCACGTGATATCGTCTCTTGCGGGCTGTGTTATGGAAAATCGTAATTATTACCGCAAACGTAGAATGACTTTTTTTTTTGTGTCGAACACTTGTTGAAAAGACTGGCTTGGGTATATATCTGTTACTTTTGCTCGATAGAATCGATGAGTTATTGCGTTATTGACGACCTCGTGGCTTTACCATTCAACGTAGATCCTCGGTGGCTTCGCTGCTTCAAGCTCGTTTCACTGTTAAGACTCTCGTATATATGTATCTATACGAGTCATCAATTTTAGCCGAGTTCCAAGAAGACTCTGAGGTCTCGTATCGATGGTACGTGGCTCGGGTCTGTTACAATCGTGTCAACGTAATTAATGGTGGTTGCCCTTGGTCCTTGTGGGCGTCGCATTGTAACAATGTAAAATTTCCATGAATTCTTCGAATACTTTTGATTCAATATGCATGTGAACCCGGGTTCGATACTGTCGTACAGATTGTGATATATTTACTTTTATTCGTCCATGTTTTATTTATGTACAGCCTCTCCTCAAAAGGGTCGACACATTTTTCATCGTTTACTGCTGGTTGGAAGGTGCGCATCGTTTCGGCGCCTGAAAAACCACTGACTTTTCGATTCTATCTTCTTTTTTATTGAAAACGTTAAGATAAAGTTTTTTGCCTCCCCGCTGAGCACTGACAATCGTGAGCAATGAGATCGGAGTCTGCGGTCGCGGCAAAGAAGATGAATCACTGAAGTCACTGAGATGAGCGGAAATAGGAAGCTCTCGTAGGAAGAAATAGGTAATTCTCCACTTATACGAAAATAATTTCAACATTACATTGTTCATTTATTGGGACGACGGAGTTCTTTTCTTTACGAATAGCAAAAATTTGTTTAACGAAAAATTAAAACACATATTTTTCAGTAAACAGCGTATATATTCCCGTATCTCATTGTTTCGATCATAATTCCAAAAGTTCGTCTCTGCGATTTAGCGCAATCGTAAACCTTGTTCTCGAAAACTCAACGTTGACCTTATGGATCATCCAGACTCATCAATCTCGCGATACGTCAGCTCGCGACCCTGACCTGTACCAGGGTTGTATCGGTCAACCCTTCGTTCGCCTATGCACAATCTAAAATCTAAAATCGTGGTTTCGACGAGCTTCGATCGGTCGATGATCGTCGTGGTTCGTTAATCGAAGATAAAGAAATATTCGAAAAAAAATTTGCAATCGATTTTGGTTCCTGACCCTGGTCATGTGACTGTCGTAAACGAAGCAAGGCTTCGGTGATAAGAAACACGAGCTCAGCGACGCAGCGGTGTGGATCAAGCGAGTAACAAGGAGACGCGCGTGTCGCTCGAGCATTGTGTCTGTACCTACGCCAGTCGAGGCAAAACCCGCATGAGGGCGACGTGATCCATATACCTTGACCCGTCTCAGTGGGTTACAGGTGTCAGAAAAATGCGTCGCATAACGTTCGAATGGATTGAAAAATTGTTCGTTGAAAAAGATCGTCCCTAACCCGCGTTATCTCTGAAACTGCTCGGATTGCTCGGAAATTATGAAGCGAGATAAACCTCGCTGAGCCGTTTCACGCGTACCGTTGTCGTTGATCAATGCCAACCTTGCCCGAGATACCACGAAATACTCCGAACGAAAAAAGAATAAAGTGATATAAAAAAAATGAAAAAAAAAAAAAAAAAAACGAAAAACAGTCGGAGAAGTATAATCGCTCGACGGCCGTAACTCACGAGGGAAATTAATACCCCTTAAACTGCTGAATAACGTGTTGAAAACAAATCACAAATGTATTTAGAGGAGGCATCCGGGGATTGAGACGGCTGTGAAAGATCGAGAGAGATGCTGACGGATGACAAATCGGGTCTTTGGAGTCATGAAAGATTCCGGCGCGAAGAGAGAGAGAGAGAGAGAGTTTAATCCCAGGAGAACATCAATCTCGATCGAGGAAATGAAGTACGGAGCGATCAACGGTGTTTTTACCATCCTCGTCCGGACGAGGAATTTACTCGGTTACAATGACGGTAGATCCCGCGGTCTGTCGGTCGAAATTGAAACCGATTCGTTGTGATAATGGAATATAGTTTGTTGAACAAAATATGCGAGCAATTTGCTTCGTCTATATGTCGCAATTCACCCATTCTCTCATTTATTTACCGATTAAGGTGGAATTTCGTACACAGACGTAGATCGATGATCCGAAAATAGAAATGTTAACAGAATAAATTTTGAAACAATGTTGACCCCGATCCCGCAGATTGAACAGTGAACTCGACATATTTTTGGCTAACCACATCAAGTCAGGTCCTTTGCATTTCAACCTTTCAGTCACGAGATATTCGCATTCAAAGTCGTCAACAGAGTATCCTCCCCCTCTATTTCCAAACTATCGTTTCAAAAAATCGGGAAAAATTCCAAAATGTAACTCATAATGGATTCATTCAATCAAAATCATAAGGAGCGCTGTAGCAAAAACAGTTTATGAAAAATTTAGAAATAACTCTTTTTCGGAATGAGAAAGAATGGCTGCAAAACCCTGACACGTGCGTACCCAACACGCTCTTGACCAGTTATTTCAATTACCTTCACCCAAAATTTGGGTAACTAGAACGAGCTATTCCTTAACCAATGGATTTTAAAAAAAAACGAATAAATAAAACCAATCTAACGATCATTACCGTTTCACTGCGATAAAGACTCAATGTGAACAATTCGACGATTGTGATTTCCAATACGTAAAAAGAAACATTTAGAAAGGCTTCAAAAACGAACAAAAAATTAAATTTATTTCTCGTTAAGAGAAAAATTTGAATATTAAAAAAAAAAAAAAAATAACGCTTCATCGTCAGTCACAATTAAATTATGCCATCAGAATATTCAACGAACAATTAACAAATAAATCTCGGTAATTCCAATGAAACAAACAATCTCTCTCCTAACAACAAATTAGACATTGCCCAAATTAGCCGAAGAAAAAAACGAAATAAATTATCTTTTTTAAAGTAAATAATTTTAAAAAAAAAACAAAACATTTCGATTCTCCCACCGATCGATCGATGCCGCAAAACGGCGACGCCGGCGAAAAGTCGCGAGAGAGGGTATTTGGTTGGAAATCGTTCGACGAGTTGTTAGCAGTATCGCCGGTGCACGAGCCGCGATACAACCGAGAGGTTTCGAGCAACGGTTTCGTACCGAACGTCGAACGCCTCGAGCGAATCGAGCGAATCGAGCCGAACGATCGTCGCACGTTCCGAGCCTGCGAACGTTTAAAAATTTCCATACACGAACAGCCTAAATTTCCATCCGCGATCGTTCGGTTCGTCCACTTATTCCGTATAAATAAAGACGCAACGCAAGTGCTCGAGGCTTGTGTGAAAGTGACCGTCGAAACGATACGGTGTTGCGGTCTTCGGTGTAATTTATTTTGTGAATTGTTACGAACAAAAATTATTTTATTCGTGACATCAAACGGGTTATTTCAATTCTATCGAAAAACAATTTATGTCGACGGTTGTTTTAATTTCTTTTTGGGGTCATCATTCGCGATGCAGTTGACGTCGTTGATTCTTGGCATATTGGTCGTCCTGGTGCTCGTCGAAGTACGGATTTATGGTTCGGTGAGTAGCAACGTTGACAATTATTGACTTAAACTGATGATTAATACTACGTTTTGTTTGCGAATTGGAATATACGAAGTTCGAGTGATAAAATCGGTAATGCTAATTTGCCAACGTCGATAAATTCTTGTTTATGAAGAGAATCGGAAACGACGAATTGTGTAATGTATTTGTTCTATTGTTTAAATTGTTTTAGCATAGGGACGAGCTTTTTGCGAATTAGCTGTCAGTCCGTTTTTTAATATTCTTTTTTTTTTATTTCCCACGTGTTTTCCCGGACGTCTTGGCTGAGTTTTAAATCGTGCACGTTGAAAATATAGTTCGGGGTTGAAATTTGAAGTTGAGGAGACATTTTGATCGTAGGTCGGGCCATTTCCGATGTACGAAGAGAATGCCAACAAAACCGTGGATGCTTATAACGCGCAGACGGACAAAAATTTTCTACAGTGGTTCCAACAGATATTGGGCCAAAAGCCATCGACGACGACAACGACGACGACCACTCCGAAACCCATCGAGCCGATGGCTTGTCCACCGTGCAGTTGGTTTTTTTTGTTTTCTCGTCAATTATCTTCTCCTTAAAATGTCTAAGAAAAAATTATTGCAAAGTAATTTTGTCGCGTTGAATTTTTATTCTGCGGTATTAAATGGAATTTTTTGATGTCACGCAGCGTGCGGGCTTACCAACACGAAGCACAGAATTATAGCCGGTGTGGAAACGCAAAAAAACGAGTATCCATGGATGGCACAGTTGATGCGAAAAGGAAAATTCTATTGCGGAGCTTCCGTCATCGATTCGCGCCACGTTTTGACGGCAGCGCATTGCGTTGCTCGGTAATATTTTCAAATCTTTCTTGAATTATCAGAACAATGCATTATGCAGTGCATTATGCAGTGGCATGTCGCCAAAGTCCGAACGACCGAAAATGTACTAGTTTTATTCGTAGGTACGACAAGGATAGCATAACGGTCCGTATCGGTGATCACGACAGATCGACCCGAAATGAAACTGAAATTCAAGATTTCAAAGTAGAACGAATAACAAGACACGGTAAATATTCGCCAACGAATTTTGACAACGACATTGCCATTGTGAAACTTCAGGGTGCCATTAATTTCGAGGGTTTGATGCGACCAGTTTGTCTGGCCGAAGAAGGTTCGTTTTGATGCTTTTTATAATAATAATAATAAAAAAAGTAATTGGTAGTATCATCATGTTATAATTGTATAGAATATAATAATAATAACAAAAATAATTAGTAGTATCATTATATTATAATTATATAAAATATAATAATAATAATTATTATTATTATTATATTACTTTATTATATATATTATATTATTATTAATAATAATAATAATATAATATATATAATGAAATATAAATGTAATAAAATAATATAATAATAATAATTATAATTATAATCATTATTATTATTATTATTATTTTTTTTTTTTTTAATTTTTATTATTGTTGTTTTTATTATTATTACTAATATTATGCCGTTCGGAAATGTGATTGATTGTTTGTGTTCAGGACCCACGTATGCTGGAAGGAAGGCGATAGTGACCGGTTGGGGCGCTACAAAGCCCGATGGACCGATTTCCAGTGTCCTGCTGGCAGTGACCGTTCCCATTATGTCGAATACCGAGTGCCGATCGACGAATTATCCCGATGATCGAATTACCGACAATATGATGTGCGCCGGTTATATCGAGGGTGGCAAAGATTCTTGTCAGGTAAATTGGCAAAAGCTCCGCAGAAAACTAGTCGCAGTACGGTTGCTTACCGACCGATCGATTTATCTGCGCACTGGTTTTGAGCCAATTTCATCTTAGCCCAAGTGGAAAAATTATATATAGTCAATATATTCCTGAATTTTTTTTTACGACTACAGGGTGACAGTGGAGGTCCTCTGCACGTTAACGAGACCGACAAAATTCATCGACTTGTCGGTAAGTTCTTGTCAACGAATGCGGTTACATCTCGACGTAAGATTGTGAAACGTTGTGCCGTTAATTGTATTATCATCGACGAACGTGCGATTGAACGTCGCTGCGGATTTTTTATTTATCCATTCAATTGCTTTTCGCAGGTATCGTCTCGTGGGGCGACGGCTGTGCCGCTCCGAAATTGCCCGGTGTTTACACGAGAGTGAACAGATATCTGTGGTGGATAAGACGCAACACTCCAGGTGCTTGTGGCTGTTCTGATAAAACCAAATAATTAATTATTTTCGCGTTCTTACGGGATTCTTTGTCGCAGGCTTGAAAAAAATCATTCATAATGCAACAAATGCGAATTTTAATTTTCATAATGTTGCGTGTATAGTCAGTGATCGTGGATCGTGGTATGCTATCACGGTCTATTTGTGATAAACATTACGCTGTACTACGTGCACTCAAACTCATCCATAGACTGCTAAAATACTCTATTGCCTGACATCTCACGACTGAAAAAAATTGAAGACAATCGATTCCTTGTCTATAGATCGTAAAATGTTGAAGGTACACGTTTTATTTATTTATATATTTTTATTTTTGTAATAATCGCACGAAGTTGGTAGTAATTTATTCGCTATCACAATAATTGATTCAACAAATCACAATTTTTTCAAATTAGGACAGACAATACATTTTGAAAGTGCGATCAATCATAAATACGTATTGCAATAAAAAACAGAAGAATAAAAATCGTCACAACATATTTCACTAGTCTGACGTAAGAATTACTATTTTTTTTCTATATGGTCCATAAATTTTCGTCGATTCATTTCCAATTTTTCTAAATACATTGAACCGATAAAAGTCTCGCCTCCACCCATACTCAAGTCACAATAATCAATAGCCGTGACACTTTTGTATCTAGTCCAATGATCATCATCATGATGTGTGTTTGTATCCCTATTTACAACTTTGTCAATAAATACACAATTGAAATGATATTTCTTGTGTTCTAGATCTTTTTTTATGCTCCATAAATCGTCATTTTGTATTGAAAAGAAGAAGAGAAAAAAATAAATAATAATAATAATAATAATAATAATAATAATAATAATAATAATAACAACAAAATATTCTCAGTTTACCGGCAATCCCATTTATCCACGAAACACTACATCGCCATCCTATTCCCCATTCTCGGTTGACGTCATTTCCTCGTCTTTCCCGTCGAGATTTACTGGTTTTTCGTTCAGCCAGAGAGTTTCCATTTTCTCCTTGCCCTTGAGGAAATTCATGAAATACCGATAACATCGCCGGATTTGCCGTAATAGCTATCGTGCGCGAGAAAACTTCCGAGACCCCGGGCTATAATACGTCGTTTAATGGCTTTGCGAAGGAACCTTTGCGACTATCACGCGAAGGGTGCACCTTTCCCGGCTTTGATACAAATAACGACGAGCCATTTCCGTACACGGGAATAACCGTCGAACAGACGGCGAACCGACGAAAAAGACGAGCTCAACGACGTGCCTATCAATGGATTCAGCGAGCGAAAAGGAGACGCATGTTGCTCGAGCATCTTGTCTCTATACCAATCGAGGCAAAACCCGCATGAGAACGACGTGTTCCATATACCTTGACCCGTCTCAGTGGGTTACAGGTGTCGGAAAAACGCGTCGAATAACGTTCGAATGGATTGAAAAATTGTGGGTTGAAAAAGATCGTTCCTAACCCGCGTTATCTCTGAAATTGCTCGGATTGCTCGGAAATTATGAAGCGAGATAAACCTCGCTGAACCGTTTCACGCGTGCCGTTGTCGTTGATCAATGCCAACCTTGCCCGAGATACCACGAAATACTCCGAACGAAAAAAGAATAAAATGGTATAAAAAAAACGAAAAAAAAAAAAAAACGAAAAACAGTAGAAGAAGTATAATCGCCCGACGTTCGTAACTCACGAGGGAAATTAATACCCCATAAACTGCTGAATAACGTGTTGAAAACAAATCACAAATGTATTTAGAGGGGGCATTCGGGGATTGAGACGGCTGAGAAAGATCGAGGGAGATCTTTACGGCTGAGAAATTGACCCTCGGGAGTCGTGAACGATTCGGGCCCGAAGAGAGAGTCTGATCCTAGATGAAACATCAGTCTTGAACGAGAAAATAAGGTTCGAACCGATCAACCTTTTTTTTTTTTCGTTACTCTTATCTCCACGCGGAATTCATTCGGTGGTCGCAGTGATGAAAAATTTCGAGGTGACGAAATCTCACGAGCGAGTTTGTTTGCTTGGGGATCGAGACAAATAAAGGGTTTATCTAGGCGGATTGTTGCTGCAAGAGACGCGATAGAATCCACCGGGTTTTGAGAGAAACGAGTTGTACCGAGCGTCGAGCAAATAGAGTCACTCCGTCGGCGCGAGCTTGAAGTCTAGAAACCTTAAAAATTACCATACTCAGCAAAGAAATAGCCGAAAACTTCAATTATTGGATATAATAATGATTCGATTTTTCAAACATCAATCTAACGGTTTCGTATTATTTTGAAAAAAAATTTATTTCGACGGTTTATTTATTTTTTTGCATAATCGGTTGCAATGCAGGCGAAGTCATTGATTTTGGGTATGTTGGTCGTCGTGGTGTTTGCCGAATTACGAATTTATAGTTGGGTGAGTAGTCGTGTATGTAATATAATTGCATCGATATAATTATAATAACGTGACGATGTACAACGTATTGTTCGCCAAAAGGAGTATACAGCGTTATCGTGATGAAATCCTTGATGCAAACGTGATAACGTCAATAAATTCGTGTGTGTCGAGTAAAATAGCGATGAAGAATGTAATGTAATGTTTGCTCGGATTGTCTCCCATGTTCAACCGTCGTGACGGGCTCTTTGCGAATGAGTTTTTAGCCTGTTTTTTTAATTTTTATTTTTCAAATTTGTTTCGGACATGTCTCTCGGCCGTCTCGGCTGTGATTCAGATAGTGCAGTTGATAACACGGCTCCGTGGTTTGAATTTTAATCGAAGAAGTTATTTTAATCGCAGGTAATCCCATGCCCGATATTCGGAGGGGATGCAAACACAAGGTTGGATGCTTATCATGCGCAAATAGACAAACATTTTCTGCAGTGGTTCAAGCGGATTTTCGGCCTGAAACCATCGACGACGACGGCGACGTCTATAACTGATGAAGCGCTCTGTTGTCCCAAGTGCAGTTGGTTTCTCTTGTTCTCTCTTTGATATCATTTTTCTCAAAATTGTCGCAAAAAAATTATTCCGAAGTGATTTAGTCGTATTTAATTTTCATTTTGTCGTGTTTAATGCATATTTTCGTTGATACGCAGCGTGCGGTCTGACCAACACGAAGCAAAGAATCGCAGGTGGCGTGGAAACGGAGAAAAACGAGTATCCATGGATGGCACAGTTGATGCAAGACGGACAATTCTATTGCGGAGCTTCCGTAATCGATTCACGCCACGTTTTGACGGCAGCGCATTGCGTTGCTCGGTAATTTTTTTTTTTTCTTCAAATTTTTCTCAAATTATCAGCACGGCGCATTCTGTGGTAAAAAGCTTCTCGCCAAAGTCCGAACGATCCAACATGTACTCGTTTCATTCGTAGGGTCGACAAGGATAGCATGACGGTCCGTATCGGTGATCACGACACATCGATTCTCAACGAAACCGAAATTCAAGATTTTAAAGTTGAACGATTGACAATACACGGCAATTATTCGTCATCGAATTTTAACAACGACATTGCTATTGTCAAGCTTCGAGGTACCATCAATTTTGGAGGTTTGCTGCGTCCAGTTTGTCTGGCTGAAGGGGGTTCGTTTCGATACTTTTTATTATTATTATTGTTATTATTATTTTTATCCCGATTGGTGTAT
>OZ020174.1:3580218-3614349 GCA_963971145.1 Sussaba pulchella | reverse complement strand
AAGCCTCTCAGAAATATGTTTATCCGAGAAAAGAATCATCCCGTTTGGCACGCAAAGGTTAAAACTTTTCTTCTTGAGCTCATTTCGTAAAAGACTAAAAAATGTCATCATCATTCTGCGTCCAATTTCATCTCAATTAAATTGAGAATCTTGTGCTTGACACTATTGATCGAATTTATGGAAATTTATTCTCATATTTTTTCATAAATAACACTTTGTTTTCGTGAAATTGGCGGAGATTTTTTGTTAAATTGAAAAACATTTTGAAAATTAATATAAAATATTTGTCGTATTGCTCTTCAATCTATGACCAGGGATTTTTTTTTATTCATGCACTAATAATCCACTTCTCTGTTTCAATTTCATTAGCTCCGTTAGGATGAATGGCGCTTGACACGACCAATTTGCCGGCATGACCCTCCGATCGCAACCCACCGTGCGAGCGTTCAATTTGTTTCGAATCGTATTGAATCGACGTAATCGCCTATAATGATCGCTCCGAGGAATTATGGCCAATTCAGGCTCGGGAGTGAATTGAACCGCGAAGGACATGGCTTTCATGAGAGGTTTCAATGTTCCATAGCAAGGAAACAGCAAATACCAGATCAATCGTATACATTCAATAGTTTGTAATCTACGACTTTATACGTCTGCATTCATCCCCGTCTGAGAGGTCGGGCATTCGTTCAATGAAAATGCATTCGAAATACTTTTTTGAACAAATAATTAGATCGCTTATCATGCGACGATTTCAATGTTCACATTGCTACAATAATAATAAACAATTTTAATCAATTACTGATTCGCAATAAATTAAAATATCGGATAGCAATCATGATCCGTGATAATTAAGTAATAAAAGTATTAAAAAATTTGATTTCTTATTTTTCAAGCGAAAAATCCAAACTAAATAATATTATATTTTCATTGAATAAATTGCTATCTCTGCTCCGTCTAAATCGAGCGAATTCGGAACTTTGATTAGCCGTCGTCCACGGACGGCAGTAAAACTGCAGTCGGGAAATAATCGTATTTTCGACTTGTCGCGCACGCGCATTGTATGTTTCATATTTCGGCCCCCTTCTGACAACTGGTCCGTTCGACTCGAGGGGAGAATCTTCGTGATAATGCACTTTATTTGATCATTGCAGCCCCCATGTGCACGATTGTACGGAGAGTCGATTGTATCCTACGCCATTAGCGATTGAAGCGTTTAAGCTGCGATACAGATTGACTTTGGGGGTCCATGAATAAAAAACTTTTTTAAAAAAGACTCCGTTAAAACAACTACGTTCAAAAAATTCAGTCCCAAAAAAACCTGGATCAAAACATTCGTATCCCAATAAATTTCTTTCCAACACGACTCATCAACGTTAACGCCAACAACTTTAAAATCGTAATTTTGACGAAAACAACAAAAAAAACTTTGATAGGGCACAGAAAAAAATTAATTCCAATACACGAAAGCAAAAATGCAAAGCGCAATAATTCTAAAGGATCTATACCTAAGGTACTTAGTTCTAAGGAACATTTCGTTCAGGAGTCATTGACTTAACACAGATTGCAGATAAGAAGGGTCTGATTTGACATCATACGTCTACAAAAAAATGTTTTCATCCTGAACTCGTGATCAATATTTTTTTACGCAAAGTTTCTTAAACATCCTTCCGGCTTTGGGAGAAGCATGCACAGCAGCTTGCGCAACAATAATTTATCTCCGTGTCAATACAGTATATAAAAGAAAAAAATATATATTTTTTCTTTAATTACCCAAGATTGCTGAAGAATCTGACGAAACATTTTCCAAAAAATCTCATCACATTGTCCTCCGTGTCACCCGTTTGGACCGCCAGGGATGCTGCGAGATCCGTCATGTACGCATCGGGATAAATTTGCCTCGTGTTAAACACCGTGTACTTGATCCCAGCCCTCTCCAGCACCTCCAGCCAAACTTCTTCGCCATGCTCAAGCTTCAACAGTCGAAAAAATACAAATGAAAAACAAACATTTCCAGCCAACGTTGCGCTGTATCGACTATCACGCGTTTGGTGACAATATTTCTTGTCAGAATATTCTCGATAGGATTATCAAAATGTATGTAAGGGCAGGACAAAAATTACTCGTGTGGCAACTTCACACTCGGCGGAATCGCCTACTTTCCGCCCTTGATACACAATATACTATTTTATACAACATTTTTAGGTAAGACAATTTTTCGTTTCCGTATTCGATGTTAGAAAATGTATGTCATCTTCAGTGTTTAACCGACCGAGTGTGATCGCGAGAACATTGCCATTTCCCGCTCGCAGCCCCTTCATTCATGCGTCGGACACGGATTTAGGGTGCACCATACGTCGCCACCCTCGTTTCGAACGTTGAGGAATGAAATCGAGTTTCGTATGTTCCCTAAGTCGTTTTTTTTTTAAAGGTCCACTCCATCGGATGGTTATTTCTCTGGACATTCTCATCTAAGAAACGTAGACGTTATTTTCGAACAAATGGCGTTGACAGCCGAAAAAGTCCGAGATAAAATGCGTGAGAGCTTTTCCAATAGACGGATTTTTTTTTTGTTCGTTACCGATTGAATTACCACCGTCCCGTTAAAATCACGCGTCTCAAAAAATCCTAACAAAGCACTCGTGATATCCGTGAGACGCGTCGATAGGTCAAGTTAACCAACATACGTCTCCTAGGTTCTGAAAGAAACGAAAGATAACAGATGGGTAACTTCGAGGCGTTCAAACCCGAGCCAACGGCTCTCAATCGGATCGATTAAGGACGTCGCGTGTACCAACAATATCGTCGATGCAACGAAATGAATCAGTTAGAGCGCTGATTGAATAATTCGAGATATCAAACGACATTAAGATTATACGTAATTCGTCGATCGTGGAAGTCGGCTATTTTCCATCACCCTCGTTGAACCGCTGATTGCCTCAATCCCCAAATAGAGCGAATGAACGAACACCGTAGAAACAAATTTCAACAATAGAAATAATAACAGTAATTAGCATTTTACTAGGGAACTATGGGAAATATTTTTCGACAAACACGTATTGTCGGATTCAAAGTCCGCGAGCTCATTCATGAAAATCAATTAAATACGTAACGTTCGTAATTTTTGTATTTTTGTTTTCTTTTGTGACCGAAATTTCACTCACGAATATATTTTTACGATGGTTGTCGTTACGACGAATTTCCGGGTTTAAATTATGCATATAGTCGCGTCCGCGATAGTCCATTGACAAGCACGATTAACAATAGTGGGACCCTCGGTATTACCGTGCAAGACACGTACGTTAAATAGCCTTATCCTTGGCAGTCGTGTTATCTGATTATTCCATAAGGCGTTTCACGTTAATTATACTGAAAACAGTCACGTCAATGCGTACGTAACGTTCGATTCCGCGATTGTACCTGTGTGCGTGTATGCGCGGCGTTGGGGATGAGTGGGGGTGGTTTGATCTTTCGTTTTCTCATAGATTGAAGCGTCCAAGGTAGGCGGAAGTGAATTTTAATCGCACAGTAGTGAATTGTCATTAAATTATCCATTCGACGCGTTTATTTAATTACCAAAAAATGCTCAGAACCGATCATTGAGCGATCGGTAGCAAAGATTGTGAGCTCGTTTTTTCACTTTTTTGAAAATTATCGCACGCAATGTGACTCGACAGGTACGAAGCCGATATGAGGCATCGATCGCAATGTACACCGTTCGTGCCATTTTTTACCTGTCCAGTGACGATCAATCAACGAGTTCCGAAAGGAAGTCTTCGATTGCAATCTTCGATCGTCATTCGTCCAAGTCTAGAGTCGATCGCACGCGAGCTGTGGACGGTTATGGTCAACGCGTACGTGACTTCGATTATGAGCGAAGTCTTTTATTTACTTAATCTCATGCACATTGATGAAGAACGCGCGTCAACTGTGAGATTGATATTTTAATTGAGTTACCTTGAACGCGGTCGTGAATTGTTCCATTGTCGTGACGATTATTTTTTTTTTTCACACCTATATTGATGAGGATGAAATGTTTTTTACTGTCAACCTTGCCGATCGATTCATTATTTTTTGAAAATTGATGGTTAATTTTAACCCTTAGCGTGCAACGGAGGTCACAGGCGACCCCACCCAAGTGGTGCGTTCTCCTAATTTTTATTTGTTTATTTCATTATATTGTTTAAACAAATGATTACTTTGGCAATATAACGATTGATTCTTGTGCTAGAGAAGTTAATGAGACTTCATGCATTTTTTGGAATTTTTCGGAGCAGTTTAGAGTACTTTTTAAGGCACTGGAACGTATATGACCACCGTTGTGGAGTAAAGGTGCCAAAAAACACGTTGCACACTAAGGTTTAATTGCATTTTTTTTAAGAACAAATTTACGATACATTGGCGACTTTTAACAAATCTTAAGGTGGGGGATTTAAACCACCTTAAGGTGGTGATTTGTTAAAATCGGGCGACAGGTGGAATTTTGTCTACGAGAGTCAAACATTAGGACGAATTACGACTGGCAGATAACCAATTTTAACCTTTTGGGGATAGCCAATTTCGCGAATGAATGAACGAATGGGCTCAATAGCGGAGCTCGTCTTCGAGCAATGAAACCCATTGAATAGCGTAGCAGTGTCTTTCCTTCTCGTCTCTCCGTTTCAAGACGAACGTTCGGCCGGGGATGTCCCGTTCACGCCGTTCTCTACCCAAGAAACCCGAAATAAGACGAATGAAGTGGCTGTTTGACAAGAAACGCTTTATTACAGTCTTTACAGCAGCGTTTCTGCTGTTGCTGCAGACGAAAAAGAAAAATAAAACTCGCGAGCTTTGAATGATGACACATTTGTGTCTCAGGTAGGGACGGCTCGAAGCCATCAACGGTCCACGTAGTTTGGAGAAAAAGGAAAAAAACTTCGACCCCGACATCGGGGCGAATAACGTAAGAATAAAATAGGAATAAATGTATCGAAAAGGCATCGGGGTTGAAGAGTATTATTTTGGAATGATTTCTCTTTTTTTTTCGTTCATATTCGACCTTGAAATTACGTGATAGAGCAAAAATTTTATACAGTGACCAAGAAAATATATAGAATTTGTGTTGGCGTGCGTTTGTTATGTTTTTGTTTGCGTTATTTCTCCGCAAAAGTAATTCGACGGAGTCTCACGAAAAAAATGAAATTCATCCCCCTGTCAACGTCATTCAGAGACCAGATGAGGCTTCATTTCGCTGTTTTTTGTACGAAAAGGAAAAAACCCGGCCCTTTCGCTTCAGCTGCGTCGAATATTTACCCGAAAGAAAGAACGATTTAATTCATAAACCCAAACCAAGGGCGTTCTTACAGGCACGCACAATTCGCGTTGTGGCTGCCACCCACGAAAAGAACGAGAGAAAGTTGGGAGAGATAAAGAAAAGGCTCGTATCTGAGACTGACAAAAAAGGTTGACCGAGTGTCCGACACGGATTTTATTCCGACAACAACGAAAAAACGTATTTGTTGTTTTTATACATGCTTGAATTTATACAGAGGGGTCAAAGGCCCTTCAAAGTTCTTAAATAGTTATCCTGGGAAAGAAGTTTTACTGCAGATTATCTGTTATAATATTTATCTTGCACGATAAGTCCCTCAATGAAATCCAATGTGATTGAAGTATTATGAAAATTTCTGGATTTTTCAGCAGAATTTTATTTTCGAATTATTTGTTTGACGAAATACAGGGTGTCCTAAAATTACCACTGCAGAAACTTGAGGGGCGATATTGTGCTTTTTGCTTAGTTTCTATGATTTTGGCTTCTGTTTCTTTTAATTGGCTCCATCTTTGCCGAGCGACTACCGATTCTTATAATTTTTCTATCAAAACAAGAATTCATAACCGTTCAAACTTGACCTACAATATTTTTTTTGCGTACATCGGATTTTCTACAATCTATTATCAACACGATTTTTCGAGTTTTTCAAATATTTTTGTTTAATTTTATTCAAAAAAATACGCAATAAAGAAGGAGTCCCGTGAAACATTCGTAAAATAGAAAACGTTGTAGTCCGACCGGAGAATATAAAAAGGTTCATTAACGGTGGTAAGACCGCAGAAGATCGTTCTTCAAAGCGAATTAAATTGAACGCGGCCACTTGGGGGACCTTTCTCGTGAGATAGGGCTGCGAGAGAACGTTGAGCAGAATGCCAAACCCTCATTCACGCTTCCGAATTTGCGGGGATTAGTTGTTACACGGAACGACCTGGGAAATGTAATAAGGGAAACTCATTCAGGCCCGATGTTTCATTGCCGATGGACGGATTCCGGGTATCCTATTATTTCCGTTAATGAATAAATAATCTCGTCACGATTTTCCTTCTTACCTTCGAATCAATTCCAACTATTTAACAAACAGTGAAAAGTGGACAATCGCGTTTCGTCGACCGGTGATCGTCTTGAATCGGTTATCAAACGCGATCAGGGAGGAGAGGTTGTGGCTGAACGTTCTACATATTTTAGAACCCACAATTATTCCGTCATTTTGTATGCATCGAATCGTGTGTATATGGGGAAGCCGGGTTTCATAAAATTTGTAAGGGTCTAATAATATCCGTCACCGTGCGTGTATCGTATAAAATAAAGATCAACCCTCGAACTATGGCCTACATCGACTAAGCCGCTATGAGCGTGAGTAGGATAACGATATGTTCCATGGCGTTCGAATGAGAAAAATGATGGAAAACACGACACACCGTTCCCACATAATAATAGAGCCTTAATTTTGGTTACGCACCTCGAAGACCATGGTATCGTCGTATTATCCTGTAATGATCGCTTGAAATAATTTATTCACACATTTTATCGCGAGGTACGTATTTGTGATCAATATCCCGAGATCAGGACTTCGGATATTCGTTTGAACATTTTTTTTTCTTTATATTTCGAATAGATCGAAGTTTGATTTCGAAAACATTTTTTTTTCCACCGATAAGTGAGTAAAAAAAAATTACATTTAAGTATAAGCAAAGAACATGGTTTTAATGTTCACATTAAAATGGTTTCAGGATCAACTATAATAACTTCCCCAATGTTCGATTTTATCATAAAAATTCTCGTTCATCAATTTCCCATGAAATTTTAAATCGCACGCTGTCATCGATTCTAAACTCATAGAATTGTTCGTGCAATCCCAATGAAACACACATTCTATATCCCGATCTAATACAAACCTGGACGAAATGCTGCACGCTCTCCAAAAGCATGCCGTACATGATAAACGATTATCGGCCACTTTCACGTGGCCCCAGAGTTCACGAAATCCAATTGAACAACGAATAACACTGAACAACACTCCAATGATATAAAATTACGAAAATTGACAACCGTTGCCGGGCAATCGGATGACAATTACTCAATAAGTCATCGCAAAATTAAGAAAAAAAAAAATTTTATAATTATTATTATTGCGATTGATTCAACAGTTCGTGAAGTCCTCGCGACGTCCTGCTCGAAGCGTTCGAACTGAGTGACGTTTTTCAAGTTCAGGCTGCGCGGCAAGTGCGTTTGTTCCAGCTAGCGAGCCGGCGAACGAGTGCCGAAAGCGAGGGAGGATAGGACGTTACAGAGCCGCGCTGAACTTTGCCAGTTCGGTCGGTTCGGGGGTGCCAAGAGCACACCATGTCGTGCCCGCTTAGACGTCATGCTACCCTACCGCTTGCGCATGTCCCGATATCCATTTCATAAGATGACCCGCTGCGGTGCGACCTTTACCGACGAGGGACTACGGGCCGACAACCGATGCGTTCTGATGGGAAAAGCCGCTTCGAGACTGCCTGTCATGAGTCAATGGAGGGAAAGTTCGTGTTTCAATTAGGGATCATATCACAGTGCCGTTAACTCGATTGTCAATAATGACTTCGGAAAACGTAATACTAAACGTGCATGTAAATTTAGGTTGCACTGGTTATTTCTGGATGGAAGGCTTTTATCAATTTTTGTTAATGTTATTGCAATATTGATTGTTGGATTGAATATGAATTTTATAATTCGATGGAAGATTATAAATTTTCTTCGGGGGCGTCGGGAAAACTTTTCAGCAAGATCTCATGAAATGGAACGAAAAAAATTGATACACTACTGTTGGGAATTAATTGGATGAATCAGATTAAATAACTAGGATATTAAATAAAGAGACGGAGAATAGATTAAGGATTGAGTGAGATATTTTATTTACAAATTACAACGTTTCATACAGACGGTGAGTCATATACGAGACGCGTAAATAATTTCTGGCAATAGTTTGGTCGTAATACTAACCGCATTATGATGCATAACACGCGAAAGATGGAAGACTAATCTTACGGTTATGACAAATCAAGATGGCGACGACTAAATCTATCTTCGGGGTCGTGCGACGAGGCACGTGGTTTGTGGTGGTATTTGTATACAACCGAATAAGAACATTTATACTAAATTGGAAGTTGGGATCGACGTCGGATCTTCGCCCAGCGCCGTAAGCTGATCAAGATTACAGAGATAAGGCATTCGGAATTGCACGGGATTTCGCTAATGCGAATCGGCCCTCCGTCGACACGCCGACCAGGCCGGCCTAGCTCGAATCACACCGCAACTTGCCCGCCCCCTTCTAGCGCTTCTGCTTGGCCTTCTAGCCTTTTTGGCCCTTTTTGAAAATAACCGACAGTTGCAAATGAAATGCTTGACTTTCGTTATAATTTTGATTGTAACAAGATTTGAATTTTGTTAGTGAAACTCTTTTTTTCGTAGGTTTGGTTTGATTAAAATACTTATAAAAAAATAATTTTACAATGAGTTACCCCAAAAAAACCCTATTGTAACATTAAGAACAATCCCTGAGAAGTATCCAAGAAGTTTGTCGGATTTTTTGAATGCTTTTTACGTTAAGAATAAACGTAGACATAAAAACATTGATTTTTTGGGTCAGTCTGCATCCACGGTTTCCCCGAAAATATTCCGTACTCACCGTGGATTAAGATCAACGATGTTTGGCACCGACTCGAATTGAGATCGACGAGTTTCGGGGACCACGGTTGCGACAGACAGCATTTGAAATTACTACAAGCGAGACCCGTCCTCGTTTTGCTTTCGGCGTTGCGGCTTCCCGCCGCGCATTCAAACACTCATTACCATCAGGGCCGACAGAAGAAGCCGCTTTACTCGTCCGTAAAGTTAAAGTTTGCTGACAAAGAAGGGCGGGGAATAAAGGAGGGGAGGAGGGGCAGATGAAAAATTACAATAAAGTGACTTTACATACAATAAAATTGATATTTATTATACATTCAAAAATTACACACGTAATTGCCAGTGTAATTTTTTTTACTGAAGAAAATCTTGTCGCCTTTTTTCAATTTTTTACGATGAATTTGTTTAACAATATATTTACGGTCAGACTATCAACCATTTCCGCATAAATATGGAAGATTGTGGATAGGATTGAGGCGTTTTTCAAAGACGTGAAATGCCGATCTCGGAATCGTTCGTAGCAATCGAATCAAACTAGCATTATCAGGTACATATAAGTCTTACACACCATTGCTTCCATTGTAAAAATTCGTCAATCTCGGAGTATTTTTTCACTTCCATTGCACTGCGTTTCAGTACGTCGAAAAACATTTTGCGACCTCACAATAATTTTTCTCGACGAAGATTTTTTTCATAAAAATCGAAGAATCTGTACAACTGCCAATTGCGAACAAATCCAAGAATTCGAAACCTCGATTAGCTTCGGTGTCAAAGCCAATCGAGCATCATCATCATTGAGTGCCGATCATTATTTAAAAAATGGAGTAACTTGGTCGTGAATAGTAAAATACTTTTTTCGGTACCACTTACGAACGTTGTCAAAAACGTTATTTTCTCATTGACCTTGGTCAACGTGTTCGTCAATTTCTCGGAGCTGGTGGAGAGGTTTTGGACCATCTGTATCAAAATTTTATTCGAACAAAATTAAAAACACCAACCACGCTCCCAATTTTCGATTCTGGAATTCCACACTCGAAAATTTCATCGAGTGTAGAATTTGCTACAGCTCCAATAGGGCTTCCACCGACCCCGAATACAGTCCCCCTTCGTATATTCTTCACCGCCCACCCCGATAATATATACGAACCAACGAAACCCGCTTCCGAATCCTCAAACTTTCCCGAGAGACTGTACGCGGTACAGTCGTCGTGGTTGCAATTCAATCGAACGTCATAACGTTTCTCGCCGACCGAGCGGTGAAAACGTCTCGTGTCACGTCGATTTATCGAAGTGCGATAAAAATTATTCGCTCCAACATAAGTTGGCCCACGATGCGCTTTGTTTCGATCGTTGTTGACCGATTGACAGCGAAACGACCTGTAGCGAGTTTGTTGTAATCGTGACGAAAAAGTGCACGTTAAAGGCGTTGCTGGAATTGTTTCGAATATCGTCCGTGCGTGCGCTGTCTACCTCTCACACAATTTTCTTACACGCGTGACACGTGCCTACCGCAAAGCCACATACATAAACACATGCATAAACACACACACCCACACCCAAACAAACAAACATTCACACACACGTGCGCGTACATAGCCATTTTGAAAATTAATAAACCAACGATGTACACGCGAGCTATGCATTTACGTGCGTGAGTGATTGCGCGTCTCGCTCTTATCCGCGACCTTGGGTACGTCCGGACGTTGAATCAGTACAACCAACATGGCTGCGGAGAAAAAAGACAGCTTGCCCACATCACCGAACGAAAAATCTTTCACCGGCAGCACAGTTTCCGAGGACAATGATAACAAAAGTGTTTCGCGTTCCCCATCGACTTATTCGATACGCGAAGACAAGTGGCCCGATCTCGTTGTGTCAAGACCAAGAAAACTCGACGCCTGGTGGTCGCCAAGACGTAAGTAGTTTCCATCGTTTGCCGCGCTTAGACGCCATTTTGCGCGCGTTTTTTCAAACTCCATTGGCTCGTCGCTGCATTCTGCGCGAAGAAATAACGCTTCGACGGTCAATCGACTGGACGAAAAGAGTCGAAGCGCGAGATCGAATGATTTGGAATCGGGAGATTTATATTGGAACGATCGCAAAATAGGTCAACTCGCGGAGTTACGATTTTTTTTTCGTGGAACGAAGAGCGAAGAGATGATTATTTAACGTGATTTTGCGTTGAATTCTTTGTTTCGTATATGATTCAGTGTTTTCGCCTAATCGGTTTTATTGACAGGTGGCTGTTAATAAAAATGACGTATTTAAACATCGAATGATTCATTTAAAAAAAAACGGAACAAAATTAACGCACAGAGAATGAAATAAATGAGTTTTCCCTATAAGGGGGCGAAATACAGATTCATTTGGACCTTTATTTGGATTCTTTTTCGTAAATTGAAGCCCGCGGGCTTTTTTTTGGGGACAAATAATTCTTCCACTACTAACTCGGATTGCCTTACTAGGACAGGTTCTGAATTAAAATTACTAATATAAGAATAATTCTCTTTTTTTGCAATTATTATCTGTCATATATTCATAATTTTGTTTAATAATAAGAATATTTTTTATTTCATACTGTTCTGTTTCTGCGTTATCTAGAATTAAAATAGCCTTTCATTAATCGGGTAAATATTATTTCCAAACAAACCGGTTCCCGTTGGAAAGTCCATGGGCTTCTTTTTATTTATGCACAGCATGAAAACCTTAAGGATGCAAAATCATGTTACGAACCCAAGCGCTTCTTATCGAAAAAAACCAGGTAGCCCTTAATTAATCTCTAATTCAATTTCCAATGCAAGTACACATGTGCATGATCGAAATGTATATAAATATGTTCCTATCGTAGTTGTTTTATCATCGTTCGCATAAGAAAAATACTCGTCCCTGCATTACCGACGGAGCTTAGGGTCGCGCTTTCAGCTCCGATGGCAGCACCTGCCGGTACCCCGGTTTCGCCCCCTATTGATTATCGTAGGTGGAGGCAAGGTCGGCGGGAAGATCAATATTCCGACTGTTAGCCGGCCCTTGCCGTGTGTCTCATCGACGAGCTCGTGTAGTTGCAACGTGATATCGTACAAAAAAAGTTCTTCCTCCCACGATCACCCAAAAATTCGCTATAAAATTGTCGTATTCGATCAATAAAATAGAAACAAACGCAACCATTCGACCGTAAATACGACTAATCGAACACAAAAAAATCAAAACGAAAGCTCAGAACCATAAATCTTTCGGAGCTTCGCAGATTCCTCGTTTTCTACGCAGTCCACAATTCGAAGAATCGTCCGTATCGTCGTCGAATATCAATCAATTTTCCTCGCTAACACTATCGTCAATATTAATAATAACAATAACAATAATAATACACGTAAAAAAAAAAGGTAAATTCATTCGATAAACGAGAAGTCACGTCGTTGAAAACGTTCAAGTGCATTAAACGAGAACAATTAGAAGAAGATAACGTTTCGAAGAGTCGACGTGTATCCTCCAGCTGATCGATTTAATAGGGGTGAAAAAAAAAAAACGAAGAACAATTGGAAACGTCGGCGAACGATCGCGCGAAGGGAAAAACGGAAAATTTGAAAGAGAAATTGGAAAAAAATAAATAAATAAGTGAAAAAGGAAGAGGTTTGATAGCGTTGTGTAAAGAAGGATCATTCGTGATCGCGGTAGACCGAATTCGGAGTGGAGTTTCTATGCGGCAGGAGAGCCAAGCCGGCTTGAAGCTTCGGCCCCCGGGCGAACTCCAACACGGGGGAATCATGATCGAACAAGACATGGCCGGTGCACAGGACACCATTTACCTGTGCAATTTTCGCGTATCCGTCGACGGCGAATGGCTGTGTTTGAAGGAGCTTCAAGACGTCGAGTTCACGATGCAAGAATCGATGCAACGCTCGCCATCCCCACCCCTCGCTCTCAGCGGTATACCAAACACGACACAACAAAATCATCGTCACCAATTGCATCGCGATATTAATAATCATCGTCACAAGTTGACGAACGACATGCAAGAGCTTTGCGACATGATCCCGCCAAGCCCACCGACAATGCAGCACGTCTCCGGCATGTGTTTGTATCGCTTATTGCACCTCGATGAGAAATTTTCACGAAACAAATATCCTTCGGACTCCGGAAGTCTGCTGTGGAAAGATAAAAATTATTTATTGAGAAAAAGAATGGAAAGAAAAATTTATTTTTTAAATTATTCGTACATTTTTTGATACCGCAGGGAGTAAAATTTATGGGTTATGGAGGAAATGTTTAATTTTTCCGTGAGGTTAGAGTGAGCTTTTTTTTTTTTGGGGTCGATAAGCCGATGACGATAACGTAGTCCGTTTCATTGGAATGATGGCGAAAGAAATGTGTAGTTTTCTTATCTTTGGCTCGGAAAGTCTATAACAAAAGTAATAATTCTCAATAGTGAGGAAAATAATTTTTTTTCATTGAAATTAATTATTTCGCATCGCGGGGGAATAATAATAATTATTTCTTTCGATTCGAATTCTTCTGTGCTTCTGTCGCATCTCAAAAACCATGCTTCTATGTAGCCAAAAAAAAATATATATATATTTCTCGGTAATTTGATTAAACGTTTAGCTGATTTATTTCATCTATGCTTCCACAAAATCCGTGGCTAATCTGTCATTTTTCTCCGATGCTCTGCAATTCCACTTCAATCGTACCAACGTGCACGCCTTCGTCACGTGGGTGTCGCGCAAAAATCACCAAATCTTTCTTCTAACGAGACCGACAATTACGTTACGACTTGCAAAAGTTTCAAACCAAAAAGAAAAAAAAAAAAAAGACAGACAAACAACAACAAACAAAATCGTGGTACCGTATTTTTCTTTCAGCTCGTGATCCCGTGATAATCGAGAGGAGCAATCTCGTAAACATTTCGAAACTGATAGTAAAGGAGCTCATCGAAACGTCGCTCAAGTACGGAAGAATGCTCGATTCCGATCACATGCCGCTTCAGCACTTTTTCATCGTTCTTGAGCACGTTCTCAGGCACGGCCTACGTCCGAAGAAGGTAATTCCAACAATCCCTTCGAGATTCGGCAAAGCGAAACAAAAAAAAATAATAAACAATAAATAAATAAGTCAATAAACAATCCGAAATAGCTATCGACGCGATTCACGACAGAATTTGTAAAAAAAAAAAAAAAAAAAAAACATTCGTTTTCAGGGTCTACTCGGCCCGAAGAAAGAACTATGGGACATTCTACAATTGGTGGAGAAATATTGCTCCGAAGCGCAAGATATAACTTCGAGCATTCGTGATCTACCAACCGTTAGGTATTCGTCCGAAATATCCGCACAATTACGAAACCATCAAAGTCCATTTTTTTTTTTAAATTAAATTTCTATCTGTAAACAAATCGCAATATTTCGTAAGCACTTGAATTTTAAAAATAGCCCAATTAAAAAAAAAAAAAAAACATTGTAATTCGTGATAATCATTCGAGCGATTGATCGTTGTCAGCAATGGTTTACAAATTCAACCCAGAGGGTTTCGATGTAGTTCACGAAAATTACCAGCTTCCGAATTATCGACAATAATCCGATCGAAAATTGAAAAAAAAAAAAAAAAAAAAAAAAATTATTCAATAGCGTTTGATGCGCAAAGGAAAAATATAATAAATGGGGGCTAACAAAATTTTTTAGGACCGCTATGGGTCGAGCGAGAGCGTGGTTGCGAATGGCTCTGATGCAAAAGAAGCTCGCCGATTATCTCAAGATCTTGATAGATCACCGAGACGATCTTTTATCGGAGTACTTCGAGCCGGACGCCTTAATGATGAGCGACGAAGCTATCGTCGTAATGGGTTTGCTCGTTGGTTTGAACGTCATAGACTGCAACTTCTGCGTAAAGGTCAGTTGTCGAATAGCGCGCGAAAAAAAATAAAATAAAATAACAAAATTTTCGAATCGATTTGCGAGTGAAAATTGGCCCGAACGATCGATAAATAATCGTCCGATAATTCGTGTCGCGACACAGGAAGAAGATCTCGATTGTCAGCAGGGCGTGATTGATTTCTCGCTTTATTTGAGAAACAGCAATCACATACCCGGCGATTCGCCCGACGAAGAAATCGAAAACGACAACATGACGACGGTTTTGGATCAAAAAAATTACATCGAGGAACTCAACAGACATTTGAAGTAAATTATCGAAAAAAAAAAAAATAACGAAACAAAACAAAAAAGACAATAAGCTTAAAAATGTCTTCCGAAAGATCGTTAAACATTGGATGGTGGGTTATATTTGATGGTTGCAGCGCTACCGTAACGAATCTTCAAGCAAAAGTCGAATCTCTGACGACCACGAACGCTTTGATGAAGGAGGATCTATCGATCTCAAAAAACAACGTATTGTCGTTGCAGGACGAAATTCGGCAGCTCAAGCGTGAGCTGGGTATCGAAGTTCGAGACAATAACGAGGTATCGAGCGAATTGAAACTTTTTTATTACTTTAAATCCTCCAATAGGCTCCGGAAAACGTGTTTTCATCCCGATTGTTATTTTAGAAGGTTCCCATAAAGATCACGGAAACGACTTCGGAAATCGAGGAGCTCCGGAGTCGAGTGGAAGCGGAGAAAAAGCTAAGACGAGACGTTGACAAAGAA
The DNA here is from genome assembly GCA_963971145.1 of Sussaba pulchella. NCBI lineage: Eukaryota > Metazoa > Arthropoda > Insecta > Hymenoptera > Ichneumonidae > Sussaba > Sussaba pulchella. The sequence goes on along the minus strand of OZ020174.1, from coordinate 3,598,743 downwards.
CTCGAGTTGCAGGTTCTTGAAAATAAATTAATAAATCGATAAAAATTTGCGTAATTCGATGATCAAACGAAATTATTGCGATTACGAACGATAATCACGAAATTTTCGTCGAACGAAATTCAGATTAGCATGAAATCGGAGATGGAGGTGGCGATGAAGCTTCTGGAGAAGGACATTCACGATAAACAGGACACGATTATTTCGTTGAGAAGTCAATTGGAGGATATCAAACTCATCAATCTGGAGATGTACAAAAAATTGCAGGTGATTTTATCAACGGGTTCGCGAGGGTTCTGCGTGATCGTGGGGTTTTAGATTGATTGAAGAAATGAAAATATCGAAATTTTGGTGATAAATTTTCTTGCCCTTGTCGTCACAGAATCTTCGAGCTCCTTATAAAAAAAAAATCGTAATTATGCAGAAAGTGAACGCCACACCGATTTATCTGGAATTTGTATGTATGTTATAGAGGACAATTTTCTGAGTAATTTCACATGTATATGTTGGGCGCGGAAAGCAAGACTTCGTACGGTTACGCGTGGTTGAAAGTTTCTGACATGATTATCGAAATTCAATAGATTGTCGATTATTTATTATTTATTATTATTTAAGGTTATTCAGGTTATTTATTTATTTACGTTATTCGGGTAATCGGGAATTGTACACGTAACGTTTGTAACCCGAAACGTGTATAATTTCTCAAAAATAATAATTTACGTGATATAATTATTTTAGAGAAATAAATAAAATTAAAATTAAAAAAATAAATAAATAACTCAAACAAATAACCTAAATAACAACTTCAACCACGGAAATTACCTAAATAAATGTATGAAAAAAAAATAATAATAATTGAAAATGCAATGAAAGAAATTGTGAAATTGCTTTGAATTTTTTTTTTTTCAACGACCTTGAAACATGATAAAAAATGATTTCCGCGCCCTACATCCATATAAAAAGTTGATTGAAAACATCCCCAGAATCACATACTTCAATTCCAGAGAAATCGGTGTGGGGTCCACTTTTTGCATAATTACCAAAAAAATTTATTTATTTATTCTTCATCGACTATCGGAGTCGGTGATTCAAATATTCGTTCGATTATCATGTGCAGATTTCAGGTTTGGATCGGAATACTCATCGATTCTCGTCACTATTTTTTATAACGCCTCGATGTACCGTTCGCGCTTTCTAACTTGAACAAAACAAAACCCCAAAAAAAAAAAAAAACAAAAAACAAAAAACAAAAAATAACAAAAAAAAGCGAAAAGAACGTGTCTGCATGTCTGTGAATGTTTACGCTTTATAGGAGTGCGAGCACGAACTGACGCAGAAGGGAGAAATGGTGAGCAGACTTCACGCAAAGACCAATCAAATCGGCAAGATACTTAACAACCTCGAGAAATACAATCTAATGAAGGATCTCGAGGGCGGAAGAACCCCTTCGACCCCCGGTTCGACGAAATCTTTCGTTCGAACGAGTCCCATGTCCCCGAGAGCTCCGCCGATTCACGAAAAATCATTTGCCCAACGTTCGTTCGACGAACCGACGAACAGAAATCGTCTTTCCTTCGATCGTGGCTCGATCACGCCATCGGCGAAAAATGAAAATAAAACCATCGAAGATGCCGTCGGGGAATCATCGAGCAATTGAAACGAAATAATTATTATTTTCCAAACGACATTGAGTCGTTTTTTCGATAATAAAATAACAAAAATCGACAATGACAACATCAAAAACCCAAAACTCGTGATTCTGTATTAGTTTCTTTTTTTTTTTTTTTTTTTTTTTTGTTTCTTGTTATTTTTTTTTAAACATTGCTTCGTTTTGATTTTCCACGTTTTTTCGTAATGGCCTAGGACTCGTTGATGCTGAATTAATGTCGATCGATTGATTAACAATGAAAATTAAGATTTGGTTTTACGTCAATCGCTCGCTATAATCGATTGACTCGATGATCCAGTCGCAACATTATTCGCTCAAGAAACATTCGTTTCAGGAGTGCGAGGGCTCGCTTAAGCATAAGACAGACCTGATCGCCCGGCTCGAGGCCAAAACGATCTCGATGACTGAAACCATTCAAAGAATGGACGATAAGTACGTGTTGTTTTTGTTATATTAATTTTAATACTTTACATACATGCATACACATATATTTGTAAGCATTTTATTCGTCGATTTTACATTGAAAAAGATGAAAATCAATCAACAATCATTTGAAACACACATGAATTAACGACGGATGCTTCGCGGGCAATAATATTTATACTCGAATGTTGCAAATTTCTCGTTACGAGCGGATGAAATAATAATAATCGTCGTTTCGCCAAGTATTGTCATTTATATCACGACGTTACACCGAGAGACTGCGTAAAATTTTTGTTTTTTTTTTCTTTTTCTTCTACTTCGAGGGTGGCATACGTTATTCGCAATATCGTCGTTTCGGCACGTCGCACAAAACTCGCAATTGAACCACGTTTTTCATGTACTGCTAGTTTTTAGGGGCATAGTTTTTTTTTTTTTTTTTTTCGTTTTTTTTTTCTACCTCGGGCAAATGACGAATAAAAACGGAGACTGCGCGTGGATAGATTGGAATGATTAGTCGCGTCACGAATGAATTGAAAGAATAGGATAATAAAAAATGAAATACCAAAAAAAAGGAGATAATCTCTCGTAATTATTGAAATAAATCAGCGTACAGATTATTTACTAACGAACGCTCGTCGAGGACAGACGTCGCTTCAATTAAACATTGTTATGCATGAAAACAGATTCATTTCGACCGAATGAAAAAAACAAGATGAAAAATAATCATATATCTACGAGAATTTCGCACGACGAATAAATTTTTGCTTCTAATTGCGCCATTTAATAATTTTTATCGATGAAAAATAAATAGTCGAACGATGACGAAGAAAAAAAAAAAATTGAATCTTTTTTGTCGTGTTGAGGCGAAATTTCCTTTTCGAATAGAAAAATTTGAAGTAATAAATGGCGCGAAGTCTGGAAAACAGTCTCGACGTTGCGTCACACTCATATCCACGTATATATATATATTTAAATATATCTCGCTGAACGAAGTGCCGAGCTGTATATTTACGAATATAATGCGATATTCAATGGTATATATTGATATGAAACGAAACGACGGTATGTAGTGTGTATATATATATAAATATAAATATATATATATATACATATATATATACTTTATAATCCACCGATGGACACCAGGTGTGCTTGTACTGTGAAAGGAATAAATTCATGACCAGTATATCATATTCGCTCCGTTTTCTGAAGTCTATACGTATATTCACGGTTCATCATAGTCTCCCGAAGCCAGTTGCTACAATTGAGGGGTTCATACATGTTTCTTCGTCCTGAAAATTGGTAAAAAAAAGTGTAGATGAGGAATTTCGAAAAAACTATTGGACCGATTATTTTTAATATTTTTTTTACTTAAAAAAACAAATTTTCTGAAGCAAAAAACGTGTTTAACAGAAGAAAAAAAATTAATAAGACGGTGGCTCCACGCCATGGAGGAGCAAATATTTTTTCGCGTGGTGGGAGTCATTAAGGTCACAGGTCGGACGTCAAATAAAATTTTTATTTCTTCTATTACTCTACAGGATCTTGATTAACGTTCTACGAAAGCTTTTCTCGATAATGTCAACCATTTTTCAATCATAGTTAAGAACATACGATTTTTTTTTTAGATAAAAATGTCAACAATTTTTTTTTAGCTGTAACCATTTTCGCATTTTTTCTCAAAAATCATTATCGCAGCAAAATAGTCAAGATCCTGGAAAGTAATCAATAATTTGAAAAAAAAACATTTCGTTCGGATATATTTTTATTTAATTTTTTTTTGTAACGAAAGCTCAAGGTAAGTTACGTCTACGCACGCACTAATGCGAAAAATCGTATAGGATTTAAGTTTTTTTTTTTTCTTTTTTTATAGCCGCGATAGTTTTGCAAGCTCGATTCGACGGATTTACCGTAAAATCCGCAATGCTGGCCGACCTCCGGAGTCGCTTTGCTCTCGGCGACTGCTGCTCGCGGCCAGATAGACTCGTTGAAAAGCATTCGATCCCCATTCGCCGAAACGAATGGCCTTAATGAATATTCATGAGGCAAGAGCTTAAGCCGTCGAGCGCGAAATCTCCGACGCGAACGATATTCCGAAAATTGCTTTTTCGTGCCCGTTGTGGTCGGGTCGCGCATTGCGGAGTTAGAATAATATTTAATAAACCAGCGTTTACGCGAAATAGCTCGGGAGATAATGAAAAAAAAAAAAAAATAATGGAAAAACAAACAGAGAGAAAATAAAAATTCTCGCAGTCTTTCGGCGTTCATGCGATATATATTTTTCTCGTTGAAATTTGATTAATTTTTTTCTTGTTTCCGCAATCAATAAGAATGGTCACGAATTTTCACTACCGGCTGCAGAGTTCTGCAAGCTCTCGATAAGTTGCCGAATGCTAGAAAGTCATTATCGATCCGCCCGGTCGGCAACAGAGCCTACGTTTTTGCCCCGTCATGCGGAATTCTTGCATTTCAATGTTTTTCTTACTCCACGACGTGATTCAACGTGAGATAAATAACATTTTTGTAATTTCAATTCGACGCGAATGAAGATTCAAGAAGATGGACGGCGCTAAAATCGGGGTCGAGGAAAAAGTGCGAGTCCTCGGAGCCGCAGTTGCCGAGAAGGAAGCTCACGCGAACGGAGTCGAGAGAGAATTGAGGGTCGAACGGGAGTGGCGAACGTTTCTTCAGGAAGCTTCGATCACGAGCGTCGAAAAGATTTCGCAATTGCATCAGGAAATCGATCAGTTGAAACAAGTCGCCGAGGTTGGTCGATAATTTTTCCATTTTTAATTTGTTCATTGTGCAATTGGCATTTTTTAAACGATATTGAGTTGGTTTTTCCAAAAGAGAAGAAAATTAATCGACGATGATAACATCAAAAACTCAAAGTCGCGATTCTGTATTAGTTTTTTTTTTACGGTTTCTTGTTTTTTTTTTTTTTAACATTGTTACGTTTTGATGTTTCACGGTGTTCGTACTGTCCTAAAACTTGTTGATGAAACAAGTTGTCGAGGTTGTTCGATAATTTTTCAATTTTTTAATTCGTCGGGAATCGTAGAAAATAAATCGCGTAACAATGCGATCGAACGGTTCGACGCGTGTCGGCGTTTCTGATTACAGAAACACGTGACGCTTCAGGAGGAACACTACGCGTTGCGAGAGATTTGCGCGGAACAGGAGAGAACTTTGGAGGAACTCGGGGGACAATTGAGCGAAGCTAAATTAAAGGCGGTTGAGCTTAAAGAAGCAGCTGACAATGCTCAGAATCCGGGAAATCAGGAGGGCAACGGTGCGACTTGGGCTAACGACCGGCTGGTTACCCACTGCAAGGGCTGTTCCAGAGAGTTCACCATAGCCCGTCGTAAGGTAATCAAACTTTTTAATTGCGATACGCCGCGCGTGCAACTTGCGCTTCATCCCACCCGGCCATCCACTCGCTCTTAATTCACGAGAGATCCCGAGACTACGCTTCGTTCCTTAATCGTTTACCGGTAATTATACTCGACGTGCGGAGAACCTCTCTCTCTCTATCTCTCTTTCTCTCTTCCTCTCTTTCTACCCGTTGGTTTATTCCATGTTTCTGCTTCCGTCGTTCCCGCAGCTTCGAATTTATTTCCCGATCCTTTCTTTCCACTTTTTTTTCGCATTTCTCGTATTTTTCTGAAGGATCTTTCGGCTTCGTCACTAAAAAGTTGGCTTAGATTGGAAAGCCGAATTATTTCTTGTTTACTTTGTCATTCCAATATATATCACAATTAATATACCGATATATTTTTTAACGCGTTGAAATTTGTCAAATTTTCGGTGACGTCGAATGGATTTAATTAGTTTGAATGAAGAAAAGTCTCGTTAAAGTGTCACAAAAGGGTTTATTAATTATTCGTGCATGTAGCTTAATGAATTTCCGAACGAGATTCCACAACGATATCCGGTAACGATTATCACAGTTGAAACCTTGGAAAGTTTACTCTGAAAGAGAAACAAAAATAACCCAAAATTAATGATCCATCGGATCTCGATAATTAATCGAATCTCATGTCAAAACGACGAAATACATCGTACTACGATATCACATATGACTTAACGAAGCAAGGATAGAGCTTTTGATTATTAACGCACCACCCGAACCTCCTCAGCTCGATATTCCTCGCGCAAACAAGCTTTCGATCCCTCATCCGAAAGATTCGAACGCTTGATTGACGTTAATTACGGTCAATTAACGTATTTACCTCCCGAACATTTTCACGAATTCCATCAAATTGCTTCGATCGACCGTTGGAATTTTTCAATATGATTAATTAATTTTTCCATCAGCCCGAACGAGACGTTGGCTATCGCTCTTACAAAATTATATTATCGCACGGTCATTCGATGATTCGATGATGTATTCATGTTTGTGCGTCACGGGTGAATTAATGAACATGCATATTCACGAACGTAGACTATAGTCTATCGTCGTCGACGAATTGCCGTCGAAGCTTCGAGGAACGAAGCCTTTTCGCTTGCGACAGGCGTACGGCGATAGAGACGTTGCGAATACACCGAGCTTGCGGAGGTTATAAAATACGTTTAGACCGCGAACGCCGCGTGTGCAGTTTTCTCGCGCGTTTCAACGCCCGTTCGAGCCAACCCGGAAGCTAAGTTATCGCGTAATAACAAGCCATCGCGGAGTTTGCCACTTTGTTGCTCTTCTTTTTTTTTTTGTTCCTTTTTTTTTTCTTTATTCATGATAATTATTATTATTATTATTATTTCGCTCCGCTTCGGGAAGATAGCCGACGGAATATTACCATACAGTTTAATGTAGACTAGGGGTAAGGGGCGCGACGAACCGGCCGGGCAGTCTCTAACGCGGATACGGTAAACCACCCCTAATACCATAGTAGCCCACCCACGCTGATGACGGAGGCCGGTCAGCCAGCGCGAGGTCGCCGTCGGATCACCGTCGAGCGGAGAAATAACCGGCCCGGTCAAGCTTTTTCACGCGCGCACGGTGAAACGCAGGAAATCCGTTCGGAAGCGAAAAAAAAAAAAAAAAAAAAAAAAACTGCGAAGCCCGGATCGACTTGAAGCAAAAAGAACGTAGAAAAAATAAGAGTAAAAAGAAGTTAAAAAACAAAATTGTTACGAGAATGGAAGTTGACGTATTTGCGAGGATGAGAAATCGCATGGGAGCGAAGCCGATCGGTCTCGCGGCAGTTTCCGTCACGCTGGATCAACTCACACCCGGAAGAAACCGCGTGAATAAAAAAAAATTGTGAGTGAAAGGAAAAAAAAATGAAGAAAGATGTGAAATTGGAACGCGAGGAAAAATAAATTGTAACCGGTGTTTTCTTGGAGAGTCTTGAGTATAGCCAGGAGGTGGATGCTATTATTCGTTCGGGCGATGAATACTCGGTACGCTATTAAGACGAAGATTTCTTTGGGAGATAATACTCGGTGAATCGCTAATGAGCCACTGGGAAATGATTCGCGGGGAGGATACATAGCGCATACGTATGGGGTAATTCCGGGTGTGATTCGCGTCTTTTACAGATTTTTTGAGATAGTTGATTTATTTATTTATCGTTGCGGTTAACCGTTGCGTCGTTATATTTGCTATAAAAATAGGATGGATGTGATCGAAGCTTTGGAATTGCTTTCTTTTTCAACGGTTTTCGAATTTTGCGTCAAAATAATTGAGACGTGAATTTTTTTTTTATTTTTCCGTTTCGTGGAGGAAGTAATTATTCGATTGTTTAAAATGTAGGTTTTATTTTCTTTCGTTTTAACCATCGGCTGTGTTGATAAAACTCTTTGCAGTTCTTGACGGACATACGTTCATATATTTTTCAATTACCGACCGGGAGGTTTCGGACCCCGCTGGGCGCGCCAATCCTCCACCCCCGTCGTCTTTTGTTCCCTCACTCGGTCGGTGTGTGTGTGTGTGTGTGAATGACAGCACGAGCGTATGCGCTTCATTCTACGCGTCTCCTGCGACGCCCTGATATTTAATTTTTCATTTCGTAACAAAAACGAGATTACAACGGAGAAAAATGATACACAGGAAAGAAGTCACAACTCGCCGACTTTTTTGACGAAAAAAAAAAGCGAATGGAAAAAGTGATGAAATGATAATTGACTATGTTATTTCGAAAAAAAATTGAAATTCGAAAAATTATCGATGTTCTTGTGAAAAAAAATTAGTCAATAATCCGACTTTTTGTCAAATTTTTTGCAACCGTTAATGGTTGATCCGAGATTCTTGATCAAACGTTGGAGATCTCTTCTTGATTCACCCTATTTTCATAATGTTATTTCCCGGACGTTTACGCCGGGGTTTCGTCCGATCGCAAACCACCAATCCACTCGTACCCCTCTCGCCTCGGCTGATTTATGCTTTCTCGTAAGTATCTATAAGTATCCGTAACCCACGGCGTGTGAGATAAGGTGGTGTGGCCCGTGAAGCCCCGTGAAACGCTCTGGCGGTACTCCAACTTCCGATAGGGGACGGCGGGGTCTGCTAGCTTCGTCTCTAACCCTTAACACACGCACATACACATTAGGGTGGGTCAAAAAAAAACTTTTTTTTTTTTTTGAATGTAACCCACGAAAACTAGTTCCTAGGTACCTCTAAAAAGTACTCACCAAGTATGAGCTCTTAATATTAATGGGAAGAACTGGCTCATCGTCGTTTTCCATTTTCAATTTAGTCTCATATAAAAATGGTCATATCTTATCACCAATAGATTGTTAAACTAGTTTCATCATGAATATTTATAGGAAATTGAACGCTCTACAAAAATGGTCTCTTATATTTTTTTCATTAATCGAACCATTTAAAAGATATTCAAGGTCAAAGATTGAAGAATTTATGAAAAAAATATTTTTTTGTTTTGAATTTTGTAACTTACTGAAAAATAATGATTGTCAAATGGGTATCAATTATTTCTGTAGTAAATTGAACGTTCTACAAAAAAGGTCTCTTGTGGTTAATCGATTACTCTAACCATTCAGAAGATATTCGCATTAGAATTCCAATGCTTACTGATTTTAATAGTTTTTTAATAAATATTTTTTATTTATCCATTTAATTTATGAATTTTCTACAATATTCATAAACATTTGAGTTTATTTTGATCGAATGACAGTTTTCAATTCTTTAACGATATTTTCTTTTTATTATTTTACTCTTATCACAATTTAGTATCGTAATTCAATATTTTTCAACGTGTTTATTTAAAATGTAACTCAAATTTCTTTTTTCCACAAAATTTATAATTAAATATTTTTTTCTGGGGAGTTTGAAAATTTAGTTTTAAACGTTGGTAGTTCTGTTATTCATTATTTGTCATACTAGCGCCACCTGTGGTTTCATAGCCTGCATCGTTCCGAGTATTTACTGCAAATTGTCAAAGAACATCGAGCGAAATTTCCTAGTTGTAATAAAAGGCACTTTTTATAACTAGAATTTATTTTTATTTATTTTCGTATTAATACTGTATCAAATAATAAAATTACATATGGTGAAATAGAATTTTTTTTTTCTGTTGATATATCTGTTGATATTTCGTAAATAAAACACTTTCTTTTTCTGAAATAGATCACGAATTGTCTCAAAATTCATATATTACATGGATAAATAAAAAATATTTATCAAAAAACTATTAAAATCAGTAAGCATTGGAATTCTAATGCGAATATCTTCTGAATGGTTAGAGTAATCGATTAACCACAAGAGACCTTTTTTGTAGAACGTTCAATTTCCTACAGAAATAATTGATACCCATTTGACAATCATTATTTTTCAGTAAGTTACAAAATTCAAAACAAAAAAATATTTTTTTCATAAATTCTTCAATCTTTGACCTTGAATATCTTTTAAATGGTTCGATTAATGAAAAAAATATAAGAGACCATTTTTGTAGAGCGTTCAATTTCCTATAAATATTCATGATGAAACTAGTTTAACAATCTATTGGTGATAAGATATGACCATTTTTATATGAGACTAAATTGAAAATGGAAAACGACGATGAGCCAGTTCTTCCCATTAATATTAAGAGCCCATACTTGGTGAGTACTTTGTAGAGGTACCTAGGAACTAGTTTTCGTGGGTTACATTTTAAAAAAAAGTTTTTTTTTGACCCACCCTAATACACATACAACTCTAAATATACATACTCACACACATATAATCACAGAGAGAGAGAGAGAGAAAGAGAGAAAGAGAGAAAGAGAGAGAGAGAGAGAGAGAGAGAGAGAAAGAGACAGAGAGAGAGAGACCGTTGCATACAATTCGACGGCTACGGTATCCAAAAGCTGGTACGGGGCGAAGGCCCGTTTAATCGGTCCAAGTAGTACGACCGAGGCTGTTGACGTTAGGTCGGACGTCGTGCCTATCCGCCTCCTCCCTCCCCCCCTTGCGGTACGGTTCGATAATCAATTTAGAGGTGCTTAATCGCTCATCGGTGTCGCCGACTCTCGTGCCTAAATTATTTTCCGCACATCAATGTTCACTCAATCTTCCGAAATGTAACATTTGCAATTTTCATTTTCCATTTTTCTTTTGCGATCTCATTATGTTCAACGTTTTACGGGCGAGTCGTTGCAATAATATATGAAACCGAGCGGAAATCTTATTAGCCGAAATGGAAAATTGAAATTCAAGATCAACGACGGTTGAATGTCCCCGATGGGACATTCGCGAATTTATTATTATATATGAATCGTCGACCGGAGGGGGCGGCGGCTTTCGTTTCCGGAGCAATCCCGAGCGAAAGCTCTCTCGCGGGCGTTCGTCTTAATAATGGCTCGTGCCGAAAACCACGGGAGAAAAACTCGCGCGATTTATGCCCTTCGGCGAAGCCCGCGAGAACCTCCGAGTGGGTAAATGAGAAGAATTTAATATGAAAAAAAAAATAAAGAAATAAAAGAAAATCGAAAAAAAAAACGTAAAATTTCAATTTTTTCTTCCACGTTTGTGTTTCAGCATCATTGCAGACGTTGCGGAAAGATATTTTGCAACGCTTGCAGCGACAACAGCATGGCTCTGCCAAATTCGGCCAAACCCGTACGAGTCTGCGACGAGTGTCACGTATATCTCGTCGGTCAATATTCCGTGGTTAATTGATGAGAACGATCGTCTTGATCGTGCGGAATTTTAAACGACGAATATATGCGGACGAATTTAGAGAAGAGCTTACGACAAAATGAGGAATCAAGACTCTGATCGAAGAATTTTTTATTTTACGAGATCGGACAGTAACGACGAAAAAAAAAAAAACAAAAATAATGATCGAATGTCGATGAAGGAGAAAGTTACACATAAAATATTTCGGAATAGAAAGATGACTATTTTTTGCACAGCTATTGAGAGTTGTCAGTAAACTATGACGTATTTGTACATACATGCGATATATACGGTAAAAACAATGACACGAATATCTCGCTACTTTTTCATTAACTTTTTTCTTCGATATTTTTTAATTCGATTTGATTGATTGAGAATTATTAATCGTCACAAATTACCGGGTCAATATTTTTATTAAATATTCCGCCGAATTATCGATAAGTCGACCGGATCTCATTCGTTTCAGTTGCGAAACGCGCAATTCATCCCCGGGCGAATAAGGGAAGAAGTAGCGCGATCGATGATTTTGTCCATTCGATTCAATGTGATCACCGTTATGTTCGTAAAGTGGAGCAATACTTTTTTTTTTGTTTCAATTGTCAGATAATACCGTGAAAATTTTTATTGGCGCTTCGTTATTCATGTTTACGATATGTTGGGTTAATAAATACGAAATGTAGATTTTAAAGTCCATGGATTTAATCACTCCTAACGAATGATTGTTTGACGAACCAACTGGTATTATTTTATTATACGATAATGATAATGAACATAAAAATAGTAACGAATTATGGTTACTATTGTTATACGATAGTCGTAGTGAAATGTTGCCGAAAATAGTGTCGCGCTTATGGTTCAAACAAACACGGAGAATTAACGACGGTTGGAAAGGGATCCTTTTTTTTTTAATTTAATTTTATTCTTTCTAATTAATTAATTTTTTTTTTTTCAATTTTTCCCAGCGAGTTGCAACCCTAAAATACGAGCCTAAGCACACAACAGTGATAATGTCTTCGACGGAACAACGCGTGATTCGTCGTTCAAAACTTTGTCGTTTGTTTCAACGAGCAAATTGAATAAATAAATAAATAAATGAATAAATGAATAAATGAATAAATGAATAAATGAATAAATGAATAAATGAATAAATGAATAAATGAATAAATGAATAAATGAATAAATGAATAAATGAATAAATGAATAAATGAATAAATGAATAAATGAATAAATGAATAAATGAATAAATGAATAAATGAATAAATGAATAAATGAATAAATGAATAAATGAATAAATGAATAAATGAATAAATGAATAAATGAATAAATGAATAAATGAATAAATGAATAAATGAATAAATGAATAAATGAATAAATGAATAAATGAATAAATGAATAAATGAATAAATGAATAAATGAATAAATGAATAAATGAATAAATGAATAAATGAATAAATGAATAAATGAATAAATGAATAAATGAATAAATGAATAAATGAATAAATGAATAAATGAATAAATGAATAAATGAATAAATGAATAAATGAATAAATGAATAAATGAATAAATGAATAAATGAATAAATGAATAAATGAATAAATGAATAAATGAATAAATGAATAAATGAATAAATGAATAAATGAATAAATGAATAAATGAATAAATGAATAAATGAATAAATGAATAAATGAATAAATGAATAAATGAATAAATGAATAAATGAATAAATGAATAAATGAATAAATGAATAAATGAATAAATGAATAAATGAATAAATGAATAAATGAATAAATGAATAAATGAATAAATGAATAAATGAATAAATGAATAAATGAATAAATGAATAAATGAATAAATGAATAAATGAATAAATGAATAAATGAATAAATGAATAAATGAATAAATGAATAAATGAATAAATGAATAAATGAATAAATGAATAAATGAATAAATGAATAAATAAATAAATGAATAAATGAATAAATGAATAAATGAATAAATGAATAAATGAATAAATGAATAAATGAATAAATGAATAAATGAATAAATGAATGAATGAATAAAGGAATAAATGAATAAATGAATAAATAAATGAATAAATGAATAAATGAATAAATGAATAAATGAATAAATGAATAAATGAATAAATGAATAAATGAATAAATGAATGAATGAATAAATGAATAAATGAATAAATAAATAAATAAATAAATAAATAAATAAATAAATAAATAAATAAATAAATAAATAAATAAATAAATAAATAAATAAATAAATAAATAAATAAATAAATAAATAAATAAATAAATAAATAAATAAATAAATAAATAAATAAATAAATAAATAAATAAATAAATAAATAAATAAATAAATAAATAAATAAATAAATAAATAAATAAATAAATAAATAAATAAATAAATAAATAAATAAATAAATAAATAAATAAATAAATAAATAAATAAATAAATAAATAAATAAATAAATAAATAAATAAATAAATAAATAAATAAATAAATAAATAAATAAATAAATAAATAAATAAATAAATAAATAAATAAATAAGTAAATAATGAATAATGAATGAATGAATGAATGAATGAATGAATAAATAAATATATGAATAAATAAATCGATGAATAAATGAATAAATAAATCGATAAATAAATGAATAAATAAATAAATGAAATGCGTATTGCCCACAAAAATAACATAATGCGTATTGCACAGCGCGGGATACAAGGTACGAACGGTATCGAGCATAACCCCGAAGCGATAGTGCCGGTAAGTAGAAACGCTCGAAAGACGGCGTGGCGCGTTCGAAGCGCAATCCAACGATTACCACCCTCGCATTTCTCATTCCATCGGGTTGGCCAGTCTCGCACACTGGCAAAATTTATCCCCGCGGTTTTGCTTACCCTCGCGGTGTTGCACAGCCGACGGCATCCGTAGATTCGCATTCGCTCGGATTCTAGTTTCTCGCTGCGTAACGAACAACGTCGGGGCAACAAAAGCAACGGCAACAGCAACAGTGCTCACCTTTAAGCAGCAACGCCATCGTTAATCGGTGTGTAACGTCGGTGTTACCGAAGGCCACGAGCTTTTTGCCACTGCGATCTCTATCGTCCAACGCGAATACTCGTTTCGTGCCCCATGTCGACGCTTGCCTCATATCCGACCTCACCAATACAGAGAAATATAACCGAGAAATTTCGTTGCAACGCGTTTTCTCACATGGTTGTGTTCCATCGTAGACGACTGGCGAGACTTGCGGGAACCCAAGGTTTTGCCTATGTTCGGATAATTCTACTAAATTCGTAGCCACGTAAATTCCATTGCTAATTATACCGACGATAAAGCGATTTCTGATTACGTTAAATATTCGTTTATTATCGTCTGCGATCGACTCCGAGGAGAAATGATCGGTCTAAACCGTTGTCACAGACAACGGTTTTCGTATAACCGGTAATGATCTAATTCGGAGATAATCAGGTTTATTTACGGACTTTCAATAGGGGCGACGTAATTTAATTGACGATTTTGTACACTCGTGGGATGTCGCGATCGTCTGAGGGCCTTAAAATTTCATAGCTCGCAGCTACGTTGGGGTTTGAATAAAAAGATAGAAATTACGTAGGATCACATGCGATTAACGATTATTCTTATCGAATGACGGAGCAGTTTGTTTAATTGATTATCACTCGAAAGCTGAATTTAGACCGAACGACATTTGATGTGTTGATATCTTTTGACCTAATTCTGAATCAAGTTTTTCGTATTTAATTCCAATTATGGCGAATCGATTGGTCATCAGCAATGCAATTGAATATTTTCGCCGTTTCTAAACTACGTTTGAGAAGAAGAATAAGAAATTCTTCACAGTAATTTCATTGGCTTCTATTTCTTCATTATGGCCTGATTCTGATCCAATTCTATTATCACTATTTGTCTCACGGAACGAAGCTCTGATAATGTCGTTGGTTCAGCGAAAAATACAACGACACGCCCGATAAATTAAGGACATGGGTTTAGAAATTTCAAGAAATTCATTTTAAAAAAAATTTTAAATTTAATATTACACCATTTTTTAAATATTTTTGCACAGGTTCAAGTCAACCAATGGCCGACTTCAAACAAAATATTGTTCAAATGTTGCTCTATTGTATTCTCAAAAGTTTTAATAAAATAATTTTCTTGTATAAAAAAAAATGACCAAAAACATGTTTTTTTTAAAACCCTCCAAGCCCATGCAAGCTCTTAATCAGAACATCGTTGAAATCGTAATAAAAGTCAAAACCTTATACTCAAAACGTTAAAAAAAAAAAAAAAATAAAGATAGATAAATTCCGAAAAATCCATCCAGTCTCTCGTTGCGAACTACGAATTCCTGCAACGAGCTTAAAAAGTCCGAGGCTCGAAAATCGAATTCCCCAAATGAATGAGTCGCGTGTGTGGACTCGGCAATGGTTGCGGAAGCTCACGAATCTCACGAGCGGCTGTTACAACTGCCTAAATACCAGCGTCTATCGCATATACCGTCGAGTAAAGCTTATAACGTTTCGCACACCGGTAACGAGCTTCCACTCGCAGCCGAGCCAATTCCAGAGCTCGACCAAAGTTTTACAAGAGTTTGGACGTTGACGTGCGAGAAGGTTGGAAAATCACGGAAGAGATAGAGACAACGAGAAGCGCGAAGGGGTAGGAAGTGAGGGGTGGAAAGAGGGAAATAAACGAGATACGAGAAAATGTAACGACGAGCTCGGTAGCTCGGTAAAGAGAGAAGAGAATGAGAGAGGATTGGGAAGGGGGTGGCGCGAAAACCATTTGGTAATAGCGTGAACAGGTGAATCTTCGAAGGAGTACGTCTCGTCCGGTGCGAATGGGAGACGGGGGGGGGGGGGGGGGGGACGGTCGGAGGCGTGTTTCGCGAGGGTGAAATCGCACAACCATAAAGGGTGGAAGAGGAGACGAAGGTTTAAGTAAAGAGCGTGACGATGGAAAGCCGCCACGACGGCGGAACCGGGTTACAAGTGTGTTCGAGACGGAACGTGGAGCGCAGGTGGCGTACCTCGCAAACCTGGCTCGTGCACTTCCGTTCTCAATACCCGGCATTTCGTGCCAACTTGGATGATTTTTTTATGTTTTTTTTTTATTTTTCGAATCATCGATGTTTTCATGATTTATTTGTCGGGATTTTTTTCTTTCGATGAATCGTCGTGAGACAGAAGAAGAAGTTTGAAAATAAATGTGAGAAATAATACGTTTGTGAGAGCTTTTAGAAAGCTTTCGCCGTTGAAACGACGAAGATATTCGCGACGAAACGAAGATGGATATTCCGATTGCATTTGCTGGTTTTTTTTAATCGCTGAAACGAGACAGAGTCGACTGAAGAAAATGAAACGAATTACGATGGATCGAAATATTTTTAAAAATTGATATTTTTAAGTTTTTATGAAAATAATGAAATGCTTCGACCGAATGATTGTGACACGTGGTTCAGCCGACAATTCCCTGACGATTGCCCAATCGTACCGAGTATTCGATCTCAGATTGACAGAAAAACGAAATTGCAGCAAGCCCACAAAAATCGAGAAAAAAATTGCGCGTTCTTGAATTTTTTCCCCTCAAGATTTCACAATCACAGCCTGAATGCAAAACCCGCCCGTCGAACGTGGCTCGAGCGTTTCTTTGACCAAGAACCATACCATAAAACAAGTCATTGAATTAAAAAAAAAGAAAAAGCCGAAAAAAAAAAAATTAAATAAAAAGAAAACGACTGGTAAAAAAGTCGGTCGAGTTGGCTCGGAAAGCACTGTACTCATGTAGGTTTTGTATGTACACCTTTACCACCTGCTCAGAGTCGGCGCGTACGCCCTCGCAAACTCGTCGGCTGTCCACGACTTTCGAAAGCTCGTTAGCCCGCGGGCGAGGTTGTAAACGAGGGTAAATTGAAATCGATTCGAAAACCCGCGAGAGTATACGGTGGGCCACATCGATCGAAGTTCTTCACACTCGTGTATGACTATTAGGTTGTGTTTCTACCCCCATACAATGCAAGTATTGCTGTATGCTCACTGTGTATACCGCCGTTTCATCATCGTCGTGTTTCACCCCTTCGCTTTGGTCCTTCAATGGTCAGCCGCTCGAGGGTTCTTCGTCGATTCGGTCTCGGCAGAAACGAATGAAAAAAACAAAAAAAATAAATACATAGAAATGGAAAAATGAAGAATAAAAATAAATGAAGAAAGGTACAGACCGGGGAATCCGTTGTCCAGTGGTCCGTTCCGTTCGACCGGCTGCAGGGCAAACCCGTGGAAACGGTGAGGAAGTACCCGACCCATGTCGTGTTGGTTCAGAACTAGTGTGGATAGTCGCCCAACCGGGAAGGGGAGAAAGTGGGTTGGGGGCGGACTCGATGTACCGAGGGCGCACGTGAGAATTATATATATCCGACTGGTAACAACTACACGAATACGTGAATCGTACGAACAGTAACCCGCGTTAAATACATAGCAGGGATTATAGTTTTGTGCCGTTGGCTCTCGAGGCTTTCGAGCCGTTTCAAGATCGATCGAGCGAGAGAACCGCGTAGAAAGTGCATCGTGTATTGCATTTCGTATATGTATAGAGTATGGATATATATATGTAGTATAGTCGAAGAGCCAAGCTCGCGTTTCTCGCAGAACGCTCTTCTCCGGGCCTATATGCGACGTCGACGATGAATAAAAAATTGATACCGTCGTCTCTCGGTGGCACTCAATAATGGGATTTAGCTTCGGCAACGGCACCGCAACCCCAACGAAATCTCGTGGTGCTATTATGGATCCCCGTGTAAACTACTTTACCTTAGAGTGCACTTTTCCGACTATTCTCGCGCTGCAGTTGGAAACTTTTGCATAGTTAAAGACCAATTATACATATATAATGGTCGAACGAGGAAATCGGAATTCTCCACGTCTAGCGGGTTAGTTCGAATCCTGTGACGTATGATTTATTTATGACGAGACATCGTGCGCTGATTTTTGAGACACGCTTCTGTTGGGGATGAATTAATTGCATCGAGGGATGTAACAGGAAGTGGGTGAAATTTTCCACCTCTGGCGAAAATATTAATAGTTAGGATGATCCGTGGAACATGTAATTATTTTATCGCCAGACATCGTGTTCTGATTTGTAAGACACGATTCTATTGGCGATGAATTAGTTGTATCGAGGGATGTAACCGGAAGCGGATAGGTTTGTTGGATCGATGGCATTTGGGAACAATATAATTTATCAGACTGACGTTTATCAAATTCGCAGGGTTGGCGGAGCGAATGACAATTT
>OZ020174.1:3495507-3580018 GCA_963971145.1 Sussaba pulchella | reverse complement strand
CTTCTAAAAATCTCACACAGTGACGGACATTTTCGAGCTCCCACTGCGGCTCTTACTCCTACTTGTTCGATGAGCAAAATTCTGTTGCCCCAGCGTTGGCGAGTGTAACGCATCAAGGGTTGCCGAAACTACGCCGCGCTCTCTATGGCCGGAGAGGTTTCCCGGCTCTGAGCGAGCGTGTCGGAGCTGGCGCTACAGCCGGTGCTGCCGTTGCTCGCCATCGTTCTCTCATTTCCGCGATAAAGTGATTGCCTCTCACGAAAAGAGAACGCACGGCGGGCTCTGAAACGGGGAACGATGGAGATACACATGCTAAGTACTTTTCACAATTTTCGGGAGTCTTATCACGGAAATGAAACGAATGAAAGAAAAAAAGAACCACAATTTTGATCAACGTTCTGTCACAAACATTGTATTTTGGTTTGTATTCTTTTGAGATATTTGCTTTTATTATTTTGATGTCATATGTAATTTCGAAATTGCATGGAATTGGTATCGAGCCAATTACATTTTACTTTGATGCGTAGTCTACGTATCTACACGTACCTCGGATCATTATGACACAATCCATGTATTGTGTATATTACGTCAGAGGGAAGCCGTGTCTCGTGATTGGATTTTATCGACGAGTACGCCGTTTCGTTAAAATCATTCCGTTGAAATGTCATACACTGTTAAGAAGGAGAGGGAAATGTGGTTGCAGGTTTTAATAGTAACGTTATATTGTAATTCGTCGGAAATTCAAAGTCCTATGAAATAAATTGATTCGGAGAATTCCGGATAAAATTGTGGACTTACGAAGATTTCATTATAATTGATGATGTAACGAATGAAAAATCATTACCGCAAAAAAAAAACCTGACGATCTTGAATATTAAGCCTCATGGAATAGATTGATCCGCGGCACGGATCAGCGTAACTCGTGTCGAAAAAAGCAACGAAGTAGGATTTTAATAACTCTCTCGGGACAAGAATGAAATACAAATGCCACTCACGTTCTCGTTGGAGCTTCCAGTATAATAAAATACTAATTATCCTTCAAAAATATACCACGAGACATTTGTTTTCCCGTTAATAACAAATGACTCCCACCAAATTGAACCCACGTCGCAAAAAAAAAAAAAAAAACCAAAAAAAAAAAATTAAAAAAAATAAGAAACAGGAACAAAAGTTTATTCAATTTAAATCCCATTCCAAAGGAAATAAAATCCCATTGCAAAATAATTTTTGTCCGCGTCTGATTAGAGTGATATTACCAGCTTTTCCGGGAATGCGAAATTTCGGTCGTCGCTAATGTAATGTAACTACGCTCTTTGTTATACAATACAACGTCGGAGTATGATAATTGCGCCCGAGCGAAATTGGCTAGAGGGAAGCGAAGCTACTCGTGGCGTTTCGCGAGCACCGCAACGCACGTACCACTACGGAAAATCAGAGTGGCTCCGGGTGTTGAAAAATAAACCCTCGTGAATTTTCAAGCGATTCAAAATAATAACTCGTATTCGAGTTGCATCAGCAAAATAATATATATCGATAATTCCCACAATTTCGTAATTACGGCGAACGCGGTGGAAAAATCACAATTTTTTCGGGAACACCATAACGCGTCGGATGACGCGTAACAAACGAGGGCAACGTCGAGGATACAGCGAGAGTCGCGAACGAATCATAAAAATAAAAAAGAGAGAAGAAAAAAAAACACAACGTCAATGTCTCGAAAAGGAGAAAAGGGCGAAGGGTGGAAAAATAGTTTGGTGGAGTGCCGGAGGGTGAAAGCTGTGTCCCGTCCCGTCAGCGACGTTCGACGATTCAATCAACGCGACGCATTGTCGTCGCGGCGACGAGGACGTCACAGTCGTCGAATGGTTGCCCCGTGTTGACGTATCCATACACACGCTTACATATACACTCAAATATGTACGTCAACGAACGGGGCGCAACCGAGACGATGGGTGCAAAGGTTTCGTTTCAACGTTTTGACAAATGATGGCGTCAATTTTTTTTTTTTTTTTTTACAAAGTAGGTAGTGTGCTCATTTTTTCGTTGTCATTTTCCGCTAAACACAACGTGCGTATGTCGCTGTAATACGCAACGGCACGAGCGAGAAGGTTAGATACGTCACTGGTGCGCCAAGGCAAAGGTTGTCCGTCAGCGGTTGGCACCTTACACGCTTTTGCGTAACGGTGATTTCCGGACCGTGACTCGCGGGAGCGAGTACGCGATATTAGTTCCGCATCGAAGACAGTCATCATCAATCAGATTCGCACGCGGTGCGTGCCGTTGCAGATACGGAATCACGACACTTCCGTGCGACGACAGCCGCCGCCTTTTGTTTCAACGCCGGGCGGGGTTGTGACCATGCCGTCATTAGTCACTCGATGACTGCGAAAATGGTTTAGAAAGAGAATTTAAGAAAATTATAAACCAAGCACGAAAGTTATCGTTTTTATGAATTTTTTTGATAATGTATTGGGTCGTCCAATACATCCAATATATCCAAAAAATAATGGTATCCTAATCGAATAATATAAACAAAGCTCTCGATCGTTACATAGCACTCAGCCAAATGACGAATAAATTGCAGGCAAACAAGCAGACCAAAGAAAACGCCTTAACTTAGTTAGAAATATTGGACGCCCCAATATAAAAACGATAAATACCATTTCACGACAAAATTAAATAAATAATATATGCATCGGTATAATTTTTTCTTTTAAATTCAAAACCTAATGCGTCTGTGATTGATTTTGTCGACGCAAGGGTGGTGCGTTTGAGTGCACGGCTTGTGGACGCTAAAGTGAGGTGTGAGTGTTGAGATGTATGAGAAGGTCCGGTTGAAGAGATCATTGACGCTGATTGACATCCTGTCCATAAAAATATCTAATACATAGATATATGTCCCCCATCCGTACATAATAATGTGTGTGTGTCCGTAAGAGATATTAGCGATCGAGTGTGAGAGAAATTGCTAATAAGCGTGAGTGATCGAGTGTTAGTGAAAGTGGGGAAGTGAGTGACCGAGTGTGAGCATTGGTAGGCACGTCTGTCGGTCCTAGTCCGAATTTTCGTTCATCCCGTACCAATGCGTCGAAACAAAATTCCACTGTAGGGCAATCAACGAACGTACACGGATTATCGATAGCCGATTAACTCCTCCCCCTTCCAACGCCCCAACAACGCATCAACCGCTCGTGTTTGTGTTTATCAAGGCACGCACGATCCCGCACTTGACTGAACGGGTACACAATTGGAGTTGTGGTCTTTGCCGGTGTTGCAGCTGGTGTTCCAATTGCGGCTCACCGACGAGGGGGTGAATTAAGCTGTTTTGCTGTTGGGCCTCGTTGAAGCTTTGACGCTCATCGGTGGATGGCCAAGCTGTAAAACGTTCGCGAAACAAAGGCAATGGATGAGGGTGCATAAACGGGTTAAGGGGCGGTGGGGGTTGAAGAGGCGGTGAGTGTAAACCCGTGGCCGGAGACTGCACGAAACAAGTGTGAGAAGGAGAAAGAGAACGCGCGAGGACGGACAATAATTATGCGGATTACATCGCGCCCCGGCTAATTAACCCTGGGTGCTTGTAATGCGGCGCTTGGACCAAACTCAAACCCACCTCTGCGGTCCTTGTGCTTGCAACCCGCTACTCCTCTCGGATGAAGATAACAACATATACGCTGCGGCAACACCGCGAGCTTCGTGTTCGTGTCTTCGTGCGCGAGCACGCGAGTGTATTCGCGTGTGTGCGGGGAGAAGGGACCGCAGATAAACTTTGACATCTCTCCACGATGCTTATCGCTCGAATACAGCGAGCTCTTTGATAATGCATCCAATTAACCCGCGACCTTGTAGCAACGCTGTGCTTTCATCGATCTTAACGATGGAACCACTTCGTCTAATTTCCGCTTTGGTACTACCAGTTTCACGACACATGTATGTGGCATATGTTGTACATCTATGTGTGTTCATACGTGCGAATGCACATTCTTAATCAACGCAATTATTGTAATTAATACGTAGCCTTGGCTGCTTACCGTGTGCGATGTTGCTAATACGAATCCACCCAACGGTGGCGCCTCTTCGGTCCGCTTCGAGTGTTACGCTTCCGGTTCTCGGTATCTCATTTCTGCCTTTGGAGGATTCGGAATTCACCCTTGTATTTACTCCAAGACGCGTTTGTCGCCGATCGGAAGTTATTACATTCTCGCTATCGGTTCTTACCTTCGTCTTCAGCATCCGGTTCTTCGTGGGCTTGCGCGTGGCGCGATGTACGATTTCTTGTTCGTTTCACTGAGGATATACTGGTTATATGTGGTAGTCGCTTATTATTTCGTATATAATTATGCATGTATGTGCATTAGGGTCGTTGTTATTAAGGACACGTTGGAACTTTGACTCGGACGGATTAGAAAGTGGTTCCAGAAAAAAACGAAAATGTTGAGCCTATTTAGAACCTTTTGGTGGAAAGTTGCATGCATTGTGAATAGGAAATTTTGTTTTTGGATTAATTTATAAGCCGTCTCAATTAAAGTTCGAACATGACCCAAATAACGACGACCCTAAATGACATTTCTGTATGTATATTCGATAGTTCCATTAGCCCTGTTGCTAACAAGACGCCGAGCGAGGAATGTACGAAGTTATACCTCCAATTAGCAATGCATCAAGCTTGCCAACTGTAGAGTGTCCTTAATAATGCGAAAATGTCAGTGGAGCCGAAACTCGAGGAATTATTAAAACTCCAACATTATTTGATCATCGTTGGTACGAGAAATTTATTATTAAGAACAAATGAGAACATTTCATGCAAATATTATTTTGAATAACGTTAAGCTTCAAAACTGTGATCCCACTGTCCGTTCCAATATGAATAGAGATGTGTTGTCAAACGTGTTAACGAAATTAATTTTGTCCATTTCAATCTACCTCGCCACAAGAGGTCCAGCTTAACGTGGTTGGCCTCTGGCAGAGAACAAACACGTCGAAACCACCAGACCTTTCCGAAAACGTAAAACTTTTACTTAAAAGACGTATTTGAACAAAGCTCGGTTTCCAGTGGACGAGTTCAGTACGGCAGATTTTCATCGTGGACGCACATTAGTATCAATGCTACCTGGGCCATAATACGCTGGTGATAATTGCACGTGGAAATGAAATTTTTCCTGTACCACCCCGAAAAAAATTCTTTCGTTGCTTATCCGTATTGTCGCCACGTCCGGCAAGTTCAAATTAAAAAAAAAATCTTGTTCTACGAAAGACAATTTAATAAGCAATGGGTGTGCAATTAAATGAAGAGCTCGTGGATAAGGGAGGTGAAGATGAAGGCGAAAAAGAACAGAGGGAGAGACGAGGATGGAAGAACGTCTCTGTGTGACGGAAGCCTTGGTAAATACATTCGCGCTAGTACAAATGCAACCACGGAGACTACTCCGAGTCTTTCGCCGTTGCGTGTATGACGGAGGTACGAATCATTTGTAAACAGAAACGGTTGGACTAGATTCGGCAGAGACTGAATAATTACTCGGTGCAATTCATGGCGCGGCACAAAGGAACGCGACCGCGACTACGCAGCAGCAAGCAGCCGGCGGGTTGTCGGTGGCGGGCGAGCAATGCGTTTCATCGCTCTGTCGCTTCTCTTCGCACGGGCTTTCACGCTGAAAATTTACACACACACTCGCACACACACATATTCATACATACCGCGCACACGAGTTAGCCCCCTTCCGCCTCAGACTCACTCTCTGCACCGTTGTACTACCGTTCCTCCGACCCCGAGCATTCGTCTCGTGACGATCGTCTAACTTCTTACCCGGCCTTAGATTCTCGCTGCACCGTCGATTAAAATGGATTGGGGTCAAACGGAATACCGGAATTGACAGTTGAAGTGATAAGAATGATCTTCAATCAAATTAATGGACCGTCAAAAGCTGTGACGTTCGACGCAATGCTGTCTCAGCGAATCCAATAATTATCCGGAGCCAAGGAACAGATGAAACGACAACGTTAATACTTCAGTCGAAACAATTATTCAATCCAGCAATGACTGTCGATTTTTGTTGTCTCGTTGTTCTGCCTTTCTACGTAATCGAAAAGGCCTTTCGTCCGAATTCGTGAATCTGTTAAAAAGCTGAATTCTTCCAAAGCTAACATACCAACATTATTCCGTCTACTATCATTATAAAAATAAATTATCATTAACTCGTTTTTTCCTCAAGCATCTTTTTAACAACATGATTATACAAATAATGTTTGATATTCCATCTTGCCTCCAGCCTCCTCCCGGTTTTGCCCCTAGACCACCCTCATAGCTCTCCACATTTACGTTTGCCACTCTCGCCACTCACCCTTTTTATTCACTCCCCAACCCTCCGCCCACATCCCTCGGCCGCAGTTCGTACTCTCGCTACTTTTCAACCTTCAGCCACACGTCTACCAGACATCCCATTCGTTTCATCCTTCTCTTTGCTTCATCCGGAACCTGCAAACACAGCCTAGTACGAAAGACGCTCCGGCGGGTTTAGCTGAAGCTCTCGCACCAACTCTCATCAAATCCATAGAGCATCGTTCCGCGTAACGGCCGACTTCGCATTCTACCTCGGTTCCGTCTACCGACGTTCTGAAAAACGTTTCCACGCGGTCCGCGAGTTCCTCTTTTGTAAAGAGCAAACATTTTTCTCTTAACAAGCCTCACGGTAGAAATCTCGACGTCTTTAATAACACAGTTCGGTTGTGTACAAAATCCACGTTTCACAATCGTTCCATCTCTGGGTCTTGTCTGAAACATCGTTCCGAGTTTGAAAAAACGCATTGAGTCCGCATGCCACCAACACTCGGACCGCGTAACAATCTTCCATGTGGCTTTGCAAATTTTTTTTTTCCAGCATTTTTTCCCTCATTTTTTACACACCCACGGCTATACATGCGTTTAAACGGCGAGCCGCGCTTCATTGCGCAAAGAGGTGATCGGACAATAGCCGGAGTTTCCGGAAAACGCGGACAAGGGATTTTTATTTTTCCGTATTCCAACCTCGTTTTTTCGCACCTTTCTCGCGCGACGTCATATCGCGCGAGAATCTCGTGTCTCCCATTCACGTGGACTTCAGACGTGCGCGTATAGAAATGTCGGGAAGAAAAGTGTGAAAATAAAGAATGTGAAAAGGGCGTTCGCGACGTTCGAGTCGAACTACGGGTAAAGACGGAAAAAATATAATTCCGTCGGATTCTCGACCGACGACAAAATCGTAACGCCACGCGTGATATTTGAAATTCCGCTTTCTCTTAAAGATTGTATGGTCGGATTCAAAGGGGTCGAGTAGGTCGTGATTTTGCGAAGTCAGTCCATTTGGCGAGCAGTAAGATTTTCTTTAACTCAACGTCAGAGGTTTGTTGAACCAAGATGCGTTGAGCGAAAGGTCGCGTAAGAATTTGAACGGCAAATGCGGACGGAGAATTCCGCTGCTTTCATCTTTCGATTCTCGACAATCTGGACGATGTTGAAGGATGCGATATGAGCGAGAGGTATTTCAGCATCGTTAAAAAGCTTATTCATAGTCGTTTTCTTATTTCCAACCTCGTTAAATCGTTTGCTCAAAAATATTCATGAAGCCATGAAGAGTACTCGTTTCGTAGAATTTTCTCTGTTGTTCCTCGGTGTAGTTTTGAACGACGACATTTATCTCGTTGCCTCAATAACGTTTTTCGTATTTCCGTGTTTTTTTACTCTTAGTGTGCAACGGGGGTGACCTCACTCAAGTGGAGCGGTCTTTATATTTTCATTCGTTCATATGATTATATTATTTAGACAAATTATTTCTTGAACAATATAACGATTGTCCTTTGTACTAGGATAGTTGATTAAATTTCATGAATTTTGTAGAATTTTTTAGATCACTCAACAGTATTTTTTAAGGTTCTAAAACGTATATAACACGTTGCTCACAAAGGGTTTTAATTTCCAATCCGTACGAAAATATGAAAGCTGGATAAAAATGTACCAAGATGTAAATTAACCGGTGAAACAGGTTTGTCGGACGACCGTCGATATATCGCGCATTATTTTCCGACAATATTGACAAAACAACGGATACCGGAAATTAGAGTTTCAATGAAGCCGTTAAAAATCACCAGCGAACGCTATACGAATTTATTCGCCAATAGCACAACGACGTTACGTTTATTTCACAAATGTTTGTTCCTCGAAATCCGTACGCGTTCCATTCTATGCTACAAAGACGAGGGCTGAAAAAAAAAAAAAATTCTCTTTCATCAATTTATTATATCGTGTCTGTCTGTCCGTGTGTGCACGACAACGTTCGTTATTACATAAAAATCTGTGTCTGGCGGTTTTGCAGGTGGCATGGCTGCGGGTCGACACGCAGACCATCCTAACGATAGCGAGTCACGTTATCACGAAGAATCACCGGATCGCGGTGACGCATAGCGGTCATCGCACGTGGTCCCTTCACATAAGAGACACGCGAGAAAAGGATCGCGGATGGTACATGTGCCAGGTCAACACCGACCCGATGTCAAGCAACACTGGTTTCCTGGAAGTCGTTGGTAAGCTCGCACAAACACACGAAAGCAATCGCATCGATCAATTTTACACAAATGAAACGTAACGTGAACCATGAAAAATTGGCGAAGATACATAGCAAGGGGGTCTTCGATTTTCGCCGCATGGTAACGTCATTGACGTCATTGATTGGTTTCTCGAAGCACGATTCGTTAGGTACAGGTAGCGGGTGCCCTTTTGGACAGCCAGCCTTTTCGGTATGCGCATTCCGTGAACCCAATGATAGTATTGTCGACGGTATTCAGAGTTTCCCGAACAATGGAGTGAAAGTTGCGAGTACCTGATTCTAGGCTGGGATTACGTGCACCGGTAGGAATTAGGACCGGATCCGGAATTACGAGAATATGGAATTCGACGCTGCAAATCCGGGTGAATGATTGATAGGTCCATGTGATGGTTACACCCTGTATCTGGAAAGCATTGATTATGAACAGGACAGACCGGCGAACAGAGAAATAACGATTACGATTCGCGTCGGGCCACGTAATCCCGCAGCTCTGAACACAAGACCGTGGAAGAGACTATGCCAGCCCCAAGAGTTTACAGGGTCTCGTCCATGATTAGAGTGTTCACCTTTTTTCACACTCTTCTCAAAAAGAAAAAGACTGTCGATGCTGATAATGAACTCATCTGGTGATATATCATTAATTAGGTCGTTACTCATAGCGTCGTACTCCCCGATTCGACTCTTCCTCGTTCAAAGTATCGACGACGGGAATAATTTTAATATTTGTCAGGTAACTCGAGCCTCGTCGAGTGAGGAAGCTCACCCAACAGCTCCAAGCTCCAACTAACCAGCCCTTGATGTTACGCTTCCAGTTATATCGTCGTTTTTACGCGTCACTGAATCCCCCTGGTTAAAGACTTTCGCCCGACTCTGCTGTAAGTCCTCGGAAACTCCATCACGAGACGTTTCCAGCGACTGTGCACTTCCACCTAAAACTCCTCACTCCAGTCGCTTCAACGTCGCGCTACGCAACTGCATCTACGATGCCCTGTCGACCCCATCGATTCTCACACACAAACTTTTATAAATCGCTGAAAGTTCCGTTTTCCCGTCTCTCTTCATCGTCGGTGCGGCTTGTTCGAGGTGGGTCGCGCGGTGGTAACACATAACCGCTTGTCACTGCTCTATCATTAGCGCAAGGTGTATATATATACATACACTTGAAACTCAAATTTGCTTACTAACAGTAGCGTAACTGCAGATTATATCTATATACATGTACGATCTAAGCGCGAGCAAAGTGTGGCCAGCCAAGATAGAGACCTTGTGTCCGCGCTACCGCCCATTTTCCCGCGATCCTGCCCGATTTGTGGCGGCGCGATGCAAATATATGCAAAGTATGGTATACGCCGACAAACTGTACGTACACTGTAGTCCATGTATAGTCTCGTGCAGAGGGTTGAGAAGAGAGAACGGGCTCAACGATTGCACTCTTGGAGGGCTATTAAACACCGCCTCGGCGACGTGCCCTCCGGTTGCCTCTTCCGCGCCTGGGGTGGGCCCTAATAAAACCATAGCCACTCAATGTGCCGCCTTTCCCATTCGCACTCTCGCGTTATGTTTTTCCCGTTCCTCCCCACTCGTCTTGGCATCCTCCGTCCGCCAACCTCCGAAAACGCGTCAATTCGGCTGGACGTGAGGGCTGAGAATAAGAAACATTCGCCACCACGCAGGCCACCCACTGGCCATTGCAACGTCGGCGTGTGTGTGGCACACAACGACCAGTGGTTAGCGATCGCGCACACCTGCCGAGCTTGGGCAAAACCCACTCGTTAAATTTCCCCTTTATCGCGGGAACGAGTTGCTCCGACTGGGCTGGGAGGTGAGGGGGGTGGGTTAGGGGGTTGAAAGCCCGAGAGCCGGGTGAATGAGAGAGCACGGTTCGGGTTATCGAGGCGAGAGAATAAGTAATCGTCTCGCAAGCCTTTCCTACAGTATTACCACTCACTACTCACCGCGGCTGCTACGCCCCCGGCCCCCTCCCCCAACCTGGGGGGGAGGGGGGGGGGGCGCGTCACCCCTTTCAACCATATCGATCGACGGAACACGACTTCTTTATTTCTCTTTGCATGGCGTATAACGCGAAAAACGAATAGGAATCCCCATAAATCATGTTGTTACCGGGTACCCACGTAGTTCACATCACTTGTCCCCAGAGGTCGCTCAACGCCGATGACTTTTTTAAAACGTTTAACGGTCACGAACGAACCAGCCGGGCTGGAGCAGCCGTAAATATGGAACATATTGGCAACTCGTTTGCGTACTTTTCTAGATTGTGCTGCGCTTACTGCATTTTGTTTACGAGAACGACACCGACGTCGTAAATATACAAAAAAAAAATTTGATCTACATTCGCGCCTTTGGTATGGATACAGTTTTAAGTGATAAATTCTTTGGGGTCGTTCGTTTCGTATCGATTGTAACTACACGGCGGTATCTTGGCTCGCGTCCGCGGTTGTTTCGTATTGTGTTTGAATGTTTACTTTTTTTTTCTTCTTGCCTTTTTTTGCTTTATTTCTTCGTTGAACGTACCGTCGGTCACCGAGTCAACGGACTGCCTTGCTTGCTCACTCTCGACAAATGAATAGAATATTTTTTTCAATACCTTTCTCTCTTTCCCCGCGCATTGCTTTTTGCATCGCACCGAGGGTGCACGTTATCGAACAGAGTGCACCCCCGTGCGACAGCACGAGTTGCACAACCGACTTCCTTTCATTGTTGCGATATACCGAATTGCTTCGGGATCCTCGTCGCGAAGTCTCGTACCAACCACGTTCGGCCTTTGTGCCAAGATTTGCCAGTCAAACTGGCGTGGAAAAATTTTCTTCCACGTCCGCGAAAAATACTGCAATAAAAATTCTTCGACGAACGAAGAGAAGCGTGAAAGTCGGATCTTTTGATTTTCAAATGGTGATGTATTCGCCGCGGTGCGATCGGTCGATATCCATTTGTATACGTTAGGGTTGAACGGGGCAAAACGGCACAGTCACGTGACAAAAACGGGATTCGAACTCGCGCGTTGGAGATATATTGGAGATTCATGAAAAATATGAATGGAAAAAAGTTTTAGTGCGCATTGTGTGACGTTTTAATGATTAATGGCAAGAGTATTTACCATATTGTATTTCATCGCACCTATGTACGATCATTCGGGATTAGATGAAAAAATCATTGCAGTATTTACAAACCTCGAAGTCTTTGATTCGGTATCATGTTTCACATCTGAGTGAAAAAATGGTGATGCTTTTGCGTGGAGTCCAAAGCCGAGATAGGAATTAATTGAATAGAAAATATATTAAAAATACTTCCATAACTGAATAATCACTGAACACTGTTCTTTTTAAATATTTCAAACCATCGTGTAACATCAAGTCATCGAGATTACTTACAATTACTGCAGAAAAGTGAAAAATCCAATCGCCGTATGATAATTGATTATAATCATTCGTAAAAAAAAAAAGTATTTTCAATATATTAACAAAGACAAAAATCTACGAAGAAATACTTAATACAGAAAGACCACGTATTATAAAATGTATTTATTCCACATTTCACGTGTCTCCCGTATCGACGTTGGAACGACGAATTGTCGAAAGACAGACGGTGTCATTTCACCCCGTTCACCGTTCTTTCAAGAATACGCGAAGTTCGTCTTTCAGCCGACGAACGTAAAGCTTCCGGTGATCCTCGGACGGCCCTCGTAGCGGTGGTTCCCGATCGTTGCAAAGGGAATCCCGTTTCGTTCGGGACGAACGATTCCAGTGTATCACGATTTCCTAACCCGAACGCAATGCGCAATCGTTATTGTTCGTAGTAAAATGCACGAGGTTCGGAAACCTCGTCGCTCTCGTCGTTGACCCGCGAAGAGGTTCCGAGCGAAATCCGTTTGTTGCGGTTCGAACCGATCAAACCGCGAAGCCTCGTACCGAAAGCAATATTTGTGAGGTGTAACGGCAACAACGAAGAGCATCGTTCGTCGCACAATTGACTATCAACGTAGTCCATTCCCGTTGAATGACCGGAAGTGCGAGTGGCCCGACCGTACGCATGGTTCACGGTTGTCGCTCTTGTTTCGTCGACCATTCGCGGAGGGTCGGAGAAAGAGGGGGAGGAAGGTTTTGGGGGTGTTGGAGGACCCAGGGTGCACACGCGTACCGCTATGCATTACGATTTCGGCGTTGTTTCAGTTCCTCCGGATATCCTGGACTATCCTACCAGCACGGACATGGTCGTGCGCGAGGGTAGTAACGTTACGTTGCGCTGCGCCGCCACTGGAACACCCACACCGACCGTCACATGGCGACGCGAAGCCGGTGGCACTATCACACTCTCCAGTTGGCGCGAAGGTGAGTAACATCGAAATTTCTTCGAATTATTCAATTTTTGCTTCCTCGTGGAGAAATCTATTCGATTATTCGACATTTTTTTATCGGAATTTTCGCGTCAACACGTTCAAAATGTTCTGAGACATTCGGAAATCACATTTACGGACTTGTGAGATGAAAAATAAAAGTATGGGCGGGGATTTTGTTATGAGCAATTTTTTTTGCGAGAGAATCGTGATGTGGCTTCGGATGAATCTATATTCGGTTGCAGTTAGAAGACTCGATTAGAGTTTGATTTCGGTGATCGAATTATCGTTTATTTCTCTGATTCTCGGGCGATCCGGGCTGCACCGAAAAATCGATTGATCTGCTCGTAGACCGGCGGTTGGAGCAGAAGAAAAATCATGATTCAATAGGAATATTGAATGTTGGGAGGGAAACTATTTCATGATAATTATTTGATGATTTTACACGGTTCATTCGATTAAGATTTTGTTAAAATCATTCAACAGCTTTTTGAGTTAGTATAATATAAAATAAATTTCGTCGTTTATTTTAATCCCTAATATTGACCTTTAATCTCCAATATGAAGTTCACGACACGGGACAATGAGAATCGTTTGATTATTCGCTGTGCTAAATACGAATTTAATTAAAAAGTGGGGGGCGGATGCTCGTTTCCGGTATAATCCACACGGAGGGTGAATCCTGAGCTCCTCTGTAACTGAAAAGCGTCGTATCGCAATCGTCTTTCTCAGTAATTACTTTCTCGTGCATTGCCGAGTCCGAATTATTCAACTTTGGCACAAAGCAGAAGCGCTACAACGTTGAAAAATATATCGAGGCAACTCATACATTCAGCTGAAAGGCTAGAAATGATGAAGGAAACGTTACGCAACACTTCTTTCGAATATTTTTGACGGAAAAAGCGAAGTTCCCTTCAAAGTGGATATTTAATTCATTAAATCTTATAGTCGGACGTAAAAAGAGGTAGAATATTATACCGAGTGAAAAAAGAATTAATGAATCTTACATTGCAAAAAAATTGGTGCATTCCGAACGAGCTTGAAAAGGCTTTCTTCAATTATCAGAAATATTTCACATTACGTCTGTGAACTAGAGTCCAAATTTAACTAAAAAACGTAGTAAGTATGAAAAAAAAAATAATAATCGCAATCGCCGCTAAAATTCTCCATATTTGGAAGCTCAAGCTTAGCAAAGATAAAACGAGAATTGATGATCAAACAGTCATGTTCAGCAAGATCTTTGGTTTTTAAAACGAAGAAAAAGTAAATCGATGAAATTTATGATCGATAAAAAGAACATTTCCGTCTTTATCCCTTGAGCCAGCCTCTTCTTAACTCACGAGAATTGCCAACATTTTCTTCGGTATCCTCGGTTCTGAGAACTTCACGCTCTTCTTCGAAAAAGCTAGTAAAGAAGTCCAAGTACAGTTTACGAAAAAGGCCTTGGGCTGAGGGGTGCAGGGGGGGGGGGGGGGTTGGCAAGTTTGTGAGAAAGGTTAGCATTCTTCAGTGTCGCATTCGCGCCCAAGCAAGTGTGATACGGCACTTCTCGCGTTAAATATTTTCGCCCCGACTGCGCTACTCGGTCTTTGCTACAGAACATAGGTGGAGGACATAGCAAAAATAAGGAAGCGTGGAAAAATCATTGAGGGTGCAACATGGCGAATAAAAAAATGAAAGACACAGAGAGAAATACAGAAACAGAGACTACTATAGTGAGTACAAATCAGCGCGAGACGTTGAGGCTCCTGACAATTTATTTAACGAACAAATTTTCTATTTTTGGGATTAAAAACCTTTCATCTCCAGAAGGCTTTTGTAAATAACAGATTCTTTCGAATGCAATACCGTAGTGCTATGATTCGGAATCGTTTTTATGCCGTGCATTAGGCGTCACAGTCCCGGCTTCGTTCTCGTAGCCGTTCCATTAGTCGCGATGCGCGCGCAAAGAACATGAAATACATATATGGGGTATTCCTGGGAATTTCGGCAACTTCGGACAGTTGGGTCGAAATTTTTGCCCCCCAATTTTTTTCATTAATATGTGTTCAAAATAAAGAGACACCTATTTCGGCGTTTTTTATTTTGAGTCCCCACTTTTGAAATACAGTCAAATGAAGTTTTCGAAGTATTGACCACATTCGGTCATTCAAATCGATATATCTCAGCAACGGTTAGTGATAACTCAAAAAACCACAGGTGTTTTTTTTTCGTTTTTGAACGCTTTATACATTGAAAACATTAACGATTATGTTTCACAAATTCAACAATTATTTATAAACAATTCAAAATTAAAAATGAAATACAACAAAAAATGTACCCTTAATTTTTGAAATGTATTTTTTTTTAAATTCCTTGAACAAAAACGAAAATTTAGCCACCTTGAACTTTTTGGGCCGACGCTTCGTTCGGAAGTTATAGATTTTTTTGTCACAAAAAACCCGTAAATTTACGTATTTTATGAGTAAAAATTTGCATGAAAAAAAAAGTACCCTTAATTATTGAAATTAATTTTTTTTCGAATTCCTTGGACGAAAAGAAAAAATTTTGAGACCCGGCCGGACTTGGGCCGACGTTTCGTTCGAAAGTTATAGCTTTTTTTGTCATAAAAAACCGGTAAATATACGTATTTTATTAGTAAAAAATTGCATAAAGAAAAAAGTACCCATAATAATTGAAATTGATTTTTTTTCAAATTCCTTGGACGAAAAGAAAAATTTTGAGACCCGGCCGGACTTGGGCCGACGTTTCGTTCGAAAGTTATAGCTTTTATTCTTAACAACCGGGTAAACATTTACGGGTTTTTTGTGACAAAAAAATCTATAACTCCCGAACGAAGCGTCGGCCACAAAAGTTCAAGGTGGCTAAATTTTCGTTTTTGTTCAAGGAATTAAAAAAAAAATACATTTCAAAAATTAAGGGTACATTTTTTGTTGTATTTCATTTTTAATTTTGAATTGTTTATAAATAATTGTTGAATTTGTGCAACATAATCGTCAATGTTTTCAATGTATAAAGCGTTCAAAAACGAAAAAAAAACACCTGTGGTTTTTTGAGTTATCACTAACCGTTGCTGAGATATATCGATTTGAATGACCGAATGTGGTCAATACTTCAAAAACTTCATTTGACTGTATTTCAAAAGTGGGGGCTCAAAATAAAAAACGCCGAAATAGGTGTCTCTTTATTTTGAACACATATTAATGAAAAAAATTGGGGGGCAAAAATTTCGACCCAACTGTCCGAAGTTGCCGAAATTCCCAGGAATACCCCATATATATTCAAAAAATATATTCATACCAAAGAGCTGTATCGCGTTATCAACGCTGCTGCTTTTAAATTTTCTCATCGTCATAGCCCTGATCATACCGACGGATAAGTAACGAAAAATGCAAACCAGGCAAAAATTATCTTTCCCACTAACTGAAACGTGAGGGCGCGTTTTTTTTCTTCTACTCGCAAAGATCATCCGCGCCCTCGTTCGGCCGTGGATGAGAGAACCCACGGTATTCTCGGCTATTTGGTCCAACAGGTGTCAGGAAAAAACTTCGTTTTTTCTTGCTCCCGGTGGCTCTTCGGTCACGAGAGCCAGGACCTTTTTGACCTAACGATACTCGAGAACGAGGACGTTTCTGAGTGAGAACGTTGGTTGGTTTCTGCAGAGAAGCATACCCGTCGTTACTCTTCGCGAATATATTGGCTATAGAAACGTGTGAAGATTTAATTGGAACTGTTACTTTGCGTCTCCGTAGTCTATTCCAATTTTATCAACGGCCCGACAAATTAATTTTAGGTCAGGGGTGTATTAAATCCAATTTTGGTCCTAATAAATCACGTAAAAAAGAGCGACATCTTTTTGCTTTCTTTCATATAGATTTCGCAGTGGCTCTTGGTATTTTGTTGATAAGTTGATACGTGTCTGATGGCAAAAAAGTCTGTGATTGTTTTATCGAAGATTTTGTTGGGGGTGAATTTAAAACATCGATAATTATCTAACAAAATTTTATGCCACATTCGTTGCGACTCGATTAATTTTTGCAGGCACAAATTTTCGATTGGAGAAAACAATTAATTGTCATTGTTATTTTCAACACTGCTACATTGTTGATTTCCGAGAATTTTTTTTCGTTACCCAGCCTTGAAAATCCGTGTTTATGAGTTGTCTGGAGAAAATATTAATGCGCAAGACTTTCTTGTCCGACTACAATTGCGGGGGTGCCCACGGTCGGCTTCCGAGCCGAAGCTGATTCGAGAATTCTTATTTTTCTGCGTTTATGTGCCACCAGTGACGAACAGCGAGGGTCCGGAATTGGAGATAACACGAGTCACAAGACTTCACATGGGCGCTTATCTCTGCATTGCCTCGAACGGCGTTCCCCCAACAGTCAGCAAAAGAATCTCCCTCATCGTTCACTGTAAGTACAGGATTTAGTTGTCGCACGCTATCCGATACCAAACGTACTGCCTAATTTTTAGTCGGATTCGTTGACACGTTGGATTTCTCTCTGTTCGTTCTATCAACGCAAATCCGTGCGTTTCTGATTTCTTTCATTCCTGTACGCGTTCGTTTTTATATCGAGCAAATATTTCGATGTTTAACATTATTTTAACCATTCAACCATAACCATACAATTTAACACTATAAAACCATTTTTCGTTGAACTTTAGAAAAAATTATATTTTTGATATATTTTTTCTGTTCACGTATGTTCTCTCAAGATTTTTCAATCAATTTTCAAATAAGAACTTTACATGCAGCGAAATTTTATTCTAAATTTACATTTTTTTTTTTTCGAGTTTCAGCGAGATTTGTATTCGTATGTTACGTGGCGATTAAATATTTCGATAATTGGTTGACAGTTCCACCAATGGTTTGGATCGAGAATCAGTTAGTCGGAGCTTCGGAGGGCCAAAGACTCGTCCTCGAGTGTCGCAGCGAAGCTTATCCCCGGCCAATTACTTATTGGACAAAACCGACCAACGAAACAATAGTAAGCGGTGAGTACAAAGCTTGAAAACTTATAATTGCACGGCACATACGTATCGTACGCGGATTTCGAAAGGATCTTTTCCAAGCTCGCGTACGCGAAACGGTCTCATGAGCGAGGCTGGGTGAACCACTTGTAGTTCCACCGTTAACCATCATCCGTCCGAACCAGTGCAGCCGTTTCCACTGTTATTTCGGTCTTGGTCGCACTAAACGTATATTTCCTATGCGCGGTTCCGTATCTCGTCGAGCGAAAATAATTTCCTTGTGCATACATTGCCGCGGGGTCTGCATAACCTGATATTTAATATCCGCCTTGAACGAACTTTCCGTGTTACGCGAGTGTCGCGAGATAAAATCGCCAGATGTAGCAGTTTTCAAAGTAGTTAAGAACGTGTATTACCGACGTCATTTTGCCATATACTCTCTGTTTCCCATTGGTTTGTTCATTAAATATGGCACGGTTTCGGTCCGTTTCGTGTTTGCGTCTGTTTGTCGTCGTTATGAAAATAATATCTTATTTCGAGATTGAATCGAGAAAATTTTTTAAAAGTTTAATTATTCTAATCGATTATTGATAATTCAAGATATTTACAGATTTCGATTGACTAGATTTGAGTAATCGAGCTGCTATTTAATCGAAAATCACGAAAATTGGCTATAACCGAGGCAGAATTTTGGATCGAAGGTCAACGAGTTTCTTTTTTTTAATTAATCGGTAATTGAGAAATTTATTGAAAAATATTGTGGTACACGTATTTTTGTTATCTATTTCGAAAACGGACAGTGGACGTTTTCAATTCAACTCTATTATAGTAAATTTTGTTTGGTGCTTACGCTTCCTAATGGAAAAGTAAATATTTGATCAGAGTACCGTGGACCGTGTAAATCCCGCCTTCATTTGCGTACCCCGAGTGAGCTAACTAGGCTACTGCTGTGCTCGAACTGCAACGAATTTCACGTGAGAAGCTTTCGCGACAAACTAATCCCCGAAGTTAAGCACAACTGCAGTGATATCAAGCGCGTGGTTGCACGAGAGCAAAAAAAAAAAGAAGGAAAAAAAACCATCTTTTTCACCCTTCTTTATGCGGTACTCCTACGCTCGAGTTGGATGGCAACGCGTAAACATGCTTTCCGGCTTTGGCGAGCGTCTCATGAGTACTGCAATTCATTTTCATGATCCTGAACTTTTTTTATTTCCATTTTCAATCATACAACTTCATGTTTTTAATTGAAAACTTGCACCCATTTACACATCAACGATTGCATTTGGAATGAACTTACGTTTTTACCAATCAGTATTTTATCAAAAATAAAAAGAAAGACACACGCACGAATAACAGGTGCTTGCGAGTTTTGTAATCAACTCATATTTCAAAAGAAAATCGGTCACCATTGCGCTTTAGAATTTATGCAAGAATTTGATTGAACGAAATATGTATGTATTCAAATTAAATTAAGCTTTGAAATCTTCAAAATAATGTGCTTCAGTTTGATATTCTCTACAATTACTCGAGATTTCAAAATCAAGCATGTCAAAATAACTGCAAGATCTGTCTCATCGAATGTTGAAAAAAATGCCAAACAAACTTTTTTTCATTCTTTACCAACACAAACGAGCTTCTCATCTAAGCAAATCAAACGTGTTACATACATGAATAAAATCCGTCTCTCTCTCTCTTCTTTTCTCCTTGACTGCATTATCTATAACTAACCGAATCGTTCCCTTTTTTCTGAAACTAAAAGTCAACTTTGCTCTACTTCTTTCAATAGGCTGCTTCCATAACTACTATGTACACAGATAATTTCATAGTTACATTCAAGATATACTCAACACGTCCATAATCACCCGTGAGAAGGCGAAATCATATTCCCGCGTATGACCCAAAATGTACCATCAGCAGTCTTCACCCCTCGAACGAGATTTCCACCACTTTTTCCTCCCTTAACCCTTCATTCACTTCTCCACCTCCCCTTCGCGTCTCACTTTTTCTCCTCCTTATCGCAACTCCGAAGAATCTCCTCACGATGGAAACCTCAACCTCGACTTCCACCCCCCCTCCCCCTCCCCGCCGTCCCTCGCGCGAGAAACATCCCCTCCGTGCATTCGCTTCTCGACGAAAACTTTCATAACGCTTAAGCGGCTTGGAACATAAATAGCGAGTTTATTGCTTCCCTTTCCGGGTATCCCACTTGTTTATTCTCGGCAACGACAAGACCCGTCGAGAGAGAACCCCTCGTACCCGACTCGCCGAGTTCCATCATACACTGCCAGCCACCCCCTCCCCGGCCGGCCTCCCCCTTCGTACGAACCCCAACCCTCGTTCGAAAAGCTTCCCCGACAACCGGCATCACTCGGCGAACGCATAGCCCGTTTACACCGGGGCATACCGACAACCGTACAAATTAGTTTTTTAACGAGGGTCACTTGTAATTACGCTCAGCCGGAATAGCGTGTTACATACGCGCACGCACGAGCACTTTCGGCCAACCCCCCCCTCTCACCCCGTCGCACCGGCCGTCAGCCAGACCGGCCCGTTCATCTGGTGCATCGGGTTTCGCATTCAGGATGTGTATAATCAGTTGCAAACCTCCCCGATGACTCCCCGTCTACTCGTGACTGGCTCGTATTTTAATTGTCATCCTGATTGTGTGCAACACCGCTTGTTCACCCTCGTCCCGCATGATACGTTCAGCCACACGTAAAAAAAAAAAAACAAAAAGTTTGAAAAAATATATTGATATCCCATACGCCAATCTGGTCACTTTTCACTGCAGCGAGTACGTCGAAAAACCCGAAGAATATTTTATATCCCGCTGGTGCGCACAGTCATGTACGTAACTGTTCCCGTACGCGTTAACGTTCGTGCAACGCCATCCGTTAAATAGGTCATATAGCAGCCGATAAATGTCACATGACTTCGTTAAATTATAACCGAGGCAATGGAAAATTTTTGCACGAGTTTATTTACGAGCACGGGTAAGAGATAAAAAAAAAAAATTGGGATTGATAGTACATCGACCTGTCGGCCGACTCAACCGTATTTATCACTATCCACGTTGTTTCGTTGAAACGTGGTGGTAAAGGCGAGGCCCGTGATTTTCTTACGAATATTTAACGAGCCTGTCCACACTGAGAAGGGTTACGTGACTGACGTTTGAACAGCGCATAAGCTCGTAAAACACGAAGCGGCAATTTAATTTTGCATTAAACGCGAATCGTGTGTAAATTTTCAGACAACAACTACTTGGTTGAATCGGTACCGTTGGGTTACGAGACCACGATGAGGCTCACGATCAAATCCGTTCGGGCCCAGGACATTGGCTCGTTCAGATGCGTTGCCACTAATTCACTCGGCGAAACCGATGGAAAAATAAAGCTTTACAGTGAGTATATGTATGAAATAATTTTTTTTTTTAACGTACACGTGTGATAACTTTTTGTTTTTTTCGATGTATGACGTTCTTTTACCAAAGAATTTGAATGTCAATTGGACACTGGGTACTACGAAGCTTTTCATGCGTTATAATATTTTTTTTTGATACCCACAAATCGAATCGATTGCATCATTCCATCAATCGATCGATTCATATTAATCATGAGAATGATAATAATAATTCGATTTTATTTTCATTATTGGTGGTATTCTGGATGAATAATTTATCATTTATTTTTAATAATCTTGGGTATTCAGATGTAATAATCAATTATATCTGGTTTGACTATTATTCATATTACTTTCGCCGTTAAATCAAAAAAAAAAATTTGTTAACGCTATTGAAGAAATACAGAACGGGGTTTTGGTTTAAAAAAAAAATATATCCGCAAGCTCTCAATATTCGATCGCGCGCCATCAGTTGCAACAAAGCGGCCCGAAATTGTAGTCTATTTAACGCGTGTCACAGCTTGAAACTGGTCGTTTGATGTTCGATATAACGTCGAACCGACCCCACCGAATGTACATCCATGTGCCAGCTCGGCCGATTTTGACGACGACGTTAATATTAGTAATTGGACCATGCCTATACGCTACCCAACCCCCGTGGCAATGGGCATTGCACCGTACGAGACAAAATTGCACCATGCACCGACACGTGCTTACCGAGTGAATGTCCATATCGCACGGTGCGGAATATTACTATTGTTTTCTTTATTTATTTTTTTTAAAACGGTAGAGAGTATTCCGTTGAACTCTTCCGGTTCGAAGTGTTGGTACAATGCGCTCGTTTGAACAAAGTTTTGTGACTCGATGTGGAATAACGAGAGACACGAATCTGTGAATTGTTGTGCAAAGCGTTCTTTGTAGTACCGTCAGTTGATTTAAATACAACTCTCCGGTCGTGGAATTTCAAAAATCATTCTAATACGGTACAAGCGATCTCTTTGTCGTCGCGAATCGGAGATGCACTTAACGGAGATTTTTCATATTTTTGTCGTGAAAAAAAGTTTTTTCTTTAACTTCTTTTGATGGAACGAAGCTTTGACGAAAGCTCTTGATATCTTTTAATAAAGCTCATGTAGTAGAAGGCTGCACAAAGGTTCCTCATTATTTCAAACTTCTCCCAAATACATTTCCATGAGGTCGTGCGTTTATTAATTCGACTTCCGAGGAAATGGAGCTGTGCGAAAGGCAGAAAATATTTCGCAAGCAATGAGGGAGATTACGCTTTGCCGGTTTCTTCGTACGTGCGCTATGCACATTGACTAACGCGCTTCCAACTCAATTTGTAAACGGGAATAAACATTCTACAAAAAATAGCAAATTCTCAAAGAAAAAGTGAGGTTATTCGATAAATTTTGGCATCGTAAAGTTTTGATACCAGTGAAAATATTCAAACCTATATTGCTATTAATATTATTATTATCATTGCATTATTATTTCTCCGATGAAAAATCCGGCAACATTCTCCGGAAGAAAAATGTACAACCGTAAATCCTCGATCACAAGAATAAAATAAAAATCATGGGAAAATCGCGAAAAAAAAATGTATCTTCAGACATTGTGTAAAAAATTCGTGACAGTATTGCAAAATATTCGTTAAATTTCGAATTAAATGACATTAGGCAAACCCAACGGGCCAGACCGAAGCTGCCGTTGTCGTTTCGGCGATCGATCGATCACCGTGACGTGCCGCGAGCTTCGATGCAAATGCGAACTTCCACGGTTTTGCAAGAGTCTCTATCCGCAACTAGCTCGCTCGTGGGACGGATTGGCGAATGGATCTATGTGCCGGTTTGCAATCGCGCTATTTCACAACTGGGAACCGAACCGGGCCATCTCCCCTACCTTCCCTTTACTTTACTACACGGCGTGTCGTCTCTGAGAAACGGTTATGTGTTTTGTCGATGTTGGCGACGTCACTCGCGCTGGGTCTTCGCCGATTTCAGCATGACGCCTATACATAGCAAATCGCATCATGCATGCATGCGGTGAGATTGGACGATGCGGACCTAGCGCTTCGACGGAAATCGATGAACCCGTTCGGCTTCCTTCATCACGTAAATTTTCTGTATGTGCTTCTCTTGACGGTTGAGCGAAAAAAAAAAACGAAACGAAAAAGAGAGTAACGGAAGAGATCGTAATTTTCCGATATCAATCAACCGGCTGCCGGGAAAATTCATTGCTTTCGTTTCGATACTGCTACGAGTGAGCGCTTGAGTATTCGTTTCGTTCGTCGATTTTTGTTGTTGTTGTTTTTTTGTTATTTTTTCTTTCGTTGTTTTCTTGAGCAATGCGAGCAATGTTGAACGAAACGTTAGAACTGGATTGATGGCGATCAACGGAAAGGTCTTCGGTTCGAAAAGACTACCTGTTTTTCCGATGTTTTCTCCCAATTAAATACACGGTTTCGTAACAATCTACTGACATTTGAGATTCTTTGGAGCTCCTGTTATTATTTTCTTCGTTTTTTCCCTCGTTATAAATGCCAAAGTCGGTTGGCTCGGGTCGCTCGC
The DNA here is from genome assembly GCA_963971145.1 of Sussaba pulchella. NCBI lineage: Eukaryota > Metazoa > Arthropoda > Insecta > Hymenoptera > Ichneumonidae > Sussaba > Sussaba pulchella. The sequence continues at coordinate 3,556,148 of OZ020174.1, read as the reverse complement.
AAATGAGAAATAATGGCTGGCTAGAGAAGTGATGATCGCGACGAGAATAAAAGTTTGTTAAAGTTTTCGTCGGGAGCAATCAACGGTCGAACAGTTTTAATTAATTATACGGTGTATCTTTCATTGAAAATAATAATTTCGATGGTAATTTGTGTGTATATTCGATGCTAGCAGTTGTCTCGTTATACAATGTACGAAATATATACAGGATCGGGTATCAAACGTGTATGTACGAGTGATAACGGCAACGGATGAAAATCGTGTTCGGAATATTATTCGATTGGTGCATATTTACGTAAAACAATAATGTAATCTAGTTTCCGTTGTTCAGATGGTATTCGAGTGATCAACAAGCAGTCATGCCAGAGTTTTTTCGCTGAATCGATATAACAGGTGGATCGATTAATAAAAATGTTCTCAGTTTATATAATTGATCGTAATTTAATAATCTACCCGTAGATCGAATGAATGAGCTATTGTCTCAGTCGGATAATTACTAAAAAATGTCTACCGATGAGTAATGGGGCTCTAAATAACCTCTCAGTAATGTTGCGATGAAAAGGTTGGAGTGAACGTAAAAATTAGTACCGACTATGTCGCGTAGTTTCATAAAAATATATGAAGAAAAAAAAAACCAAATAAATTAATAATAATAACAATAATTTTCGTAAATATGCAAATATGTTGTTCACGTGAGATTGAATTTGGATTGATCGGGTATCGAACCAAAGGTCTATTGTCACGTTTAAATTAAGGACGACGATGCGACGTGAATACTCGACGGTCCATTTATATCGCGAAAATGGTTTTCCCCGATTCGAGTAGAGACTGTGGGCGCTCATCATATATATATATATATATATATATATATATATATCTGTTCGTGAGTACGTGTGTATATAAATTTTTTTTTACACCTCCAAGTCCAATAACGAGTATCTAGTTAGTACTTCTCGGGTGCGAGCCTTTCATATATAAATTCTTTCGTCTCTTTCGCTCTTGGTTTTGCTTTCTACCGGCGGGTAATTGGCATGGCCGTTAATTGAACGCCTGAGGACCCCTCCGGGCTATTGAAATTCCACAGCCGTCGGTATACGAATTTACAGCCGCTCGAGTTAATCCTCCATTTTTTACCCTCGAGCTCAACCCTTTCTTTTCCCGTCTCTTGTTTTTTTTTTTTTGTGTGCCCGACACACGATTGGCGAGGAGGTGAGAGGCATAAATGCAATCGAACGTTACTAAGCGGGAGAGCCGCGAGAAAGCTTTCAAAGCGAGACAGCCTCGATTAGTTAAAAAAAAAAAAAGAAAAAAAAGAGAATAAAAGGAAAAAAAACCGTAGTGGAAATTTCTCGGATATGATGCCCAATTAATTTTGGCTTTTAGTGGACATGAATTCAATATACGGGGGAAAAACCTTCTTTTCTTTCCTCGCACGGTTATATTGAATATCGTAATCCACGCCGATTTTCCGATAAAGCTGATAAAACGAGAAAAAAAACGAAGAATACGCGACGATAAAATGGGGAGGTCGGGGGGTTGGTTTTTGTTTCGGCTCGGCGTTTCATCGCCGTAGTATACGTGACCGTAAAATCCCGACAAACGATCGCTATTGACGGCGAGTCAAAAATCCACCATTGAGCCTCGAGTATCGGCTACTCGAGTCTCTATGATGAATTTATTTTTTGCGCAATTCTTCGTCGTCCAGTGCGAGATGCAAAGACTGGGGCCGATGTATACGCGTTGATCCCATATTGATTCAAGTTCGGTCCTTATTATCTACCGCAACGAGTGCGGACCGAGAATGCATTCGATTAAACAAATATAAATCTATATCTACAGACTTATATATATTTTTTTTATATAGCCGAGAATTAATTTGAGCCGACCCAGATTCCATCCCGCGACGACCAATTCTTCCGGGAGGGAAATGAAAAAACAAGAAATGCAAAAAAAAAAGAAAAAAACTCGTTGGGACTGTGAGCGGCGGTGCATTGATCGAAATTGAAGTCACCGAGCGAAGAATTTGAAGAGAATTAGTAATTCCGGTATGAAAGACCGTGCTATTAATTTATCCGTAGTCCAAATATGAACGCAGAATCATCAAAAGCTTCGGAGGAAAAGCTCTCTTTGCACAATCGCGCGCGTGTTCATCCCCGTGCTCTTCTAATTTCGTTCGAGTCTGCTCGTGACGGAGGTCGGTTGGAATTCTCATTCTCTTCGGCTTTGCGGAAATGCTCTGGCGCCTGTTTTCAATACGTCAAAGCTTTTGCTCGTTCGAAAGGAAGGGCTTTGGTCATGTGTGCCACCGAAGTTTTCGATTCAATCTCGGACGAATATTATTTTCGTGGCGAATTCCGTGGCCATTTCTCCCGGATTTGGAAGCAGATCGACGGGTTTGACAGATCGTCATTCGATAACGCGGTTTATCCGACATTCTATATTTGTCCCAGCACATTCGGTTACATTCTTCGTTGGAGAACGAACGTTTTTTTTTTTTTTGCCCATGCCGGAGGAAGAAAGAAAACCTTACGAGCGTACTTTATTCTTGCGGCGATGGAGAGCTGCTTCATCGAGAATCGCACGCGTAATCGGGGGTTTAAAATTTACGATCGTATTGATTGATCAGGGATGGGGAATTGCGGATTTATTCAAAGTAAATGTATTTAAATTACTACGATCACTGAATAATCGTAAATTATGATTACTATTCGATGTTGAAATTAATTGTGGAACATTAATACAACCAAATTATTCATGATCATTGCATAAATGCAATCATTTAAATTGATCCATGATAACTAATCACGGTTGCTTGTTTCGATACATATTTCAAATACATTTATCAAATGGAAATGTATTGAATATAATTTCATTACTCGATAATCGTTGATTATGATTGTCACTGAATACAATGGAACTTCGGTATACGTCCTGTTTGGTACGAGCGAACGTATCTGGATCCGTTCCAGAGCAGTGAAACAATAATTCATCTGAATTATTTTTATTGTTGCAGAAACGGCACAATTTCAATTGTTCCATGATAATTAATCATAGTTGTTTGTTTAAAAAAGTATTACAAATAAAGACATCAAATGAAAATGAATATAAAATAAATCCATCATCAAACAATCGTAGACGATGAATGCTTTCGAAGATTCTAAATCTATAGTAAAACAATAATTTCTCTGAATTATTTTTAATGCAAAAGATGCAATATTTTTAATCATTCCATGACAGCTCATCATGGTTATTTGTTTAAAAAATCTCTTAAATAAATTTCCATTGGACGAATTCTCATTCCTGGGATCACCCAAATTGCTCCGTCGCAAGCGATCGATCGAAATAATTCCACGTAACTCGTGTTACGATTGATCTTGATTTTTCTTCGTTTTCCACAGAATTGAACAAACTACCAACGACCGGCAAACCGAATTCGCGAAGGGATTCGAAAAAATCGTGGTTGCTGGATCGCAACGACAAAAAAACCGCTGGGATGATGGACGAAACGATGCTGGACGAGAACGGCGAAGACGAGAATTCCATTGATTTTCAATCAGCCACTTCGTCAACGTGTTTTCATCGGCGTTTCAACAATTTCGCAACGTTTCTATTCACCTTGGCTCATCTTCTTCAACGATTGCTATTGCCAACGTAGGTTCATGCCCGATAATGAGCAGTGCGATGTACTCGACGTTATTATCTACGTTAAATCCCGAATGCCCGAACACGCCCGATGCCCGAATGCGCCGCATCCGTGATGCAATTAAACTTTAAGACGACGGGAGACGACGCCGAGCCGAATTAACGGATAAAATCGATTTTGATTGGCGGAAAACGTTCAACCATTCGCCTCGCGAGTTCAATTCAACGGTTAACGCCGAGTGATGGCTATAACGAGATCGGTGTTCACTTGCCCGGCTACATTGTCATTCTTCCCCTCCAATCGGACTTTCCAATTCTCCACTTTTCTTCGTTTCATCTCTCAGAAACGTTTGTGAAAGACACGGAGACAATCCCGTTAAGTTTTTCCACAGAAAATGAAACTAACGAAACGACAATGGAAAATTAAAAAAAAAAAAAAAAAAAAAACGTCAAATAGTTTACGGATATATTCACCGAGTTAGCATTGTTTCAACGTCTTCCGTTTTTCAGTCAGGCGAACGTTCTGTCAAACTGTCTCGCATTGTGATCGTCGGAAAACTCGGAATCGTTTTTCGCAACAGGGATTCCGATTTATCCGGGAAAATGCGATTCAATTATTTCCTTCCGGCGTTTCCAAGCGTTATCTCATTCGGATTATTTTAGAATTTTTATTTTGACGGAGTCCCGATTGATTAGCAAAAGAAAATCGGAATTTTAAGGTCACTCGGAAATTTCTAGTTTGATTATAACTACTGGCCAGGTCAAGTTTTCCGTTTATCATACATGAAGATTTTCGTTTCGGTACTTATTTCGGTGGCACGACTAATTTATTCCTGCAATGATCCATTACCACATGGAATTAACGGGTATGAATTCTACATTCACGGAAAAATATATACATGTATGGGCCATTTCACGCGACGTCTACACAGTTCCACTGACGATTATCATCTAGTTTATTCAAATAATTTTGACATAACTAGACTATTTGAGGTTTCGAAAGCCCTACATTGATTGTCATTGCCTAAGGAGGTTATGTGAGTAATTGTACGTCAATTCAGCGGGGGCGGGGGGGGGGGGGGCTTTTAGATATCTTACTTATATCAAAACTATTTGAATAAATCAGACGATAATCGTCAGAGATACAGTGCAAACGTAATATGAGATGACCCATACATGTATATCTATTTCCTTCGTGAAAGTATAATTCACACCTGTCAACTTCACATTCTATTCGATTTTTAAGGAACAATTCGTCCCGTCAATATAATTACCGAAAGATGGAAAAGAGCTATCTTCAATGGGAAAGTTAACCTCGCTCGAAACGATGATTCGAATTAGTCCAAAAGTTTCTAAATAGGCCTAAAGTTTCCTTTTTTTTTCTTTTAAAATCGAGGCCCAATCCGTCCCAAACAAGATTCAAAAATTACCCAAACAACAACCACCCTAGTACACACGTATGTATGCAGACCCGGATGTATCGTGTGTGTTAGTACTCCCGTATATAACGCTTCACTACCGTCGACTGCATCTCGTTATAGTTTCCAGGATTACACGCGACTTCGTGCCGTGAATTCGAAATTGTGCGTTCGCGTGGCTTCCTCGTATTCGCTCGCACGTACATCCGCGAATTATCTTTTCGGCCTCGAATCAATCGGACTGGCGAACACGTCGGGTTGGTTATAACGCGCAAAGCAGGTACGCAGGGTTTTCTCCCGTCACTCGATAAGGATTCCGTGTCGGGGTTCTCGAATGCGAGAGGATAATCCTCTTTAAACACGACACAATGTCCAGGATTCGGCTAATGGAGAAGATAACACACCGGTCTGTGGTTAATTTCGAAAGCTCGTTTGGGATAAGCTCGTGCGTGATATTTACGTTGCCGCGATTTCGGTGATAGGTAAATCGTCGAAAATAATCCGAGAGAAACCTCTGTTGTCCAGGAATATTCGTTAGATGTGATGCGGATCGAAGTTTCGAATGTTCAAAGTTTCGACGGTGTGAAATTACGAAAATGCCAATTTTCCGACCGTTGATTTTGCGATCGAGGTGCGGAAAATTCATGACAGGGATTTTGGCGATGTTTCGAAACGACGTTGTAACGATGGGGCTAGGCTCCGAATGTCAATGTCTCGAGCTGTCAAAATTTCGAAAACGTATTATGTCTTGATAAGGTCATTTCGGAATTTTAAATGGGCCGATTTTTGGTACGATTGAAGGTGTATAAAAAAAAACTGGGTGTAATCGGTGACTCGTACAACGGCTTTAAGGGGCGCCTCTGAGCGACATGAATTTTTCATCCGAATAAAATTACATTTTTCGTTTATTTCTATTTGATTTTGTGGAAAAGTTTCTTTCGGTTGAAAATTTTGCACCGTCGGAGCTTTGAATATGGAGAACTTCGATCTGCACACGATTGATGCTTGTGTTAACCTTCTGGTTCACCATCGGGGTTATGAGTGACTCCAAGGTTTTAGAGAAATGATGGCCCTCACTTTTTTGTACATTTTCTATTATGATTTTTTCAAAATTGAAAATATAATGTTCTGTTATTAATCATCTCACCTCTTTCTCTTCAACGAATGAATCTTGCTATTTATCTTATCGAAAAAATTAATTAGAACGTATTTGATCGAAGATTAAAATGTGGGGTCATACGAGACCCCAGGTGTGAACAACGGGAAAATGATAGTGAACGGAAAGTTAACAGCCGGGCTTTACTCGTGGGTTCAATCAAGTCTTGAATTTATCATACTTCCGTCTCAACCGCTCGAAATACGAATCCGAATCAAGTTCCCATTTTTTGTACAACAACAAAAAATTCAACATTGTACATTGTTAATTATAAAAAAAAAAAAAAAAACGACCATATATTTTTTATTTTTCTTTTCCATATTCGCCAAACATTGTTCTTTATTCATGTATTACATATTACGAAAGTACAGATGTTGATTGTCCAAAGTAAAACGAAATTTCGACGAAAATTAAAGTAAGTTATTTTTGTAATCCATAAGTTTTCCAGCGACGTTTCAATCCCAGAGCTTCACGCTGATAGTTTCAGTTATTTCCAATGTTGGTTCGTTCGAGCGAGTCAGCGTGAAGCGCGTGCGCGTGAAATGCGGAATTACGATTCGTTCGATTTAAATCCGACTGATGCTTACTGTACGTAAACATGTACATAAGAATCGAAAACATTGCGTGAAGAGATTAATTTGTCGAAAAAAAAAAAAAAAATTCGAAAATCCAATGTAATCGTTTTCTTTTTGCAACGATTTCCATCATCATCGCGGACTGTCCAAATGTTGTTCATTTCCCTGCAGATAATCTCCATAGAATCGACGTCTTGATAACGTGGAAGATTCGTTAAAAAATTGGCATCCACGGCCCGTGATAAGGATTTTCGCGATAACGTGAATGTCATCGCTCGCCGATTCTTTCACTATCGTAAAAATCGTTGAATCATTAACGGCACAGTTGCGAATCTTAATGAGGGATGCTCGATCGTAAAATACGCGAGAATGTTGGATCCGTCGAAACGTAAAACGTGGCGTGTAAATAGTTTACGACGATTTCGATACAGATTAGACCGAAATGCATTTGACGGTACGACGCGAATTAACGGATAAATGAATGATTGAAGCACGAATATTTAATTACTCGAAGATTACCCTGTGAGACCGAATAGACTATAGTCGTTATTTCCGTTAGTTCGTTCAATGGCTCGTCCCGCTGTCCTTTCTACGCGCGAGGATTATCGAAGTCCGGAGAGCTTTTGAGCTATTGAATATTCCAGTTGTCACGTATATCTCGTCGCTCACACTTTCGTACCGAATCCGATCGAGCGCTTGAAAGTATCTAATGCGATAATTCATAATTGCCTTTCGGGATAACTGAAATATCGATGAACATCGTTCGGCTCGTGTCTATGTCGGCGCGGGTCGCAGTTCCGAATGGTCAAAGTTCCGACGATGCCAAATTCTTAAATATCACCATCAGCGAGTCGAAATAAATTTAAATTCGTAACTTTATTATTATTTGATCTATTATCATCGTCATAATTATTGATGTAATCATTTTTTTCGATCGATCAGAGGGAAATGATAGTGAACAAAACGAACGAGTTGTATTTTCAACGAAATTAATTGATATTTCTTATGTTGAAAAAACAAAAAACCACAGAATGAATCACAGATTTCACTTCAAAACTTCGGAAAATTTCTTCATTCAAATCACTGAAACCACGAAAAAATCAAAATTTAAAATAATGTCGCTTCAACTCTTGGTTGAGCGGAAATTTCTAAATTCTTGACGAGCTTCAGGACGGTCCAACGATTGTGCGATAAATCAATCGGCGGTCGGAACGTTACATTTCCGGAATTTCGCCCCGTCCGAACTTCATATATTCGACACTTCGATCCACGCCCGTCTGATTGTTGCGCAATCCAACTAGGTTGGGAATTGATGATTGATTCACTCTAGAAAGGCCTACGACGAGAAATATTCACGAGTAGGGAAAAAAAAAAACGTGTCGATATCTTTACCAGAGAAAATGGAAAATTGTTAGAAACGAGTCTTGTCGTCGAAAAAATCTATATCTTCATTTTGTAATGACGAACGCTCGATAAGGAATGAAAGTGAGCATTGCAATATAAAGGTCATGTGGTGTCGTGTAGAGTTGCATATAACTGTTGTATTGTTAACTACGAAATAATTAAATTAGCAATTTATGTTGCACCAACGATAAATAGATACCTCAAATATTGTATAGAATGAAAAAAAAAGATTAAAAAGAAATGAGAAAAAGCCTACTTGTCGTTGGAAGTACTTTGGTGGTCAGTTCGAGTGTTTAGATCATGTTATGTACGATATACGACGTGTGTACAATAACAAGTGTCGAAAAAAAAAACAATGTTTTTGTGAAAAATAAGTTATGCATATGAATATATAAATATAATTATGTAATACAGATATCATATGCTGACGGAGTGGAGGACGTTGGAGTTAGCCTCAGGGACGTGTAAATATGTTGGGCTGTTGTAAAGTTATGAATTAGTTTTTGCATTTGCGAATATGATTAATTCATGTACATACATAATACATCATCGTGCATCCGTATGTGAAACGAATAAATGTTAGACAATCTTAATTGCAATTTGATGGTTTTGTTTTTCACAAAAGACAAATGATAACCCAGAAATCATCGTAAGATTTATTTGGTCCTTCGGTTCCTCGCCGTGAAAACGGAATGTTCGAAGAGTCTAAGAAAGCACGCTTGTACTTCTATTACAACGCTAATCTGGAGATGGTTCCTACATTATCTTCTCATCGTGTTGCTTATCCAACGAAGCTCGGGAACAACCCAGCGTATTGCTTTATCGGACGTCGATTTAACGTCAGTATTTTACCAGGGGCTGATTCGAGCTGCTGGGCGATGGATCTCTTTTTCGAATGGTCACAGGAGGGTTGCAATACCGACGCGCATTGCCTTGCGACGGTAAAGTAGCTACCCACTGTCGTTACGAACAACCCCTCGAGTTTTCAAGGATTTTCGTACACTTTCTGTAAGATGGCCATGGCATGATTGTCATTGAATTCATTCTTCTACATCCCCTTGTTAAATCGTCATACTATTAATCGTTATTAATTATCTTTCTTGAATTAGAGTGTTAGATTGCTGATTTTTTCTTAATATAGAAAAAAACACCATTGAGTCCAACGTCAATCTTAATATCGTCAAAATTATAATTTGTAAGCTGTAAAATTTATTTTTGGTAGGTCTGAGCCATATAATAAAATAATGATAATAATAATAATAATAACAATAATAACAATGATAATAATAATAAAAAAGTCTGGCCAATTGGGACGTACGAAGTCTCTGGAAGATAGTGCAAAAAATTTTGAAGTGCCGGAGAACGCTTTGATCAACGTTCTTGCCTGCGCGCTGTTTGTACAAGTGTTTATTTAAAAAAGACAAGTGGGCTCTCATATTAAGCTTCTCACCTTCGAGCGCGAGGCTGGGGTGTGAGTCCTCCCTCCCGTTCCGGCGAGTAAGCCTGATACACCAATGTTGCCGCATCCATCCTCTTTTTCTTTCTTCATCTTCGTTTCTTATCGGCTACGGAATCCAACACTTTCGCAGATATCTCGGAAAACTTCGACGCGCACCAATCGGACACGGTGCAAGCTACACGAACGGATCTGGCGCGAGATAAGTTTTTGAGTTTGATCGAGTCGGGAAAGTTAGCTAGCCGCGAGTTAGATTCCACGTTGAGATATATACGGGATACATGGCGAGCGTAAGACCGCCTTAGAAAATGTTTGAAGAACGTAGAACTCCAGCCGGATATAGGTACCGACGGGGAACGTACGTATCTACGTGTTTCGGCTTCCTCATATTCGACTATAAAGAAGTTTTATTCTTTCAAATTATTGTCCCCTTTCACGTGTCGTTTCTCGATATATTTTCACTGAATTGTAGTGAAACTCGATTTTTCATTATATACGGTTGTATTTCGTGATTGCAGCTGATGTTTTTTTTACTGCACTTGGTAATAATAATAATAATAATAATAATAATAATAATATAAATGATATATATGGGTCATTCTTTTAAAACCCGACACACTTGTGGACCTCATAGTGATCGATCGCCTTGTAACTTTGATATTTATTTATGTATGTCAAACAGAAGACACTCAATTTTTTTCAGATTTTTCAAATGACATTTATGTCCCATGAAGATCATTGATCTTTTGGCATTTTTTCAAATTTTAACTGATAAATGAATTTTTTCTGCATATCGACGTGGAAAAGAAAATTCCGGACAGATTAGTTTTTTTGTGAAAAATCCTCAGCTTTTCAATGAAAATATTGTCGATCCAATTCGTTTTCAGAAAAACACTGAAAAACGCGAAAACAAATTGAAAAGTCTTTTTTCGTCACAAGCCTTAAGGTTAAGATCAACAAAAATATTTTTTTCGGATTCCTTGGGGTGTTTTACCTATTTGGTGAAGTTTTTAGACTGGGGTAAGCAACTGGGGCACTGCAGCAATAGTTTTGGTAACAAAAACGAGAATGACAAAAAAAGCAAAAATCTCTTTATTTGTCTTATAATGTGTATAAATAGATTTTTCTCACTGTTTCAGCACTTTAACAGTGGAAAAGTGTATAGACGTCGAACATTTACTCGCCTGAACGTAACCTACTTGTGAAGTGCATAATACTATTTTGTGATAGTTTTAAGTGCCTTTGACAGTGATCGCTTGAGAAAACCGTGCTTCGAGGAAATTCGTTGTACTATCATATACATCCCTTCCGACGAAAACGAAATCGATGTTGTCGAAAGTATTAGATGCCCACTCGAACAAATCAGAGGATGTCAAAATTTGCGTCCCTGTGCCCATTTGCAAGCTGGCTCGTGCTGCGTGACGTTTTACTGTGCCAGCCAGTCCGTCACAGGGCCCTTTCCCGTGTGTAGTCGCAAAAAATGCCATTCTGCTTGAACTCCGAAATCAAAACCGTAGTAACACAAATTCGCGAAGGCCTTTTTGTTCTTGAATTGTTGCGGTGCACCATCCGCAAAATAGAAAAGTTTTTCAACCACATGAATTTGGATTTCAAAATCAGATCTCAACGATCCCGATTGGCCATACAAACTGGCTTCACTATTTTGATTCAATGACTTCATGTTTTGATTATCGACGTATCACTTCTTTTTTGAAAAGAGTAATCACATACAAATAAAGCGATTTTTAAACATGATAAAATTTGCGTAACTTTTTTTTTCATTCTCGTTTTTTGACCAAAACTATTGCTGCAGTGCCCCAGTTGCTTACCCCAGTCTAAAAACTTCACTGAATACGTAAAACACCCCAAGGAATCCGAAAAAAATACTTTTGTTGATCTAAACCTTAAGGCTTGTCACGAAAAACGACTTTTTAATTTGTTTTCGCATTTTTCAGTGTTTTTCTGAAAACGAATTGGATCGACAATATTTTCATTGAAAAGCTGAGGAATTTTTACATAAAAAACTATTCTGTCCAGAATTTTCTTTTCCACGATTATATGCAGAAAAAATTCATTTATAATTTAAAATTTGAAAAAATGCCAAAAGATCAATGACCTTTATGGGACATAAATGTCATTTGAAAAATCTGAAAAAAATTGAGTGTCCTCTGTTTGACATATGTAAATGAATGTCAAAGTTACAAGGCGATCGAGCACTATGAGGTCCACAAGTGTGTCGGGTTTTAAAAGAATGACCCATATAATAATAATAATAATAATTATTATTATTATTATATAATAATAATAATAATTATTATTATTATTATTATTATTATATAATAATAATAATAATTATTATTATTATTATTATTATTATTATTATATAATAATAATAATAATAATAATAATAATAATAATAATAATAATAATAATAATAATAATAATAATAATAATAATAATAATCTCAACTTGTACGTAGAACTTTTGTTAATTGTATTGATGAATTACGTTCAAATAACTTGTGATAATCGAGAAGATTGAGCGAACAACAATACCAGTGTTTATTATTTATAACTTTTTAATAAGACATTTTAGAGAAGATTCGAAACGAAGCAAATTGAAGAAATAAAGAGAAAAGGAAAGAAGGTACGGTTGGGTTAGCACAGTTAGTTTCTTGCCAGCCTCGGAGCCGTCGAAAAGTGATGAGTTCGCGCGGCACGGACGGCCAGCAAAAAACAGGTGAAAACGAAGAAGAAAACGAAGAGCAAAATTGGCTGCTTCGAAGCGGACGAGAATTTGCAGAAACTCGATATTTAGTTCGGCGCAATCGAACGTTCAGCGTTTTGTGAGATTTTCTCCGAGTTTTCGGAATAAAACATCGGAAACTTCGTTTTGGTGATAAATATAAAAAAACGACGAGAAAACGGGCTGATTTTTGGGTATGATATCGAAAGACCAATATCACGATGATGCGACGAGCCATCGGTATAATAAAGACATTCGTGCAAAACTTATACTGGGATTGTACGTTGAGTTATGGGATCGGGATAATGAGAGGGAGAAAAGAACGGGACCCCGCTGTACGAACGGTCCAGAAACGCCTGAGAAAGTATCTTCCGCAAAATCGCCGAACGCTTCGAGTCCCTTGCGACGAATACCCGAGGGATAAATTACTCAGGACCTCGTTTTTTCGAACCGTCCCTTTTTTTCGTCCTACGTGCGGTCCGACGCTGTGGTAGACCACACAATACCTCCTATAAATTCAAAACTTTCGTGCATCATGCGCGGAAAAAAATATATTTGGTGCAATGTTTCGTACGAAAATAACAAATAAAGTTGTAAATCAAAAATTCCTGTCATACCTTATTATTATGGCAACCGGAAAGATTATCGAATATTTCTTAGGACTTCCATCAGTCCGCTGAACATCGTCGTCTGAGTTAAAAATACCTATACATATGAAATTGGACTTCTATATTCTATGCACAGACTGTATACTTTGGGCAGACGATTCGCGTACAATAAATCGATCGATATGCCATATTCATCCTTCACGTACAATATATGTCACTCTTGTGCCATCACCGTTCTATTCATATATTAATTATTAATGCATTATAACTAATAATAAATGATCAATAATAACGATGGATCTCCAATATATAACAGATATCGCCTGTCTCGACTCCGGAAAACTTATGCATAAATTATTGATTCAATAGATATTATTATACTATCATATAATTGATATCCCTACTCTCAATCAGCGATTAATATTGAATACAATTCATTTTATTTCATCGAATCCTCCGTAGATCGCACATAGTTCGTCTTCGGTGACGATCAATTGGGCCGATCGGGAATATAAACGAATTCGTGCGACTCGAGCTCGATACCCCGTTTGTACACGATAAAGGTGGATCCAACTGGTAACCCCGTTGTAGAACATATGCTGTGGATATAACGCGGCTTGTCGAGCCGCGACGGACAATCGTTTCGTGTCGTGGCTTACACAGAGGCCACGATGTACCGGCTGACACACCAAAACTTGGCAAAGTTTAAACGTGAACCGTGCCGATGGTCTGCGAGTTGCCACGAGCTTCCGGTACGTTATAGACAACGCTGACGTCGACCGTTCCGTACGAAGCTATTCCGGCTACTGAAGAAACTTTGCACAAGTTGAAAAGCAATTTGTAGCAATTAAGCATCGTCGCTGCCGAGTTCCGCAAACACTTGTTCCGTAATAACCATCGGAACGAGCTTGACGCTATTCTGATAAGAATCACGATGAGATTTTCGAATCTGGATTTACGGAAAATCGTCGTTCGGAACTTGTGAATTCGTCTCGGAATGCAGGTAAACTGAAATTCAACAAGGAATTGACACAGCAGCAATCGTGACTGGAGCTAGCGTTAGAGAAATTGCACTAATAAGAACGGATTTTTGTGTGCAGAAATTATATTCGCAAAACTATCGTTGAAAATTGACAGAGATTAATTAAATTTTTTAAAGAGATTTATGTTTTAATTATTACAAATATTTTTATTCATAGAAGCTAAAATTTTTTTCGTGTTACACAATATCTCAAATTATTGTCAATTGAATCGTCAAGGTACAGTTACGTCAATCTCCAAAATCTTTGTTATTGAAATATTTTATTCATCTTCAATCAAATGTTTATTTTTAATTTGAATTTGATAAATTATTGTGCGATATTTATCACCTCGTAATAATGTTGTGTAAGTCGGGTGGATGAATGAACTTTGTATGATGTATAAAAAAAACGAAACTCGATCGAAAATCCGCTTAGAGTATCTTTGGTAATTACGATCGTTCCTCGTGCAAGTGGTAGAGACTCTTGGCTCGGGTGGAGTCGCATACACGTAACGGGAGACGAAATTACGTCTCGGAAGCTCGGAGGAGCTCTGGTTGGTCCTATAATTCCGGGCGTGCATTATTATTGTAATCCATTTCTCGATACGCGGAGCCACACGGAAAACCGGCTTCCAGAAACTGTTACGGCAGAGCAGTATTGTAGCACAAAGTCGTTAATGGCAATGGACGCCTTAAATAGACTTACGCGCGTACTTTGCTTTGGTCTTATGCTCTTTCGCTGCTCGGAAAATTTTAACGTTCGGATCAAAACGAACCGGATAATGGATCGGGACGGGAAAAAGCGGTTTCTCGACGCTGATCTTTCTAATTAAGATAAATCGAACATCCGGAACCATTTTTTCTCCTCGAAACAATCAACAAAGCGCAATTCCACCGGGCTAAAAAAATGAATCACATTATCATACAGGAAGTAAACACACTTATCAATAGCTCGCTTCGTATCCGAGATCTTTGCTTGAGTTTCGTAAAATAAAGGAAAAAAAAGTTTGCCGGGTTTCGGTTTACTCGATAATTGTGAAAATAAAACAATAAAACATATCTGCATGCAAAGTCGTATAGAATAAAGAAAAATTTTAGAAATCGAAAAATTTCTTGCCATACGACCGGTCAATTGATAGCCCAAAAATATTATCGATAAAATTATTTTCCCTCCTTATTAAAAAAATTCAGGATATTGATTCGACATTCTCGTTGATCGATGAATGATTCGCTTAAACATCAGCGCGCCTCATCGAACCAATTGAATACATTTACACCGAGTAATTTCTCATTGATCGTATCAGTCGAAGGAATTTTTTTTTTTTCGTTCCGCAAAACATTTCCATTCAATGATACCTTGATCCTGACGAATGCGGGTGATAAACGTGTCATCCATGATAATTCTCCGCTTACACGAAAAACCGTGAGTCCCCTGTGAAGATTCACGATATTAAATCAGCGCGTTAACAGTTGTAACGCCAAGCAGTCAGCGCGAAGGTTACGGGAGGCGTCGCAGGGGGCACCGCAGCATCGTGGCGGTTCACCGTGGTAGCTCGTTCGGCGTCGTCTTATACAGAGGGTAGCGGTTTTATGGAAATTCTTCGCGGTCGAGAGAACGCCTAATGCTCTGAATAATATTCCGCAACCCTGAAACGGTTCTCGTACCTCCATATACCTTTCCCAACGGGTCTCTCTCGTGCAAGTTTGCGTATAATAGGTGCTTGGCGGCTGGACGGGCAACGCAAACCCGGCGATAATTGATGATCCATTTATTCAGCCGGTAGAATTATTCTTTCACCTTCATCGCGTTACTCTCTTCGAGCCTTTATTTGCTTTCTCCGGTTTTTCGCAAAATTTTATCATTCGAACCCGTGTGCCGCTGATCTCCGAAGTCCCCTTCATTAGGTAACTTCCAAAAACCCCCTCTCGCGATTTCCCTCGCCCACGCTTTCTCTTTGACTCGGCAAATGCTACGAATGACGACACGAGGCGAGCAAACGACGTACCGATACGAAATGTGAGTTCGTTGTAAACACGCACAATTCGGTATTACGAAAGGTTCTCGGCCAGAATTGCATCTCGGTCCATTCCAAAAGCATCTGCAGAGACAAACGTAAGTCCCACTGGAAGCATCGTCTTTGACTCGCCGCGGGCATTTTCCACCGTCCTTCGATCCGTATTTGCACGAGAGCATTGTCTCTCGCTCTCTTTGGTGGCCTTCCTCGGGCGCTTACGCGCCGCAACACGGTTCCTCGACTCTGGAAACTTTTATTATTGCCCGGAGGGGCTTGAGTAACTCCGCGGAGAATTGGGTGCTAGACAAAGGTCCACAGTTACGTCGGGAATGACGACGGCTTCACGGGCGTAGAAGTGGGAGGAGAGAACGGAGTGTACGTGCGTGTGTGTGAGACAGAGAGAAAGAAAGAAAGAGAGAGAGAGAGAGAGAGAGAGAGAGGGATAGAGAGAGACGAGAAGGCAGGCAAGGTCGTAGAGTCAGGAAGGAACAGACATAGATTGATTATTTATTTAGGCCCTGAGTTGTACCTTAGAGCAACCTTGCTTCATCACCAAATGAATGACAGAATAAATGTCAATGGCATGGATGGCCTGCAAGGAGAAATGCAAATTTACTGATATAAAATGAAATAATAAATGTATGATCAATAAATAGAATAATCAGCCGTTAGAAAAAAACAATTTGAATAAATGGGGTGTGATTAGGGGGTCGAAATGACGAGAAACGTTTTAGGCAACATAGTAAACCAAATTAAAATAGAATTAGTAATGAACATAGATATGCCGACTCATAGGCCTGAGCTTTTAGTTCGAATCGAAGTTGCGGGTTCTGCATTGCTCTTACCAGCTCTGGAGATAAGGAGACAAGAAGGAGAGTTGGGGGAGGGACAGAGAAAACAGAAGCGGAGAAGAAAGATGAAGAAAAACCGTTAATACACTCAACGTTTTGTCCGAAAAAATCGTGGCTTTTCGACGAGAGATAAGCTGTCAAACATCGTGAAAATAAATTCTCACAATTCATCGTCCTCAGTGCACAATCGAAGCTCTAATCCTTTACAAGCCCTGTCCAAGTTCAAATCCGGGATGAATAGGCTACGGATTCCGGAGCGTTGGTCTCCCCGTTTTTCGTCATTGTTCGCGTTGAAGATCTGTCAGAGTGAACGCTGACCGTAACCACTTACCCGAGAGCATAAGCCCGACCGTCCGATCCACTTCACTCAAACAATGGGGCTGCCTTGTTAATCGAACAATATAAATTGCCAGGAATCCGATGCTTTTCCGACTTTATGTGCCATCTAATTCATACGTTCCAGCACTCGACGGAGGGCAACGTCTACATCACAACATGTATTCCGCCAAAAGCAATATTGCATTACGCGAGATCCGTTCTAGCGTCTGATTGGTTGCGGAATATACCGCAAGCTCCGCTAATCGAAAAAAAAAATGATCTAAACCGTTTTATAAATCGATTTTTATTTTCCTAACTTTTCCACTATATGAAATGTTACTATTCCCGTTCCAGGGCTCGGCGTGGAATTCTAAGGGAGAAAGGCGAACGCTGATTTTGCGCTTTTCGCTCGCGAGTCCTGAGCTCGTTTCTCTTTCACGTAATTTTCGCGTCACGTCCGTTTCATCCGGCGCGAAATATCCACGGCGCCGGAGTCCGGCGTATGATTCGATCTTCGGACGGTCTGAGGCCATGGTTTACTCAGGCAAAACACAGCCACCTCTCAGTCAGTCAAAAGCGGACGCATCTGCGATGATGGTGGCCTCACTAGCAACGGGAGATAGAGGCAATGGTATATATATATATATATAAGTGCCAGAGAAAAATGTAATGAACCTGGAGCTTCGTTTACTCTGCACTTCATCCGGGGATTCTTTTGACCGGACGCGATGAATGATACTCGACGATCCGAAGTCGGTGATTCGAAGCCCGTTCGCCAGGAACATTGCCTTTTCCAGTTTTCTCGTTGATCTACGCCCACGTATTCTGCCACGGTTACCACGGATGGACCGCATCCATCGCACTTGCAATTGCTGGAAAAGCTCAACGTTAACCGTTCGCCATCAACACCGCGTTATATCCGACTACTGCACGAAAAAGTGGTCTCCCAGTTAAAACAGACCGAAGCCATAAGGTGTAATTATTTTTTATTGATCCACTCCCGAGCTTAGTTACAGAATTGTATTGTCGTGTGGGGATCGATATTCCGACTGATCGAAGTTTCGACGGGTCAGTGAATCGAATTGAAATGCGCCGAAAATAAATACACCGAATCGACATAGCTCCGAATGACAATATGTCGACGGATAAAAATCTCGACAACGTATATAAATACGTTTCCGTGGCGTAGCTCACGAAAATTTTGATTTTCAGGACTACAATAGTGCCATCGATGCGAAATTATTCGATTTAGTCGCGAATCGCTTACTTTCAAAATAAGATAAACGAATAACCGATTTTTGCAGCCTCGGCGCGGGTATCGTGGATGGTTTTTGATCGAATTCGATACTTATCAACGTTGATATAGACAACGAATGAATTGCGCTGAGGAACAACAATAATCCGTGGGAGAAAATTGAGGTAATGCAAATTAATAACCGTTGAAGTGAAATAAATTTAATTGCATGAAATCAATTTATCGAACTTTATCCAGTAATTCCCAATTCAACTATCAGTGTTGCATTGATAATCTGTTTAACCGACGAAAAATGCAGAAAGTCTTGAAATAAAAAGTAAAAAGCAAATTTTAGTACTATTAAGATCAGGTGTTTTGTCTTAACATCGCTGGTAATTCAGCTTTCCACGAGCAAAAATATGTTAAGAACTATTCTGCTTACATGCCTACGTAATGTATAAATTATGATCGCGGTTAAAGAATCATCTATGTGACACGAGCCAAATTCCCGACGAGGAAAATTGCAATAGAGAAGGAGAGAGCGAGAAAAAAAAATGATGCAAAAGAAGAAAACGTGAAGAAAGAGACAGTTGATGTGCTTCGACGAGCGGCTCGGGGGGGAAATTCTGATGGCTGGAAAAACTTTTCAACTGCCTAAGCTGTACCGGTAAGTATTATAGCTTACGAGGGGCCACGAGTAGAGTCAGAATATGTATATGCAAATATACGTGCATCTGTGTAGGGTGGAGTTTGTATAAACGCGATCTCGAGCTCTCCCTCTCGTCCGGCTATACGGGATAATTTTATCGAGTTGGAACGAGACGTTGCAGTGATTGCTGACGACTTCGGCGTGCTCGAGAGGATCGAGAAGGACGCCAGCGTCGACTAAGGGGATAGCAGCACAGAGCACATGCATACAGTATAGCGCATTGCCAGTTTGGCTAGAACGGAGGAGCAAAAGCCAACCCCGGCACGGCTCAGCGGGGGAGGTAAACTTCCGTACTTTGAGTACTTTGCGTTACGTAGCTTCATGCGCAGGATGGGGAAAGCGGGGGAGGCTCTACCGTGTATGTAAATCGCTCGAGCGGCGATATCGTAAATAGATGCGACGATTACCGTGAGCCAGAGCAGGACGGAGACCGTGGCTTCGGCCCGTTCCGCTCTGCATCGTCTCAACGTTTTCTCGAACGGAACGATCGATTACAGTCCCATAGTGGAAACTCGAACCTCGCGTATTCAACCCTAATTTCTAGTTTCATCAGCAGGGTAACATAAAATCCGAGGGTACAATTCGCCTGTTTCCATTTCCTAAATAGAAATCCTTTTTGGAATTGTCTCAACGTCTCAATCCAATTTAATGAGACTCCGACCTTTTGCTAAGTATAGGATGATGTTTGAAAAAGGCATTTGTCTAAAATTTCGGACTGACATTTCTACTATGTTCACCGATTTGAGTGGAATTATGTCACAGCATCATTAATTATAGGTAATCTCGTACGATCAGTGTTTAATCCTAACTGCGTTATCGGAGTATTATGGGTTCCCTTTTTCGCAAGCGATAATAGTTATCGGGGGGGGGGGGGGGGGGTATATGTGGCTTTAGAGAATTTCATACTTGAAAGTCCTAGAGGATGGTAGTTCACAGAAATCGCACTGGTAACGTGTCTGTATTCGCTAGCTCTCGATGGAGCACAAGATGTTCGGAATTAGATGCAGGAGCATATTCACCTATCGAGACATCGCTAATAGTTTACATAGTAAAGTTTGAAAACAGTAATAAAGTATTGGAAGAATCAGAATCTGTCACGTCACGACATCATTAACATCTTTCAAATAAATAAATAAGATGCACCCGCGTACATTGGGATTGCCCAGTACTTCGTCCACTAGCAAAAAAAAAATGCGTACCGACGGATAAAAGCGTTGTGATGAAGCGAGTACCAGAGAATACCGCGGAAGCTCCGATACTGCAAAAGGACAAACAGTATGTCGCAGTCCAGTAAGTGTGACAGCTTGGTGGAAACGTTTTCCCAGCAGTAAAAGTCTAAAAGGTTGAAATAATCTGTCAAGAACACAACCGCGTCTCACGCTCGGCTATCAAATCAACCGAAGCAACGCCGTGACAACCTCTTACCGTTCATTCCTGAGACATTTACTTTCAGCGATTCAACAACCTCCGGTTTGTTCTTAAAAGAACTTTCGGCAAAGGGACCGACCAAAGCGTTACGTGCGTCGACGGTGTTCAATGTAGCCCTCTGCCTCCAAGTGGTGGAATCTATCCAGCGCCATTCCGATCTTTTTCTGTCTCGGTCCTCGTTCTATGCACCCCGGTCGCGAATATAAAGCTCCGACATCGTGACCACCGTTGCGGAATAAAAAAAAGGAGAAAAACGGCAAGAGACCAACTAGTCGAGACAACGACGACGACCACCCTCAGACTTGTCCTGTTAACACTTCGAGGATGCCAACGGCATCGCGTTGGTTAGCCGGAAAGAAGCCATTTTCCTTCATCCTACCCTGTTTTCGCCCTCGGTCGCGCGTTCACTTCCCAACACTTGGTGGTAAAAATGTATTTTCACCCGAAAAAAAATGGACCATCGCGAGTGGAGTAGATGAGTGGAGTTGAAGCAACGCGACGTGCGAAAGGTTGAAAAAAGAAGGTCGGCGAAGTACGTCCTTCATTCTCAAGAATGCTTGTTCTTTCGCCCTCCCCATGTGCTTCTTTCGGTGCTAGACAGTTGCTAGAACATAATAGCGAGGCAAGGGGAGTGAAAGGCATCCCGAATTGCTCGTACTCTCTTCGTTACTTCAACAACACCACCAGCAGCCGTAGTGAGGTGAATAATTTTGGAAATTTGAGAGATCCGTAGTCCTAAATACTTTCACTTTTCCGTTTAACTCAGCCATCATCTCGGCGAACTACCATTACTCAATCTTTTCCTCCATCGTCCTGCTACCCTTCGCTCATAACAGCCCGGGCGGTAACTAATGCCGGTCAGCTGAGGGTGTACTGGCAATACTTAACACGATATTGCCTCGCTACGACTGTCGATCAACGTCATGTAAGGTAATCCACAATCATTTATTAACTTGTCTCTTCGTATAAACCACTTATTCTTGGAATTCGAGGAGCCAGGATTTCTGGGTATTATTTGTTTATTTCATAACGCGCGCTCCAACGTAGCAACCCTCCGAGCTGTCTGGTGTTGCAGGTGCCACGTCATTCTCAAGACCCGCGGGACCCAGTTCCAAGCTTGCGGCCCCAACACCACTGGCGAACGCACCAGCAGCAGCGCCAGCAACAGCAGCAGCAGCAGCACGCGACGATATATCAAATCTCTTTCTAATAAACGTTGGCGGGAAAGAGCCATGGCCTCACGTTTTCCTTCCTCCCCATTCTCTCCGTGTTCCATTCACTCTTCCGCGCCCTTCACTCGCTGACTGCACTCTCTGCCGTGCCTCCACGAGCTTCTTATATTCGTGAGAGAATCTTTCTCTCCCTTGTCTACCGAAACTATCCAATATGGTGACACCACGCGAACGTCACCTGAGAAACGAGCTACGCTGCTAAGTTAAAGCGGCCGGGTAATCCCTGGGTTTACCTCGCGAGAAAACTCAGATTCAAGTTTATCCCTCCTTTCTTTTCGCCTTCTTGCAGTGGCGCTTAGGGCCGGTATTTTCCTCTTCGCGCTCTCGGCTTCGCTTTTTCACCCGCTCAGCTTCGCACCCTGAACACCAGGCCGCGCAAGCTCTCCGCGATGCTGTACGTTTGCAAAGTGGCGGAGATTCCATAGTTTATTAGCCCTTCTCTCGCTCCCCTCACCTCGGTGAGGCTCCTTCATCCAAATCTCCGCTACCCTCTGAACCCGTTGCCTCACCGCGTTCCCTCCTTATTTCCATCGGTTCGTCTTTATATCAAGCACGAGATCTATATCCGTATCTTCGTCCGAGCTATCTCGCGATCGTGATGTTGAATGAAAAAATTATTAATGACCGTGAATTCGTTCGCGGCGCATTACTTCCACGGAGTTTCGATCCTAGAGTACATAACAGACATCGTTCTCCCTCGGGTTTTCGCTCAATGCGGAAATACGCTTTTGGCGTGCTCCATCCCCTTCCAACCCTTTCGATTATATTCTTCAGTCTCTCCCACCGCGTGCTAACATTTACGGTTCAGTTGCCTCTCGCCCCAAGTAACTCCCCAGAGCTGTCTATTAAATACCTAATATCAACTCATGCCTCATGCTTACCTCACTCCCACGATGTTTCCGCTCTTCCCGTCGCATTCGCCCCTCTCGCTCTCCACCTTCTCACCCCGCTCCTCCACAACCGACTTCGCCATCCAGCCTGCTATAGCTCTCACGCCTTTGCTATCCGTAACACCTTCGACCTTCCACACCTACAACTTCGCTCGAAGGCTTTAGTCCACGGCACCCCGCACTAACTCCCGTGGGATTCCCCTTTCGCCTTTCACCTCTTCTCGTCACTGTCTCGCTCGCTCATCTTCCACATTCGCCACGATTCCTCTCGCCGCCTCTTCGCCGCTCTCGGCACGACTCTCCAACGCCGATCTCGCTCTCGCACTCCCCGCCCGTCTACCCGTTGCAAACATCCGGCCACCCGAAACCTAATCCAAAACGTGTCTCGCCTGCGTCTCTCTCCCATCCGCATTATCATTCTTGTAGCAGACAACGGAAAGTTTGTCGAGAGACAGGTTTAGAGAGTGCGAGCGAGCGCGGAGCAAGGTTCGGAGGGTGTGGAATGAGGTTGGGATGGGAGGAGGGGACAGTCGACTACCCCCGACTCCCAAAAAGGCGACGCCTGCATCCCCGACGTGGGACGTGCTGCACAGGTTGGCACGGCAAGTGGCTGTATAGATACGCGTACGTACTATACATATGTACTTCTACGTCGTTGAACTAGTTCGAGTGTTTTCGGTGAAACAGTCGAGCAGTCAGCCAACAACTAACTACTCGGCCTAAGTCCCAACCGTTTTCGGAGCACTTTAGTGACGCTAATCTCCGTCGAAGCGACAATAATGGGATAAAGCAACGAAAACCAAGAGTCATTTTGACGACTTTTCCATTTGTTCAAACCATTGTTACAAACGCAAATTAGCCTTGACCGTTCACGTTCTCGCGTCAGTACGTTGACTTGTTATCGTTGGAAGTACTTCGATTGACCAGGATGTCGTTTGTTGGAGCGCTGATCAGTAGGCTTTTTTGAGCTTTCTCCGGATCATGAAGGTATTTGGATAACCGTTATCCTGGACACTTCGGTACTCAAGTCCAGCCTAATCTGCCTCAGTGAATATGTGCATGTCACATGCTGTGAGCCCTGATCGATAGCAGAGCGAAACTAGAAAAAAAACCGACTTAAGTAATGGTTGCGAAGTCGTAGGTCTTGATTCTTGTCCAACCTTTGCACATAATAACGAGGCCGAGATGCCGAGAGTTTAATAACACTTATGAATCATCAGAAATCGAACACCGCCCTCTTTATGCGTTACTCTGATGACACTTTTTCTATTTTCAGCAGTTTCTTGTTTATCGATTTCCCTCGTAATCTTCACCTTACCTTCCACAGCACGGCAGAGCATGCTTCAAGATCCGGCTCGCTAATATCGATGCTCGCTCCTTCTCAAGGACCTTGTAATCCCGTCTTAACTCCTACGCCATTATACCCCTCTTCATCCAACTCTTCGACCTACTCTTCCATCATAATATTCGTTATGGCAAGCAATCCCGAAAATAACGGTCAGATTGTAAGTAAGAAACGTTATTGGAAAAATACCGAATGAAATGAAGACGCTGGGTTCGTATTGCAATGTCTTCTTTAAATATTTTTTCTTTTTTCGCTCTCATCTTCCGGCTAAAAACTGGAGACTTTTTATCGACCGGATACACCAATCTGTCTACTCAATAAATTGCTCCCTTTCATTTATTTTTTATTCCATTTTCCGTCTTTATTCGCACAGGATGATGTGAATACAGGATGGAAATATTGACAATCGTCGTTGTTATGGAGTTTGAAAATGTTTCAAGCCTCCACAATCTACCCTCACGAAACGCAGCTTGAAATGAAAAACTTCCTGCCGAGGCTTCGCATGCTCATTCCAAGGCTATCCCACTACAGACTCTCCAATGTGCCTTCTCCCTGCTATATTGCCCCACGTTGCCATACATATTTATGCAACGTATACGCGTTCCACGTCGTAAGGAGGCCTACTTCACTTCAATACACACAAACTACATGTATACACAGTCACGCGACGCTACGTTCTCTTCGGAATATCTGGAACTTTAACGAAAATTCTGATCGCGAGCTTCATCTTGTCGGCCCTCGTAAAACTGGATATTTTGTTTCACCCTCCATTCGTGCACCACTTCGTACAAACGCCACCCTCTCGCGTGAAGCAAGATGACGAGACGCTCTCACGATCATTTTAAGCTTTGACATAACTGGACTCTGCCAAATTTATTATTTGGATTTAATCTTCTGTTTCAATATTTCAACAAATTTTCCAATCTTCATTACAAACAAACGAAAAAACAACAAAAAAATCAACAATGTTAATCAGTGATGGATATAAACAATTTCATTGTTCCTGAAAGTGTAAATAGATTGCGACACTTCGAAGTGTTGTGATTAAATTCGAATATCGAATGATTCGTCACGTCTCGTTCGGTACGCTAACCCGTCGCTCCTCGCCCCGTCGATCTATCAGAAAAGTTACATTCGCAAATTAAACGATTGAGCATTGTAGGTACAGCGAAATCGTCCGCGTTCTTTCGCTTCTCCCGCACGTTTCTATCCATCGCTGCGGAACATCGCCGAAGCGTTACAATTTTCCTTCGACAAATAGACGACATTTATTTTTTCAATCACCTGCGTGTACTTTCGAGCTTCAACGAGGCGGTAAACAAACTGTTTCAACATTTTCTCCGATCGAAATTGTAATACACCGAGCCTTCCACATACACGTGGAAATCCAATGATCACTGTCACAATGACGCGGAATTATTGTAAATAAAAGTAATTGGGAATATCGGCATGCCGTCGAGGGATTACGGAAGGCACTAGAAATACAAACAAGAACGAACGAGAGTTTACAAAACTTTTTTTATTTATTATTTATATATTTTTGTCTCATGTTGAAACGTTTCAACAGCGGAGGATTAAAAAAACTGAATAAATGCGAGAGTTCGAGGTTTTACTATTGGATTGTTTTAACTTTGTTAATTAAAATCCCATCGTCGTGCATCCAACGAAAAACCTGATGGAAAAAAAAATCCGATATTATTGTAACAAGAGAGAAAATGCGTAAAAGAATAAACCGCAAGCCGTAAGTACCGGAGTATTTGTAGCTGTAACACGTAGCGGGCGTTCGTGACGAAATAAGTCTTCGAGTGTCCGTATCGACGACCACGAAAAGGCGAATCTTCGAAGACGGACAACAATTTATTCACGAGTCCAAAGGGCGAGGACAGTACCCGCCGTTAACTTAGATTCAGTGGAGGTCCGATGATAGAAGTGTCAGGCTTATGTTGGTGGTCCAGGTGTCGAAGGCCGTCCTCACCCTCTCTTACGCAAATCAAAGGGCAAACATACCCCTGATAAGGAAGAAACCTGAAATATGTGGTGGCATTGGTTCGCTGTTACGGAGGAGGACGATTGACGAAAGAAAAAAAAACGAACGAATAGAGAAATCGAAAACGACGAAGATAAACAACGAAAATAGGAAACAAATCGTGGGAAATTGTGAAAAAGCTTGACGTAACAAATGAGAAAACCAGCAGAGAGCAAAGAAAAAAAAGGGCAACCCGAAGGTCGAAGAAACGAAAAAAAAAAACTCATCCACGGGGAAATTCTTGAGTCATCTATTCGGTGTGTCAGGAGAGATTCTGGCGCGAAAACGATGGAAGAATCACTACGAACGTTCCCGTCGACGCCGGACTCAATTGGAAAACCTCGACACCGAGAATTGTGTGAGGCTGTAACAGTTCGGATGTCGTGTCAAGAGCGGTGTTGCGAAGATAGACGAAGACCCGATGAGAGTGAGAAGAAACGTAAGGAATTGCATGAGAGTCCTGCGGTCGAACGTAACCGGGCTTCGCGAAGAAAAAGTGCGAGAGAAAACTGTCAGTGGAGCTTGGACGAAGCATGGACGTTCCCGAGGGAAAAGCACGCGGCACAACGGTACTATCAGTGAGCGCCGTAACCACTGGGCGGCTTTTCGAATTCTGGTCGATATAACGCGACGTAACGAATGTTTGGTCTTTGTGTTTACTGATCCATGGTGTAGTGCGAAGATCGAAAGGCAATGAAAATGATAAGTCACGAAGAAAACAAGGTGTCGCAAGTGAGTCAATCATCTCATCGATGGCAACCACTTCTTATATGACAACATACAACTTTTTGATCAATGCTACCTACGCTTACATTAACCAGTGATACTCTTTAAATAGAGATATTTGATAATTAGCTCAGCAATTATTGAGACCTGTAGTTTTTGTTATATTGATCTCAATTTACAAATACAAATTTAAACAAAATTAGTTATATAAGAATTTTTATCTTATTGGGTTATTTCTGTAAGTAAGTAAGTGAATATAACTGATCCAAGATGCTATTTATGAGTCTAGTATCATCTAAATGTCACGATTTATAAATCACGAGTTGCCCCAATTCTTTTATTCTATTTTTTCATACGTCGTCGTAGTTTTTTTCCCTCTCTTTTTACAATCCGCAGCAGTAATACGTAATTCGAAGGCAGAAGAGAACGAGATCGGACAGGGAGACAGTGTGCGCCAGTGGCTTACACGATTTTATCGTCACCAATCGAGATCCGGGGTCTCGCACCGTACTCTACCGAATGAGACGACTTCGACGAGGCAAAACGAGACGAGGAAGTAGGACCGAAACGAAATCGGGAACGACGAGAAACCCATATGGCCGAGTTTTCTACAACCAACACACGACGATCCCACGAAATCCCACAAGTCGCATGCCAACTCGGCACCCCTGAGATTTGCGGCGAAAACCTTCGTGCCGAAGGGTGGTCGGGAGGGGGATGGTGGTGCCGATGTCGCTACGCCGGGCCGATCAAAGTTCGACAAAGTGACGCTTTCTTCGTGATCCTTTCTCTCGCGGACTCACCCTCTCCGTCGCTGCGATAAGAAACAACCTCGCCCTTCGCACACGGTTTTTCGCGCTACGGGGATCAGGTTTGAAGAACAAAGTAAACTTTCAGGCTTCGCTGATTCGTATCCGGGATATCGCCGAATCGTGTGCAACTCATCCAAGAAGGATTAAACCATGCCTTACGTGAGAATCGTGATATTACACGACTTTTCTCCCTGCCTTCGCCTTTCTTACAGTCGTCGGTCGGGTTACGATTTCACGTTTTTTTGTTTTGGCTCTACGATGAGGTCGTCAAAACGTTGACTTATTTATTACGTTTTTTTTTAAATTAACAATTGCTCGTACCGAATAAGGGAATTAATTGTTAATTCATCGATTTTGGAACCATAAATCGGACCTGGCAAATATGACGTCTCGTCGTAGCTGCGATTTGAAACTTTAACGACCACTCGAAACCTGCTCGACTTTCCTTCTACCCTTCTGGGCATCCCTTTCTTCACCGACGTTCGGCTGGGCTAACCTCATTCTGCGAATCTTCGAATAACACGATTTTAACGACGTTCCAGAAAATAATGTCGCCGTTCTTCATTAGTCCACGGACGAGATCGAGAGGCTCCTCGGAGATTCTCGAGAAGCAAGAACCATTTCGGTCTGTGAAATTCGGTCCGGCATAATTATAGCTATTGCGAAATTCATTAATTCGTCGAGAATTTTTAACTTTTCGCATCTGCCGAGTTGCTAATTGCGTAGCAATTGGAAGAACCTTTGAAATTGGTTTATCCGTGGATCAATCAAAGTTTCAGTATAGGACAGGTATAATTTTGGCTAAGATTTTCGTACTCTACACAAAAAGTTACTAAGTTTACAGCATAAAGTTGTCAATAATGCATGAATTTTGTTATACTGGTAGATAAAAATGTTACCAGTTAGTTAATGTTGATGAGGACTAATCTCGATTGTTCTCGAATAGAATCTGTATGTGAAACCGGACAGCTTCAGGGCTTCACTGAACAGTGGCTTCCCTTAATTATTTTATAACTGTAATATTCTGATCTATCTATGATATCAGGCATACGATTTCTCGGCGTATTTCGGTTATTTTTCTATATTAAAATGGAACTGAGACAAAATGGTTGAAAGGGTGTCCGAGAATTACTTACCAGTTTTGGAATTGCATACCGTCGATCTTCAAAAGCGATACTATTCTGAGTGCTTACTTAATCAAGCTGTACTTAGTAGTACGATGTGAGGAACAGTTAATTAAATAGGTAACAGCAGTCATTCCGTGTTACTCAATACACGAGTGCATCACTAATACTCTCGAACTATCTATCTCGAATTTTCTATCTTGAGCATTCTATTGTGCTCAAGATAGAACCTTTCAGTTCTCGGCGCTCTAATGGCTCATGGACCGTTTTCTCTTGTACCGCTGCCAAGTGGATCGTTGATTCTCATAATTTCCTCCATGACTCCTGAGCCACCTTGCGTTAGACATATTCTCGATGGTTCTTCATAATTAATAATAAATTGCATCCTGAATACTGGACCAGTCGTCTTATGATTATGTTTTGATAAACAGTGATTTTTTGTGATTGTATTAACATTGTTGATAACATAGTCTATGAAAAAAAATGTCTGCAATACGAATAATAAAATAAAAGAAACGAAGACATAAAACAATTAAGATATCAAAATCGATAACATTTCAATCATGCCTAGACAATCGATGAAAATAAAAAACGTCTATCGATTTTGACAAGAGCTGCAGAAGTTTAAGGGCAGTCGGTGTAGGGGAGATCTGGATGTCTAACGAAAGGGAAAAATGAAAAAAAATCGAGAGAATGAGGTAAACGTGAAAGAGGCGCAGAGATTGGTTAATATTCGTTATAATTCGTGAAACAAAACGTTAATGGGTTTTAGCAACTAAGCGAATGGGGGACGAGTGCGAGCCATGCAATGGCGAATCATCGTTTACCCAAGAACGCGGGCTATCGTACTTGGGGCTAGGAGAAATGTGTTCGTAGTTATGCTTACGTAAGCTCCCTTGCGACGAAAGAGAAAGCTCGGGATATCGGAGCCGCGCGCGCAATGTTCATTAAAACTCTGATGGGAGACGTTAAACAGAGAGTATTAACGTTCACGGGAGAGCAGGTTACAAGACCCTTAAACGCGCTGGACGCGCATCTCCCGAGAACGGTCCAGGCTTGTTCCAATGAAGCAGCGAATCAACAGTCTTAGCTACACATTTACCAATGTACTTCGCTTGTGCTTGGTTGCAGATTACCAAGGAGAGTGAAGGGGGAGGGGTAGTAAAAGCGGAATACAGTTGAGATCCCGTTAGTTCGTCGCACGCTCGCGACAACTAAAGCGCATTAGTTTAGGAAATCCTAATGCGAAATTACTCGGTTCCGTCGGCTGACAGACTTTCCGCTTCCTTCATATTCGATATTCTCTGTATGCATTCCATTGCCAACATATGCTCGAGAAAATGTAAGCTTAAGGGGAGACAAGATTAATCTGAATCCGAATCTATCAATTGAACTCTGGACCAAGTCAAGCTTCTGCTATTGCGGATATGTAAGTTCACTTCATTTGAATAAGTGGCAAATGCTCGTTATCCGGAAGTTTTGCTACATGACTCGATGATTCTCTCGATACCGATTATATCAACAAGAAAGAGAAGAGTATAGATCTCGCGGTGCGAGAAAAAAACAGAGATGGCTGGTGTGGCGAGAACCCAAAGGAAGACGGGACGTCGGACGCTTTGTACACTTTCAAGAAAGGGAAGGAGAGATGCGGCAGAAGCAAATAAAGATAATAGGTCTTCTTTTATCAACCGGAAGGTCGGCACACCGGGGACCTACAGGAAAGAAAAAATATTTTTGCCCGCAGCTCGAGAATAATCGAACCGTTTATACGAACAGTATCAGAAGCATCAATGGCCGTCGGGTTTTCGAGGAAGTCGGAAAAGGGGGAATCTGAACTGTTCCTTCTTTTCTTTGCTTCGGCTTTCTTCTACCTTCTACGAGCCGGCGAGAACAATGAAGACAAAAACCGATTAATCCGATAGAATGAGTCGTAACAATAATGGACGAACAGAGGTGTGGGTAGTTCTTGGCTAATGGATATTCATTCATCCTTTTACGATCCCCTCGGACTTTCGGTCGTCGTCCTCATTCACTGCACTTCCCGTCGACTTCAACGATTTTCCGTCATCACCCTCCGTAAGTTTAAAAAATCCAGGTTCCCGTGAAAATACTTTACGATCTACTCCGCGAGTGTAGCGGAGAAAAAGATAAACTTTGAAGGTTGAAGGCTGAAGAATGAAGATCGTTCGCTATTCATCCCGTAGATGACTTGGCGATGTTAGGCAATTGCCGCAAACGCTTCGCTGTGACGAACTCGTCGAGGGCTATCGCATTGTGTGCAGTGCTGCTCATTGCAATCTATGCAAATCTTCAGCTTTGGTGTAATAACGAGCTGTATCAGCCGTACGGTCATTACACTTTGTATTAGAACCATATTGGATGACGGAAACTCCAAGGTACAGATAAGCATCTATTAATACTTGACGTCTGCTAATATCTAACTAATATCTGACTAACTGCTGCTTTCTCCGTGCAACTAATTCCAGCAGCAACAATGTTAATGATTGATAAACACCAATACGTCTTCCAAATAGATCAGGGTTTAAAAAAAATCCCAAAATAATTAAAAGTTTTTTTTAATACCAAGTATCCATCTTGAGGTTTCGTTGATTCATTGTTGCCCTAGTAGTTTGACTGGAATTGTAAGATTTCCTTATTTGACCTTCACCACCGCGATTTCCCAAGGAAGAAAACTCAACCCTAAACTCGCGATTTATTTTATAAAACTTTCTTTCCGTTCCCTTCAATATTTCCTGCCCTATCGCTCCGAACTCATTGGCCGTGCGCTCGACTTACCGGGCAGGTCTTAAAAAAAGTAAGTTCAATCGTTTTGCGAGCAGAGCCACGAGGGCGACGAAGTACACCTAAACCGCCGGAAAATCTTGTTTTCTCGGTCGCGCGGCCCTCCGGACGATGCGCGTTGCCGTCACCGAGCCGCGAGCTACCGGAGTTTAACGGTTGCAGTCTACAAAGCTCACCCAGCCATCCAACCTCCAACTTTTACATGGCACGGAAAACGTAACCCGTGAAACCTAGTCGGACCTTTTCCGCCCGTTGACGTAGCCGCGAAGTTAAGTTTTCCGACTTTAATGGCTTTCGGAGTGGCTCCATTTTCCTCGCAATGGTCGTGCAAACGGTCGGCTCGAGCCACCCCGCGCTGCTTCCCATATCCTCGGCCTCTCGTTCTAACTTGTGGCCGCGAAATCCCGAAGTAATGCTCCGTGCTGTCGCAAATCGAATAAGCTCGTGAAAACGACTCACGATCGGGTCAAACCCTTCCTCGCTCCCCCCCGGGCGCATTATTTTTCATGTTTCTTCCGGTTACGAGCCGTGAAAATGGGGTTTTGGCTCAAATCCACGATACAGAGGATAAACTTTGTAAAAATGTCTAAACGTAGATTAGAAAAAAAAAAACAAGATTACTCGAACCTGCGTAAAGTTGTTTTGAAAGATGGGTCGCGGATTTTTTGTTGTCGAATTGAAATAGCTAGAAGTTTTTGATGATAGTGTAAAAATGAGAAATAGTGGCCGATTCAGCGTTGAAAATAGATATAAAATGAGTAGTTTAAGTCTGATGTGTGCCGAGTGTGGATCGGGAATTGTCGGAGACTCGAATGGACAGACTACTGTTGGGATTTTGTGAACTCGATGTCGTATCGAGGTTGAATCGCGTCTCATTCGCGTGATTGATTATATGATCTGCTTATTTTTCCGTCCCGCAGCTCTCTTCCAAGTTCCATACATCATCGCGTTAAACAGAATAATATCGGTGCAAAGTTAATCCTGTGGTCCATAGCTTTTGCAAATTGAATACGTAATCCATGTTCCCGAGCCGAACTACATAACGAGAAAACTAAATCGATCACGAGAGGTTCAGGGTAATTGTTCGTAACTGCAGGGCTTGCAATACATCTGGAAGCTCGCACGTCGAAGAGTTCCATCAAACTATCGGGGAATCGCACATGAGGTAATTCCCGTGATATTAATATCTGTTGCAAATATATTATCGCTCTAGTTCTGTTATCAATTAGCTCATGGATTCATTCGTCGAAGCGATGAGTAATTAACCTGATTGGTAAAAGCGACAATTACACTCCCAACACGAGGCGACTTTTATCGAAGCCAAAATTAGCTATTGATATTCATTACCTAGCTATGAATATGAAAAAAAAATATTATTCCACCTTTCCTATTCAATCAGGTCTGGATATATCCGTTGAAGTGCTGAGTAATTAACCTAATCAGTAGAAGCGATAATTACATTCTCAACACTAACCAATTTTCATCGGAACCAAAATTAGCTATTGATATGGCTATGGAGTAGCAAAAAAAATATTCCAATTATTCTATTCAATCAGCTCATGGATTTATCCTTCGGAGTAATAAGGCATTTTAACCGACTTGTTTATTTTATTTGTAAAATTGTAAATTTTTCATTTGTAAAATCGACAGTTTAACTCTCAACACTAGGCGATTTTCACTGGGGCCGGAATTCGCTAGTGATAGTCATTATCTAGCTATGAAGAACAAAAAAACACACACACACATGAGTATTCAGTCAACATTCTTTTTATACAAGCCAAAAGTTTGATACTTTTTTGTAGACCTCTCTTAACATTTGTTAAATAACGAAACGGTTTCTTATCGCCAGCGGAGCTTGGCAAAGAGCCTCCGTGTCCAGAATTGTTCACCTCATATATTCCACGGTACACGCTCTTCCATGGGTTGGATAGTCAAGTCGCTTAATCATCTCAAAGTTTAGAAGGTGTTAGGAGGTTAGCGTTGCGGGAATTAATTTGTCAGGCGCGACGTCGCGGTAAATTGTCGGTGGTCGGTGGTTCGAGATGCCCGTCGCCCACGCTGAAAGCTCGCACTACTTGATTATTTTACCCTAATTCTCAAAGGACGGAACGGACGGCGTGAAAAGCCGAAATTAAGTTTTCACTCTTCCCGGAATTCGAATTTACATGCGATTTTCATTTCAACCGAGAAAAACGATGAAATAAATATTTGATTAAGCTGTGAAAAATAAGTTCATTCTGTTAAATATGGATCATAGGATGATATATATTGATATAAAAAATGCGTTACAATCTCAATTTTTTATAGAACATTGGCATGGATAGAATTGATCGTTTATTTATTCTAACTACGAAAATAAAAATAGACAATAACAATATGCTATTCGTTTCTCGTTACAGCACAATTTATAGCCGTCCGACAGCTCGTCTGCCCTCCTCCCTCCATGTTTTCCTCAATTAGCAGAAAACCCACTGCTCTCACCAGGGGTTGATTTTTTCAATACACGGAATGGACCCGGGTCAGCTCGATTTTAAGGGTACAATAATTTTTTTTTTTTTTTTTTTTTTTCGTTTTCATTCTATTTACTCATCCAATCGAACACTGTTACCATGACGATACGGATTGCGTTTCGGATAATCCGCAAGATCTGAAATCCCGAAAGAAGCAGCAAATTCTTAACAGTCTAGCAGTGCTTTTACGTTCGCCGATAGAATTCAAGTACGTCTAGTCTACGCCAACCTGTGTTAAGTGCACGATGGCTCGTACGTTCTTCGATAGTCGGATAAACGATTGTGAGATTTGCCATTGCCCGCACGACTGACAAATTCGCGAGGATACATACCGCAATCAACGTGTGTGTCACCCGTGTGACGGTGGTACAGCCGACGAGTGGCCGCCAACGTGAATGCGCGGTGCAGTACGTACTCGAGCAACCCTTACTCGACGTAACTCCCGCAGCCCTCTCAACCACTTATCCTCTTCTCCTTTCATTCTCGCACCGCGCTCTTCTCTCCGTGCCCCCCGCGGATTATGGACTAACGCTTGCGGAAGTGGCACTCGAGCGGCTCTGTCAGAATCTTCCCGGATGGTCCTCGTTGCTTTCCCTCCGACACTCCCTTCGAGTAACACGGCCGGGAACAACCACAAAATGTATTCTTCTCCGATATACGTGTATGTTTGTGCACGCGCCCGTGTCTGCTTCCATAAATTCTCGGATGTGCGGAACGAAGTTTCGAACGTTCGAAGTTCTGACGGTACAGAATTCCGAAAATGTAATGCCTAGCGATTGTTTTGGGAATATTTTCACAAGAAGATATTGAATCATTGATTTGCGAGTTATCCACGAGATATAGGCATTGTTTTTAGCCCTTAGTGCGCAACGGGGGTCACGGGTGACCCCGGCCAAGTGGTGCGTTCTCCACATTTACATTTGTTTGTACGGTGATATCGCGAAGACAAATGATTTCTCGAGCGATATAACGATCGATCCTTATACTAGAATAATTGATAAGATTTTAGGAATTTTTTAGAGCCCTTTAGAGTAGTTTTTAAGGGGCTGGAACGTACGTGACCCACGTTGCGGAGTAAAGGTATAAAAAACACGTCGCGCATACAAAAAAAAAAAAAACTAAGAAAAATCGCTACATGAAACGACGAAAATATTACAAGACGTGTTTTTCAATATCAGTACAAATGTGTTTGTGTTACTTATCTCGTGTACGTTTTTGGTCACGTTGCGTTCCATTCGGAACAACGATTTGCAACAAACCCTTCGAATCATTCGAATTTTTGGCCGATTTGAATCGAAAGGTTCGAATAATGTTATTCGACTTATGAGCTTAATTGCGTGTTTCAGTTTTTTGGGTCGTTTTATACATGGGTCGTATCAAGGCTCGATGTTCGATCGCCGGTATTCGCCCTCCGAGATCGTGCTCCGGCTCGTCCTCGTTGCTTTACGTCTGCAAAGTCGGTGCACACCGCAACCCCGACAGCCTCGCGAACCACCCGCAGCACGGCACAGCCACGATTCCTCGAAACTCCTTGGAAATTCTGCACGAATAGGACGACTCCTACCTTCTAGTTTCTCCCAACCCTCCACCCGCTCCCGGTATAACTTTCTTGCAACGTTGTACGTGCTTCACGTACTACGTGTGTAACGCTTTCTCTCTTACCTTCGTCTCCTTCTTCTCACCCCACCCCCTTGGCCCCTCCACAGCCCGCACCCTTTACTTCGGAAACTACCAACTAAAGCACAAGAAAATTTTAACGAAAAAAGAATGAAACAAAACGAATTTACCGCTCGAAGATGACGACTGCCAACGGGTGGCGGTACGAGTTCTGTAATCTGCGTTGACAAAATTTATTGACGAAAGAAAGAAAAAAATCGCTTTATCGTATATCGGCGGGGGGGGGGGGCGGAGAAGGGGGCACAGAGGTATACACTGACCCAGGTTCATGTCCTTCGTCGACCCCGTCAAAGACATCCGGATGAAATCACTTTAAAATTAAGCAAGCTGCGTACATGGATTGTACGAGTTTGGTTTATCAAGTTATCAATGATTTTTCGGTTGCCACAGATTCGATCCATCCGATTGGGTTTAATTCCCTCGCCGCCGATCTTGTACGAGAAATAATCGATTTATTTGGTCAACGCAAGCGCCACGAATGATGTCGCGGCCCTTCGCTGCAGATACCCCGTTAATGAAGAAATGAAGTGTGAATCACGAATACCAACCGGACGAGCGAATCGAGCCGATGGATCTTCATGAATTCACCAAGAATTCAATTATCCGAAAGCTCCGAATCCTCCTTGTCGTGATGTATCCGGTAGTTCCATCTATCCGTCTATGAATGGTTAGCGGTATAAAAGTTTCAGTCGCCATCGCAATTCAATATGAATGTTCGGTTCCCCATCAGATTACTCTATTTTATTCGATCATAAATCGTTCAACAATTTCATCAGTCATGATAAATTATTCGAACATTGACAAATGCTTTTTTTTTTTCAAAATAATTATCCTCGTTCTAAGAGTTTTTAACGACTCCCGTAATCAGTGTTCGTTTCGATTAAAGTATCGTGAATTATCGTGCATGATAAGGCGCATCGTTCGTTCGCAATTCTTACGATTCATAGATTCAGTAATTCACACGAATGGCCAAGATAGTACGCAAGAAAAATGACACGATGTTCATTCGAAAGCATAGAATATTCCGAGGTGTCTTTATACACGTGATATTTCAGTAATGACGGGGCCAAGCCTGACTCTATAATTCTTCGCTAGAATGTCTGATGCCAGTGCCAACTGCGGTCTGGTCGGCCGAAATACCTCGTCTACATTAGCGGAAGAGATTCTCGTACATGTGACGGTCATAAACGATGTACAATATACACACATTCACTGCCACACATACCGCACAAGTTTCATATCACTTCGCGTGGATTCATTAAAATATGGATGTACCGGAAACGAAGAATACATGACACACTCGCACATCTCGAGCTCGAGTACGAGGAGCTAACCGACGTATTCGACGACTCGTACACACACCCGTACGTTATACGCTGCTGCACGTGCTACGTAAACGCGCGACAGTAAAATTCGTGTGCGCGGACCAGAACAAAAAAAAAAACAAAAAAAAGTAAAGAAAAGATAAAAAAAAAAAACACGAGCTAGTGAGAGGAATCTTTACACCCCTTCCTCCGTTTTCAAGATCGACAGTTAGTACCGGAAGGTCGGA
The DNA here is from genome assembly GCA_963971145.1 of Sussaba pulchella. Classification (NCBI taxonomy): domain Eukaryota; kingdom Metazoa; phylum Arthropoda; class Insecta; order Hymenoptera; family Ichneumonidae; genus Sussaba; species Sussaba pulchella. The sequence continues at coordinate 3,518,872 of OZ020174.1, read as the reverse complement.
GAGAGACGGGTAAACGAAGGGAGAAAGAGAGTGGCTTTCGCATATACCTATTTGCGACAGTTGGTCGGTTGCCAAGATTGCCCAGAGTCGCCCCGCGGCTATCGCAGTATACCACTGTTCTACCTCTTTGCTCGAATATACGTAAATCTATTGTGTCCCGTCGACTGCGACGACGAGAACGATGTGCCGAGACGCGCGGTGGGGGATGTATGTAACCCGAGCCAAATATTCGCCCTCGCTCTTCCTCCCCTCCCGCCCCGTCTCATCCCACATCCTTTGGTCCTTGTTCCAAAACCCTCCGCCTCGCTCTACTTCGTATTCCCAATTTCCTGCTTACCGACCGACATTTCACGTTCAACATTTTTCGACCAAAATATTTCAATTTTTGTCCATAAAAAGAAAAAAATTCGTTTACCCGATGAATGTCGCGAGGACCTAATTTTGCATTCGGAAACGGCGAGTGCGAGAGAAATGAGAATCCAGCTCCGGCGGTGATGATGATGGACGAGGCGAGATTCCACAGCTGGAAGAAAAAAATACAAAAAAAAAAAAAAAAAAAAAACAATTGCGATGAAGAACGAGGACGCTAATGAGGAGCCAACGGACTGGTAAGCTCGGAAGCTTGGGTTGATGATTTTCGTAGTTGTCGAGATAGAGTCGTGTTCGTCGAAGGAACGAAGCGAACGAGATGAAGTGGCGGAGAACGAGACGAAAATCGAGCAGCCTTGCGAAACAAGCCGAGTAACTAATTGAAACTCGGGGCCGACGGCTCCGGGATGGTACTTGGTTTTCGGTCAATGGTCTCTGAGATGGGGGTAGCCAAGACGAACAAGGGGACAATGGGTGATGAGAAACGTAAAGACACGGTATGACGAAGGACAATCATTGCGTGGAAAAAAAAGGAAAAAAAGAACACACACAAAGACCGAACGAGCACAATTCGTTGTCACGAAACTGGCGAATCATAAGATGCATGAAGACAGGTGGTATGAACGTTTTTGGTACCAGCGATGCATCGTTGAAATAATTCAGGACCGTGGCTGAGGCGAATTATTCTAGACGATTACTTGCTCATGCATTTTACATGTCAAGAAAGAATATATTCTCTGCATGGAAGCTCGAATGCTCATATCGAATCACCAAAAACCTTACGACCTTTCGGCAGTAATCCACGAGATATTAGAAAATATATTTATGCATACATATAATATCAGAAAGTCGTTCGCTCTTTTCGTCAACGGTAAGGTCTTTACATTTTCATAATCAAGAATAATAACAAAACGAAAATACATCGAACAACGATAAAGGTTATCGTGTCAGGTTTAATAATTCATAATTTTCTACACCTTCTCTTCTTATCACTGGCATTTCTACCATCCATAACGACTTTTATCTCACATTTATTATCATAATTTTTTTTCTTGCTCGTTCATTTCAGCTCGCCAGCTACCAAAGCCGCGATGTCTGCTCGAAAGAACGGCACGCGAAAGAAAGACGCTCGTAACTTCGAATCCGAGAGAATCGTTGGTTTCTACTGCCTCGGCGGGTCCGGACGACCGCGGTGAGTAGCTAACGCTGTGCCCCCACCGGTGGTCGAATCGTGATTTCGCGTCGTTACTTTATTTTCCAACCACAGCCTTGTCGTTCGCGCCATCTCTTCTCTCTCGCTCTTACGCTCGTTACGATCCGCATCTAAACCAGTATACATATACGTACCGTCGTTTTTATACGGCTTTTTCCATCTTCCACTTCCGGTCGCGGTAAGACCACGGATTTTCCGAATAGTCCTCGCCAACGTGCGAGATCACTGCTAGTAAATTATTATCATTTTTATAATAATAATAATAATAATAATAATAATAATAATAATAATAATAATAATAATTATTATTATTATTATTATTATATAAAATAATAATAATAATATAATAATAAAAAATAATAATAATAATAATAATAATGATATTATTATTATTATTATTATTATTATATAAAAATAATAATAATATTAATGATATTAATATTATTGGTATTATTATTATTATTTCTATTCTTATTCTTATTATTATTAGTATTATTATTATTATTGTTGTCGTTGTTGTCATTAGAATTCGCCTCTCGTTCGTAAGCGTTGTGGGGCCCCAGACCGAACGATCGGCAACCGGAGAGAAAAAAAAACCGTCAGCCCTGTCTCTATCCTTTGGCGCAACTTTACTTCGCGACCGCACGAGGCGGCAAATTCATTAGAATTCTTGACGGTATTTTCGCACTACCTTTCACATCTACGGCCCGAGCCGCACAGCTACCACCCGGAGCGACTCGTCCCAGGCACGTATGAGAAAGAGTTTCGGGATATACAGCATGTGCGCAGTTGAAACGGTCGCGCGTCTCCGTTGATTATTAATTTCGTTACCGTCGCTAGCCCGTGTGCCCTCGGGTGCCCGAGCTTTCGCGCCACCGCCGCGCACAACCCGTTACGGTGATGGCAGCGACACCGCCCCCGAGGACCCCCCGTCGAATCTTCGCGCAAACGTGATGCCGATGAATGAAAACATCCAGCTTGCAACTGACTTTCTTTAGTTATTGCAAATTCTTTTTATCATTTGTTTCGCCATGGCTGAGCCGGTTTAATTTGATTTCGACGTTGACGAGCTTTTTTATAACCAATAATTTTTTTTTCATTGTTATTTTTTTACGTGAAAATTGTATTGCGGTATTATTGGAAGATGGTGATATAGTTTATGAATGATTGAATTATAATTGTATTTATGAGATATATTATTTCATGAAATATTGTGATATATTTTATAATTATTAATGAATATTTGGAAAATACAACAAAATTCGCTTTTCTCTGCCATACACGCATTATTTTCTACATTATTTTTATCGCTCAATCTGACACAAAGTCGACGCGAATTGTACAAGATCATTATACATCTGTTGGGACATAATCTCCGCCACAATACCCAGGGTCGACGGGTAATTAATAAATTTACCAGAAGGATCCGCGAGAGCTCGAGCTTTCGTCTTTTTCCATTCGCTCCCGACGAATGCGGGGGTGTGTTCCGGGCACGAAGCCGAAGTTACCCGCCATGGGGAATGAATGGCTGGCGGTTCCCCGGCGAAGCGTTTGGGAAAAAAAGTCCGGCAATTAAGCCGGCACCATTAATTAGTGCGTAATTAACGAGCGCCGCCATCGGGCGCGCCACACAGAAATCCGCGAAGTAGCTTGTAGCATAATTGCACGAGCGGGGACGAACGCGAAAGAATTGTGGGAAAATCGAGCTGCGTCCACTCCGCACGCTGAGATCCGTTCGTAGTCGAACTGAGGCTGAATTTCCACTTGCGAACAATTTGAGCTTTCTTCAATCAATTTCCGATAAGAAAGAAAAAAAAATCAGAGAAATAAAACGAAAAAATATCCGCTATTCATTTGAAAACATTGTAGAACAATACGATTCTGTGACATCAAGAGTGATGTCGAGCTAATAGAAATTGGAGTTACCCGATGTTTCGGTCGTTTCCGTACTGTTCCCTTCTATGCGGATTCAAGGTTCGTTACCTCATTGTCTCGAAGTCTCTTCCGCTCTAACGAATTTCTCGGTCTGTCGAGTCGCGATAAAACCGACATCGAAACAACATCAAATTAACACCGCTATCCTGCTTCCGAGATCCTAGAAATCCAGACACCTGAGTTTCCATCGTCCCGGGTTGTTTCGTTTGAACGTTTTCCTGGATTTCTGTATTGTTCGCAATCTCTCCAACTCGTTCGATGAGTAATTATTGAATTAGTTGTCTGCGCTATAGGAATTCTCGGTGAACAATGGACACAACAAATCCACAGTCACTTTTGCCACAACGGTTTATCATTGAATTCCCGAGTCAAGTAGCACGACGTGTGGGACGAAGAGAACACGATTCGATCGCTCGACTTATGTCATTGGTACGAACAAGGTCAAAGGTTCCTTCAACCAAAGGACCTCGAGGAATTTCCAATCGTGGATCGCAAACGTTTCGGCACAGACACATGCATTGACTTCTTTCATCTCCGTCCACAAACCTGATCGTTGTCTACAAACCTCGGCCAGTGTACCGCCATTGCGACACCCGTACGACGTCAACGCTTCGGGCAATTTTAACGCGAGCCCTCAAAGCTCTGTTTCGCACGCGCGCCAGCGGATCATGTGCACTCAGGATGATTAAAGTACGATCGTGTCGATGCAACCCTGACGACACGTATCGCGATAACGCGAACGTTCGGTTCAACCGCATCCAGATTGACAGGATTTATTGGTCACCTCGGAATTTACGTATTTCTTTTCGAACGGTTCGTTCAATTTCCCTTTGCTCCGGAAATGAAAATGAAGTATCTTCGATTGACAGATTTATTTTTCAAAGGGTTGTTGTTGACTGTATGCTTTGGAAGGATACGGAGGAGAACATTGATTCGATGGAAGATTTTGCATTTTTAGAGGTCGAGAAATCGGGCGATAAATGATTTTATGGTCGTGTTGCTCTTTTGCGTCTGGAACTCTTTTAAATTCGAGACGATTGACAACGTTTTCAAGCTCTCGCTCGATGATCACTCAAGTAACCCAACGGCTCGTTGTTAATGAATAAATAAATAAATTGAAAGTCATCCAACTTTATTCCGTCCACTGCGTGAAAGTGTGGAAAATCATGGTGCAAATATCTGTACCAGCGCACCTCCGCTCTACACGCGAGTGCATCGATTGTTCGTTCGTTGGCTTCGGCACTGGCTACGTTACAGCCAAATAGACAACTTCATTGTTATATCCTAAAGTACCACTGTATACCAATCTATCTATCTCCGAAAAAGCCAGGGTAGCAGAGAAAAGGAGGATATAAATTTCCGTGCCGTATCGATTCCATGAGAAAGATCGTTCGAGCTGGAAAATTGCGCTACGGTTTCAGGGTTTCTTCGAACCAGCAAACCGCAACTGTATCACGAGAGGACCTGCAAAGAGCGCGGTGGGACGTGAGAAGCTTCGGCGAAACTGCTTCGAGGGATTTTGAAGCAGTTGTGTTCGTCCACACGCGCGGGCGTTGTCAGGAATCATGGGGGGAGGGGGGGGGGGGCACAGTGCAGCATGATGCAGGTTACAAACGCCGGCGAGGGGTGACCGTCCGAGAGAGATTCCACATCGATTTTCGTCGTTTCGAACCGTGTGCGAGCTTCGACCCAACAGCTTCTGGGCATAGTGGCAAAGCTGTGATGAAACTCGAAGCTTTCCCCTTCGATTCTTATTTCTTCTTGCGAAAAGAAGAGAAAATACGTGGTCTGCATGGGGCATCGTGCAAAACTGACGGTCTCCGCGTCAGACCCGTTTCGCTACGCAATACCGCAGTTTTGCCACATTTCGCGGTACCTTCACCGATTCGCCACGTTTCCCAATTGTCTCGTATTCGGCTCGTTAGCCGGCGGTCCAGTTGGTAAAGGAACTAGTTCAGCTGTAAAAAAACGCGCACACACGTAAACACGTAAAACACGTTTTTTTCATGGGCGATCGAATCGATCGCTTGGGAAACTGAATTCGAGCTTCAATTTTGACGTTCGACGGTATATGCGTTGGATTACATGAATAATTTTAGGTTTTGCATGATTCATCTTATTAGACAGAGAAAAAAATTCAGAAAATTATTTATTATCAACTAAAACTTATTTATTATCCATTTTAGTTTTGATTTATTTTTTCGTGTGATAGTTCATGACTCATCGAAATATAATAGAAGTATTTCCGCGTTTACGTCGCGGATCGCGTCATTGGACCGTAAAACGTTGATCTGAAGCCATCGTGGAGCAGTCCGTGGAATCGAGATGGATTATCCCCGGAAGTATTTCCCGCTGCAAAAAAAAAAATACCAAATCCGTGAAAGTTCTTCGCAAAGCTTTCGTGTTTCCCCGTAATTTCTGTTCTCCCACGACATTTAATAATAATGACAATACAGCTTAGACATTCAGCGGTAAATGTCGAGTGAAAGTGCAATCGACTTACCGCAAGCAGAACGACGTTAAGGAGTTTCTTTGGCGATGTCAAAGTAATCTCTTTGCACTCCGTGGCGATTGCTCGCCCGTTCACTCTGGGGTCGTGGGTGTTAAGGCGCTCACAACTCGAGTCGGAAAGTTCTTGCAAGTGTATAGTTCGTCGTCTTTGCCGTCGTCGTCGTCGTTTCCGTCGTCGTCTCAGCCCGACCGAGGTCGTCGAATAACCCTCCGTTCTATGTTCTACTGGCTAAATAATACACGTATTGCCCTCACCCTTCTCCCTCGTTACCGGTAAATTAGCAAGCTTGACTTCGCCTTGATTGGATTAGATACAGCCAAGCGGGCTGACTATTCCGCTCGACGACGAGCAAATTGCCACGTTCGTCTACTTGGGACGAAAAAGCATTCGTTATACATCACGAACAAAACTTCACGATGTGACATAAATCCCACACGGTCTCCGCAGTTACCAAACCCCCACATCGTTTAACAACATTACGATCCGTGCTCCATGAAAAGACAATATTCGATGCTGCGATTCTCCCCGAGTATTTCGGCCCACTGAAAAAATCGTCGATCTTCATGGAATCCATTTCCGTATCCTTGCAACCCGAAGTCAACATCAATCCCAACCCACCGGTGAGTTAACAAATTCACGTTACGTATGCAAGCAAAACACCAAAGTCCAGTACGTCAACTTGCAACTGTTGGAAAATCAATATCCCGACACAGGTTGCATATTGCTTACCATAAACCGTGTGATAATCAAAGCAAACGGGGATGGAGCAAGGGGTGGAATGCCGTGCGTCAGATGGTTACGAGACCGCGGTGCTCCCCAGCACGTATTTGGAGAATAGGGAAGACAGTGAGACGATGTGGAGCCCATACCTGTCCATACCTGTGTCATGTATGTATGTTCGTGTGCGTGTGTATAGTCGCATAAGTCCCGTTGATTGGAGAAACCGGCGCATCTCGGCCTACATCAAGGTTCCGTACATAGTGCGTCGTTAGCCGTACCATGACAATGAGACCGAGGAGGAAACCGATATGGATTCCAAGGGGCTTGTAGCTCTTGGGATGCGGATGTCTGTACAGCCATTCACACCGGAGTAGAATGGCGTGGGTGTGGTTCAAGGGTCGAGGAGGGAAGAAGGGGGTGGTGCATTGGGGTGGGGGGTAGGCCGGATTGATGAGCCCTAGTGGTTCATGGTGTAAACGTAGTCATTATGTTTCCCTTCCGAACATAACCCTTCCTCGCTCGAATTCGAGATGCAACGTCCGGTCGGCAGGCGCATTATCGGCTGGGTTACACTGGACAACACTGAGTGTAGTACAGATACCGCTACACACCGTCATACTTGGTGTAGAACCCGCGTGAACTCACTCCACTCGATACAGACCGTTCGAAAGCGACATTTGATCGATCCCTCGCGTACAGCAATGCAAGCTGCGAATTCCCATTGTACTTGCATTGCTAATTCCCATTAGACGCCGTGCGAGCACCCATCGTACTTATCTGCCTCTCTCTCTCTCCCTCTCTCTCTCTCTCTCTCTCACTTACTCTTACTTAATTGAATTCATAATTTTTTTACTATCTGATATTAAAACTTGAGTCTAAAAGCGGAAGTCTCCGGCAGTATAAAACATATCTTCCAATTTCCATTTACCTATTAAATATAGTTGATTCTTAGATACTCAAAAAACAATGAGTTATTTCCATCCATTTTTCATCATCCCAGTTTTATGTAAAACAAAAGTTAAATATATTTACAGAACGTATTATAAAGTTTATCGTCGTTACATCTCGGATACATTTTATTTCCGCGGGGAAATCGAGCGTGTATATGAGCTCTCGGTGCTAGTTTGATCTAGGATCAACATCAACGTTGGGTTTCCAAATTTGCATAGCGAGTCTCGGGGAGTTCGTCCGTCGAAGACGACGTCGACAGGGTGCCCACACCCCGCGAATACGAATGGTCCACAGAGTGTACATACATATACATAACGCCTCTCGTGGAACAGTGTGGACGAAGTACGAACGTAGGGACGAGATGAGATGCTCGAACGGACGCTGGTGCGCGGCCTAACGATCCGTGTGCCCAACGCTGTACTCCGTTATATCCTCAGCTAGTTCGGTATATCTGCGACTGTTACGTCCCGCTCGCAACTGTTCTCCCGCTCGATATGTTTCCTCAGAAACGCGAGACTCTCGGTGAACCCACGCCAAGAGGAAGATGCAACATGTATAGCGGGAAAGGACGAGGGTGCAGGACGAGATGGGCGAGAGGGGGGGGGGGGAGGGGTTGGTATATACCCCGGGTGAGCGAGCAAGGGGTTGGTTTGAACGAGGTCGCAACCACAGACCGTGAGTGATATACCCTCAATATCCACACTTTACCCTAAGATCTCACTAAATCTCTCGGCGGCTTGCTAACCACCGGCCCGGAGAGCCAGGAGCATCCATACCCTTTCACTTCCCACGTTCTTCCCCACCTTATCCGTCCTCGGTGTACCTTCGGGCAACCCCGATGATACCCCCGCGTCTCTCCGTCTCTGTATACACAGAACGTTCTCAATGTATGCGTCCTAATATTTCCGGGGGCTTTGCTATATTCAGCCCTCTGCGCCCTCAGATATGGTGCTCCGAAACTCGTGAAGCGGGCCATGCCCGGAGTGAGTTAAAGTGCCGTTCCGTTGCTGAGGCGACCTGCTACGTCATTGGCATCGGTGATTGAGAATCTGTAGTCCCGATCTACTCACAAGAATCTATAGTCAATTACGTCGAGTGCAGGAACCTAAAATGGTTATTTAATTAGATTGCAGGAACGCGGTATTGCGTTTTTTTGTTGTTCGTTTTGATTTGCTTTCAATGCTCGACGAGTTAAGATAGCCGGGTGAGACAGCTGATTGGAATTAAGTGGGAAACTGTGAAGAGAATAGTGGAACGAGAGATATTCACGAGCTGAACTTCTTAAGCAACAGGCACCGAGGTCTCTAACTGGCTGTCGAGAAGAGATTCAGCCGCGAGTGCACCGCGGCCGGAATTTCGCGCCAAGGGGTGAGGAGGCAGAGCTGAGATTCGTACTTCTGCTGTGGCTATTGCTGCTGAGAGTGATTATGATGATGATGAGGCCACGTGCATTAAGAATCTACTCTGGACGTAGGACTCGGTGAATGACTTGGTATTACTTTCCTCCCTTGCGCTATGAAGTATCGAAAGTTTAGCAGTATTTTTCTCTAACACCCTCTTCAGCAAAGTCCTACTGTATACAATTTGTTCAGATTTTAATAATATTTGACTTAGATTTAGTGATTTGATAAATTTCGGAACTCCAATGGCTTATCAAGAACGTACTTTGAATTCAAAGTTATCGCATTGAAAAAAGTCTATACTGTTTCTTCGAAGAAGTCACGTGTGTCTATGTGTTATAAATAAGATGCACACACAGTTCTACGTGTGATGAGAAAACTTTTGAAAGCTTGCCACTTATTTTTGTATAATTGTCGTTCATATTTAAAGCTACAGGTACCAGACGGGGCACCGTAGACAGCGTCGCGATATATCACGACATCGAAAATGGATGGCTTCGCGTATTTTGGGCTCCAAGATTTTCGACGACGAGACGATGAACGACGATATCGGGGCCACATTCGCCTTATGCCTGGCTCTACTCGGTGGCAAGTTTCCAAAGCAGATTAGCCGTGGATCGAACTGCGTTATAGCGTTGAGACTATGTAGTACTGCATTCTGCAAGCCCGGGTTCCGCAGTTCGTTGACTTAACGAGGTCTCCAAATCCACTTGCTCCAGGTGGCTCTCTTTCTCCAGGACTTCTGCATATCCTTCATAGTTGAATAACATATATCCTCGACTCCTTCCCAGATGAATGCAATCCCAACCATTTGATTAGCAAATAATTCACGTGCACACGATTAAACACCACGATTATTGCATGAGGGCATGGCAAACATCGTCAAAATCTTGTTTCAATTTATAACGCCATTTTCCATCAATTCTGCCACGCTCCAGAATTTTTTCTAAACTTACATTTCGAGAATTTATCGATCGAACTATTATCACGTTCGATTTTTGTTTTTTTTTCATCAAGACTCGTTCGTACTTGATTCAGGCCCGTAGCCGCAGGTACAATACTACCGCGCAATCCTACGACCGTGCGGGCCTTCGACAGTTTTTCTTGGTGGTATAAATGTTGACGAGAAATGAAGAAGGTAGAGAAGAAGAAGAGTGAGAAAACAGGATATATAAAAGGATGAAGAAAGTACGGGGAGGGAAGAGAAGTCGAGAAAAACTCTCGGACATGCTTGTTCGCTGGGCGGTGAGAAGATGGAGGGGTGAAAAAACCTTTCCTTCCTTCCTTCCTTCCTTCCGCAGCCCGCATGTAGCCCGCTGTTGGGGCGAAAGTAAAGCTCGCGCCTAAGGTATTAAATATCGATATATCAGATACGAATATACGTATACGTATATCTATAAATCCATGCTAGTACATAGAACCCGTGAGGAATCCATATATGTGCCCAGTTGCAGACCAAGTTTTAACACGGGCGTAGCGCGTGATCTTGCAAATACTGGTCGTAAATCAATAGAAGCGAACGTGGTTCGGGGTTGCGAGGGAATGGTGATGGGTTGAATGGGGTGGATGGAGCGCCTCGGAACCCGCGAGTGTCGAGAGGTTGTCCCATGGCGAGGCATAGCGACGCTTTTCGTTGGAATCTCTTGTGTTCCTTGGTAGACGGTTGCTCCGGTCGCTGCTGGCAATGCTGGCCGTTCTTTTCAGAGAAACAAGAGGGACGGTGAGGGGATGAGGAAAAACAGAAGTGAGCCAGCACGGAGAGGTGTAGGAGCTGGTGCTGGTGTTAGGCTGGTGCGGTAACGAGAAATTGAAGGAGCCCTCGTACCGTCGTAAATGGATGTTCGCGATTACGAGAAAAATCGTATATAAATGGATGCCACTGTTTCTGGGCTCCGTGGGTTGAGGATATGCTCTGGTTCGCAGTTTTCTTGACAGCTTTGCGACGTCACACCACAGGGTGGGACACGGAGTTTTATCTCGAGGATTTCGATAAGGAGCTGAGGGACGAGCTGGAAAAACGTTCGTAAAAATTTTCCTACATGAGCGTAAGACGTTGTACCATTTGACGTCGTCGAGTTCGCAACGAATTGAACGTCGATGGTTCTCAAGTTTGATGCCTTGAATTACCATCACTACGTCCTCTGTCGTGAGCAGCTTAGATTTTTTGGATGAATTCATCTCACCCGAATGGACCAACATTGTATGATGTTTTTGATTACATTTTTTCGAATTTAACGAAGGCCTTGGCTTTTTATGAGACTATAAAATTTTATATTTTATTTGGAAGTAATTAACGATGTTTTTAAGTATATGCATTTTTTAATATTTTGTCCAATCGGTTTTTCCACGACAATTGAGTTTCTACAATATTTTTTTTCAAGTTGTCGATTGTAGCGTCGATTTTTGTAGAATAAACATTAGTTTTCACCTTTTCGAAGGCTAGAATTGATCAGAAAATATGCCCGGGAAAATAATCTAGGAGCCATATGGGAGATTCCACAACTATGTTGCATTATTTATTTTGATAATGTTGACCTCGCCTCTTCGTGAAACATTCCGCGTTTTATAATCGCGCTTTTTCACGTTTAATTCATGACACACAGCGTGTTACGTACGCTCACAATTGGAAAGTGGATAAATCGCACAATACCGCTAAATCGCGTATACGAAATTATTGGAATTCGTTATCGTACCCTGTCCTCTTCTGGAATCCAACCATGCATCCGGATCGTTGAATGCTATTCATCATCCGCATTTTATCCCGCGATATACACGTTTTATCAATTCAACGCTCATTTTTATCCTCGACCCAACGAATTTTCGAGAGCTTTCAATCGCTTGCCTCGCTACGCACAATTGACAATATTACAGTGAAATCACGTTTAATAAAACGCACTTTGTAATACTAATTGACAGAAATTACGTTCATCGTACGGGTCTCTCTTGCGCATGAAAATATCTGTAAAATAATATCTGTAAACCGTTTTATGTTCATTAGTTTAAAATAATGAGAACTAAACCTGCACGTAGCGAAATTTCTTTGTACGCAAGCAGCGGAAACAGACGTTCAAAAATTCGGTAACTATTCAACATACCGTGACAATTATGCTTTGTAGCATTATAATAAATCCTATTACGTTAGCCTGAGTGCTATTAACGTGGTGTAAAGTGTTACGGTTTAAAAAAAAAAAGAAAACAGACACGCGGCAGCTCTTTTTCCATGACTTCAATCTCATTTCCCGTTGGTTTGTTCTCCATCTCGGTCTCATAGACCGCGCGGTCCCATAGAGATAGATTGTAAATCTTTCTCATTTCTCTCGGTCTCTCATTCTCACGTCAAACCAAGAATAAACATGTATCCACGGTGTCCCTCGCACCGTGTGCTCGCGTCGCATTATTTATTGCGTCAGAAAAAGGGGCGGAAAAAAACAAGAACCCGATGCGAAACCACTTCACTACTTCCCGTTCCTGCATCCGTGGCTCTCGTCGACCGGGGAAATTATTCGAAATCCCGGTGGACGCTTGTCGTTAACTATCTTTTTATTTCTCACGTAATTCGCGCGGTGAGAGTGGTGCCGCGTGGTATGAGAACGTGGATGGGATGTGCAGCGAACGATAGTGAGGGACCGCGCGAACGGAGATGGAGAATGGAAAGGCCAATAGCACGGGACTATATGAGACGTGTATGAGTGCGAGCGGATGAGAGTTACCGCGGTCCCGCACACACCTCATCAGCGGCATTACGTGCTGTGGGAAGCTGTGCGGAGGCGCAAGAGAGCTCGTCGGCTATCCGCTGGGTCAGCCACGTAACACGGCCTCGGCCGTGTTTATCGCGTGCGCGGTCGACGGCACGGGCCGTGCCGGAGGATTGGTTAGCGAGACCGCTGGTACGCGACGCACGGCAATTCGATCTCGATAATCAGGGATTACTCGGCACCGAGGGTTGTGCGCCCCGGCGTCCGCACCACCACCGCCAACGGGGCCGGAGAATCGGTGAGAAGGACGCGAGAGGAAGCGAGCGTAGTGTCATATAGATATAAATTCGTTTGTGTATACCGGGTTGCCGGTGGACGATGAAAGATAGAAGATTCATCCCCCATACACATGGCAGACGTGGTCAATGTTGGTAAAAGTACTTCCTCTCGCTCATCCCCGGGACGGTCGCGAGGGTGGATGCGATGCTATAAAAAGCATCTCGGTCTTCGCGTCATGACGGATCAGCCACGGAAATACCTATAAGCTTTTTGCCAGTTAGGGGATAGAAATCCGCAACGCTGTGCTACGTGCGCGCTAACGCTGTATCGTATGTATATTTGTATATACGTATGTGTATACCGGGTATCGATTCTTTGTTCGTTTTCGTGAGGAACCGAACCGGGCGGAGAGCCATATGTGCGCTCTCGATAAAAACACGAACGGATCTGCGAGGATTTGAGCGGAGAAATTGGTCGAGTTCTGTATAGAAACGTTGTAAGATCTTCATGCTGCATGTGGAGATAGGTCGAGACGACATTTTTTCGTTTTTTCCCCGTTTTTTTTTATTTATCGTTCATTGTTTTTCCCACTATCGAGCTTATTCGTGGAAAATTGCACGACGACTCCAGCTGTTTTCGGCTGGGCATAGTAAATGACGGAGAGCAGCTAGTAATGCAAGGAAAAATCCGAAGACAAAGTTGAAAAGTTTTTCGAAGAGCACACCATTTGATACGTACATGTATATTTTAAAAGCGACGAAATATGGAGATGGAGAGAAAACGATCTGACGTAGGTTGCCCACGACTACTGGTAGATGTCGGAGATAGCTGTTCCACCACTACTTGCAGTCTGACATAGGTCTTCCACTTCTACTTGTAGTAGTCTGATACAGGTTGACCACTACTACTGACATTCTTCTATCATGGGTATGCCACTACCACCAGAACTAGTCTATCAAAGGTCTACCACTACTACTAGCGGTAAGCTGACCCTGGTTCATCACCTATCAGCGGTCGTCTACCATAGATCTATCCCTACCACTGGCCGTATTCTGATCGAGGTCCATTACTACTGAAAGTAGTCTGGCATAGACCTACGACCACTATTGACCCACGCCGAACGGCTTCACACTACCCCGATAGTCCATCCGGTCCTAGCGATACACCACTGCCCATCCCACCCCTAGCCGTTCCAGTATAATAACCGACCCTAACTCCGCTACAAAAAGAGAAATCCGAGTGAGAGTGGAAAGTGGTGATCACAAGAGAGAACCGAGACCGACCGACCAATAGCGCGAGAAACCACCGAATTTCCAGCGTACCAGTCTTCACAGCTACGGTACATGCGCGGTACCGAGGGTGAGACCCCGGGGGACTTGCCGATCCAAGACCAAAGCAGTTTAGTTAAGAGTACGCACTGGCGTCGCTCGACGAGTGCACGGTTGACGCGCTAAGACTGTACGCGGAACAGCGGAGCGGAGGGAACTGGCTGGGATTGCACGAGAACGACGAGGCGGGATCCCGGACTCATGAGAGAACGCCGACGAACTCCACGGTGCAAACGCGTGGACGACGGAGCGACAGGGAACAGCACTCTTGTCCCACGCGGCTCAGTTCACCGCTACAACTCTGCCTGCCTCTCCAACGCTCTTCGCTTCCTACGCTTCGCACAGCCACCCCGGTTACACTCTCGTAGCCGCAACACGCTCGATCGCTCGTCTCCATCGTTCTACCTTCGTCGGGCTGTCTCTTACTCATGCTGAGCGTTATATACGTATACATTCTGTGTACCACCGCACCCTCTGTCACCCCGCGTTTGTTCATCGCCATCGTCGTCGATCCTTTACCTTTCCCTTGTCTTCTCACAGGTACTTCGCCACCCCTGCCCACCTCCTCCACCCACTGGCACGTTAATCCTCGTCGTACCGACGTACTCACACGTTACCGATCCGGGTGAGTATGTATATATATATACGTGGAAGAGCCTAGTCTCCATCGAGCCTGATCGTGTCGTTCGTCGTAGCACAACGGTGCTCCTCTTGTGCTGAGGTTCATCCAACATTGGCTCAGCATTACGGGCCGCTTTACGGTTTTGGCGTAACTGCCCTACGCGAACGACAACTTGCTTGCTCTACGTTCTGTGACCACGGCGAGGATCTGGAGGATGAACTGGTGACCATCGTCTAATAGCGATACCCCAACACGTTCAGCGCGATTTTATTATTCTGCCTCCGAAAACGTCGTCACGGTTGGATTCGCGAAGGCATGAGTGTGAAAGCTTGATTCATTGCATGGATTTTTATTGTTTGTGATTATTTGCAACGACTACTTGTCTGAAGTCACTGAAGAGCCTATAAGATGGAAATAATGATATATAGCTATGGATGAAACATAGATGCGACTGTCAAAAAGGTTTCAATCCGAAATGTTTTTGAGTAATCATTATATTTGGATTCCCATCTGAACGAAATAAAGGTAAATAAATGTTGGCAATTGCGTTCTCGTTCTCTTACTCGATAATTCCTATTTCCTCGTCGTGATTTCCTGGTTACACGGAATAATCAGTTATTGAAAATGGTTTAACGTTGTTAAATACGTTGCTGATTGTAATCTAACCAAAATAACCGACATAAGTGGATCGCGGAAGGCACGTGTCACTCAACATCTATCATAAAATAATATATCAGTGAAGTTCCGAGGACAAGTGTCAATGCACACCGGTGTGTAATCACACAGCCGATGTGTGTGTGTGTGTGTGTGTGTGTGTGTGTGTGTGTGTGTGTGTGTGTGTGTGTGTGTGTGTGTGTGTGTGTGTGTGTGTGTGTGTGTGTGTGTGTGTGTGTGTGTGTGTGTGTGTGTGTGTGTGTGTGTGTGTGTGTGTGTGTGTGTGTGTGTGTGTGTGTGTGTGTGTGTGTGTGTGTGTGTGTGTGTGTGTGTGTGTGTGTTTGTGTGTGTGTGTGTGGAATTTAAAGTGAGCCATCTCACGAATTCCTGAAATAGTATTCGTAATGCAGAGATATGAGCATTCCATTGTCGTGAACGAGGCTACAACGGATGTGACATATCCACACAGAAAATGTCACTATTTTTTTAAGGAAACGTTTATTCTGCAGAAAAAAAAAAGCTTTACCGTAACTGTAACTGCAAGAGATTGGTAAGCTCCGAGAAGGAGAACCCATTCACGAATGCTACAAGAATACTTGTTGAAAAGTCTTCCGTAAGCTGAAAGCATCGTTTTACAGCGATGAAACTAAGACACCGCGACGAAGCAATGAAAACAATTGCAGAAAATCCCTGTAGCTGTTGCTGGTTGTTGGAATTTCGTGCACAATTACACTTTACGATTCCCTATAGCGCCGTATATGAAAAAAGTAAAAACTCACACGAAAAAAAAATTACTAGATATAGACACGAAAAGAGTTAAAAAATCGTATTGCTTTTTTAACTGTGGATCTCGTTTACTGGCCGCAGGCAAATTTAAGTTTAAACGAATTCAATGGCACTCGGACTAAAAATGGACGGTGGCCGAAGCGGCCGAGTGATTAGCCACGAGTTATGATATTCAATCAATCATTCGTACGGTCGAACAATGTACTCAGTTGATCCAATTGATAAATTTGTCGACCGATTACAGTCACGAGTGTAGTATATCGATTGTGCTATTTGACTTGGTCGAAGAAATTGTCATCGTCGAAATGAATTCGCAATCGATTTTTGATCGATTTCCTATTCCTTAGAAATTTATGATTTTTTAAAAATACCAATAGCGTTCGATGAAATAGAAATTGTTGCAGAATAATTTACGGAGTCCAGCAGAAATATGTTATTGAGGATTTTCAATAATTATCTCGACAATGTTTTGTTTCATGATATTATGATACCTGGTGACCAATCCAAATTCCATTTTTCGGTTACTTCTCAGAGAAATGACCAAACTGCGTTGGTTGCACGTATTATTTTTCTTATAAATTGCACATTTTATTGAGCAAACCTAATTCGCGACGTTTCAACAATAAATGCGATCGTCGCCGAATCGAATTATTCCAAATTATTAATACAAAACGGATATTCGCAGCCGATTCTCATTCGCTGCATGATGCATATAATCGGTATGACTCATTTCTTTAAATCCTCCACTCGTTCAATTGAATTACATTGGAGCGTTGGAGTTCGACGTAGCTGCCAGCACGAATTTCAAAATATGCTCGATATCGGATTAACAAGAACACACCGATGATGATCGACGTAGTTTCCAATCGAATCTGGATAGCTGCACCCTGCATTTGAGTGGTTTTATCTATGCATCCGAGAATATCTAAACACTTTCTCGAAAGCATTCGCACTGCAGCGTCACAGCTTGAAAGCGCAGAAGCCACGAATTTTAAAATCTGCGGAATGATGGTTTACGAAAATACACGAATGATTGACGTTAATGCCGCAGCTCTTTCGTTTTATAATCGTATTTTACATTCGTTCTACTGGCGAGAAGTCTCGACTGTTGAAAGTCGATACTGGTTGCTCACTTGTTCTCGTGACTCTGTTCAACTCTTTACGAAACCCCAAACAAAAGAGGTAATAACCACAGTGCCTGCCATAGCTCGTACTGTATACAAAATTCCGCTACCGACCTATATTTCACAACTTTACTCGTTAATCAGTGCAATATCTCGGTGCTCCGGTATGAGAGTACAAAACATCTCTTCAGGAGTGCCGTACTTCGAGATATGATCATAAATGTCATCTACTACAAATGTGCGACTGAAATGAAGGCCGATGATAACACAAAACGATGCCGAAAAAAGGAGCGAAATTAAAAAAAAAATTATTATTATCATTTATGTTTATATCTGTGTTACGAATTTTTTTCTACTATGAATTTTGTCGATTTATATTTTTTTTCAAGACACGAACATCCTTTCAGCTCCAAAAAAAATTTGGCTTATCCAGTAATAGAGGAATTGTGATTATCGACCGAGTCTATCTAATGAATTTGCTGCATTAAAATTGAAAAAGTAAGAAATTGTCAACATATATCTCGACGAAAAACCATTAAATTATTTTGAAATTACATATTTTCATTTTACGTGTATCTCCTCGTTCGTTCGCTTCGATGGAATGTGCTCTCAAACGTTTTAACTCATGGATTTAGATTAAATCAGGGACGGCTTATAAAGGTTTATAACAATAATATACTGTACCGTGTTTTTCCCAAATTTTCAATATTTGTCTTCGCAGAACGATTCAGCCCTTATAAAAAAAATTCCCACTAAGGCTAAACGGATCGCTACTCTAATTACACATCACTATTTGCCAACATACTTATTTTTCGCGAAAGTTCCATCACGAACCTCCGGACACACACGCTGTATTTATCGGATAAAACAAAGTGCCCTTGCTTCTGGTAAGCTCGGGGCTCAGATAGACGTCAGGTTCATTTCCCGGGGGGTCAGAGAGCTCGGGCTACGTTTTTACTCCTACGACTACAACCGATTGCACATATATACGCTTCTCGAAATGTTGGTACCGGTGTTCCAGAGTCGCTCCTGCGAGAAAGCCTAAATCAACTTGATTTAAATCGTCGAGTCCAACTCGAATTCGCTTTTCCCTTGTGCGACCCGTCCTCGTTGCCTCGGGAACGTTTAGACCAGAACCCTCTCGGCGTGCATTATAGAAAGATTTAAAAAAAAAAAAAAAAAAAAAAACACCGGAAAATTCCGTCCTCGCACACACACACAGACCGGAGTAGTATAGTAAGGAGAGTTCTGGACCACTTACCACGGTGACCTGCCTTGAGGCGGTCGGTAAGGTAGATTTCTCTTTGACCAACGGTGGGTTTGTGTCTGATCCCTCTTGTACCGACGGTTGAGCTCTCTCTTACCGACAGTGCAGGTTATTTAGGTTATCGATAGTGCCGGTTATTTAGGTTATTTAGGGGTCTCGAAGATTGATCGTAAGGATATTAAGGTGGGTTTGAGGTTATGTTTGAGCTCTCTCTTACCGACAGTGCAGGTTATTTAGGTTATCGATAGTGCCGGTTATTTAGGTTATTTAGGGGTCTCGAAGATTGATCGTAAGGATATTAAGGTGGGTTTGAGGTTATGTTTTTAGAGAGGCGGGTTCTGGCCCACTTGCCACGGTGACCTGCCTTGAGCCGATCTGTAAGGTAGATTTCTCTTTGACCAACGGTGAGTTTGTGTATCTGCTAATCGATTTACCCGCTGCTCGATCCCGCTCAATTGAGTGTTCTACTTTACCGACGGCAGTCTCAGATGGCGTTATCTGCCAATCCGGTAGATGGCGTTGTCAATCGATTTACCCACTGCTCGATCCCGCTCAATTGAGTGTTCTACCTTACCTTACAGCAGCCTCGGATAGCGTTATCTGCCAATCCGGTAGGATGGCGTTATTTGCCAATCCGGTAGATGGCGTTGTCAATGGATTTACCCGCTGCTCGATCCCGCTCCCCCCCCCCCCCCCCCCCCCGGGAGAACGGCATTTTCCTCCTCCTACGAATAACCTAAATAACCTAAATAACACACATTTTTTAACAACCATCGAAATTTTTCATTTTTTAACCATCGAAATTTGAGAACCATCGAAATTTAACCATCGAAATTTACGCATGAAAAACCATCGAAATTTTTTTAACAACCATCGAAATTTTTCAACCATCGAAATTTCATTTTTTGAGAACCATCGAAATTTACGCATGAAAAACCATCGAAATTTTTTTAACAACCATCGAAATTTTTCAGTTATCGAAATTTTTCAACCATCGAAATTTGAGAACCATCGAAATTTAACCATCGAAATTTACGCATGAAAAACCATCGAAATTTTTTTAACAACCATCGAAATTTTTTTTAGAACAATCGAAATTTACGCATTTTATACGACGAACGATGAACGTTCGAACGTTCGAACGGTGAATGAAAAAATCTTAACGTATTCTTGTGGTATCTTATGTGTTACTTTTAACAAGGAAAGATCTTTTAGAGGACGAGAGTTAAACGAGCATGCGGGGCGCGTGGGGAGAGAGAGAGAGCGCAAGCTGATGAGCGGGCAAGCTGGAGCGTGAACAAAGGAGAGAGAACGCAACGATGAGCGAACGGAGAGCACGAGCTAGCAGACAGAATGGGTTGTAGGAGGCTTGAAAAACATGCATTTTACGACAACGATGAGCATAAGATAAATTTTAATATGATTTTTTGAAAAACCATCGAAATTTTTCATAAAAGAAATATTTTGGAAAACCATCGAAATTTTATTTTTCATTTTTTGACAACCATCGAAATTTACGCATTTTTTGAAAAACCATCGAAATTTTACGAATACGACACCGAATACGACGACAACAAATACGACGATGAATACGACGACGAAGGCGATGGCGAATACGACGACGACGAAGACGACGCAAATACGACACAAATACGACGATGAATACGACAGCGAAGACGGAGAGAGTTTAACGAAGGGAAGAGAGAGAGCGCGAAAGGCAGGCGTGTGGGGTTGTAGGAGAGCGAGAACGAAGGCTGAGCGAGAGAAAAACACGCATTTTACTAATAATATTATTTATTTAAGTTATTTTTCATTTTTTGACAACCATCGAAATTTTCCATGTCGTCACATCTCAGCTATTTTACAAGAGAGAGAGAGAGAGAGAGAGAGAGAGAGTTCAACGAAAGTAGAGGATAAGACAGAGTCAGCGAGAACGAGAGAGAGCGCGATGAACGTTGAACGGATGGTCCAACAAAATTTTCGAACGATCTTTTTTACCTAAATTATTGTTTTTTGAACCTTCGCACGTTGAACGACGAACGATGAACGTTCGAACGTTGAACGATGAACGTTGAACGAAAAAATTCCAAAAATCTCTCAGTGTACAACGAATTCTCACGGTATCTACTTTTAACACGAAAAGATCTTTTTCACCCAAATGATTGTTTTTCAAAACGAAATTGAGGTGGTCCGTTGACCAGAAAAAAACTTCCCATGATAAATTTGTTGATATGTCGGTGGCGCGTCCTGTGGTCCTATGCCATTGTTCGCAAACATGACAACGATGAACGAACGAAGCTGTGCATGGAGCCTGCCGTTGCCTGCTCTATCAGCGCGGAAGATCTCGGTTCTCATTCAACTACAACAGCAGGCTGCAGCAACGATGATTCTCAACTTATCCACTCCCCGAGTGATTCAATCATCATGAATAAAAAAATTTATTAAATCGTATAATTAAAGTTTTTCCTCCATCATCGCAAAAAAATCTTTTTACCATGCGCAAAACATGAAAATGTTGGAAAAAGTGATAAAATTATTTTTACCATCATGAAAATGTTGCATATATATTTTGTAATCTTATAATTCAATTTTTGTCTGTATGAAAAATCTCCTCAGCATCAATTGATTAAACACCAAACGAATTTCGATAGTTGAATACATAAGAACGATTTATCAACACGGTTTTCTCTACCCTCTCGAGTGAATGAGCGCCTGGCTACCAATGACGGTGAGAGAGAACAAGAGTTAAGCGAATGCATAAGACAGAGAAAGAGAGCGAGCATGCGGGCGGGAGTGTGAGCGAGAGTTCAACGAAGGTATAAGATAGAGAGAAAACTAAATACATGTTACGGATGAAAAGATTTTTTATTGAATATATTTTACATTTCGATTTTCTAAAAGATAAATTTTTCTACACATCCGACCGTTTAATCCTTCTCATACCCCCAGGGCAAGGTGTCGGTACAACCAAGTTGCAAGACTCTCTTATCGTCATTCCAACTCAACGCTAATTTTTGCTGCTCAATTGTTTCAACTCTATGCTTTCGACTACGTATCAAGCATTGCGTTCTCGTTATATTAGCATGATGCAACAAACATTTTTTGAAATCATCAAACGTGATTTTTTTTAGCGCAGACATTTTTATACCCTTTGCACGCTTTTTCACATTTTTCGGTGGCTTATCTATAACGATGTAAGAATACAATTTTGCTCGAAGACCCACGAATTCGGTCATAATTTTACCATTATTTTCATCCTTCATTAGGCCCAAAACTTTTTTGTTTTCCAACGGCATATCGTACCGGTTTTCCATCGGATAATCGGATGTGTCAAATTTATTTATATCCAACTTCATTTGCTCGTAAACGTTTTGATTGGATATATGGTAAATGAGACTGTCGGTGTCGATGTAATTTTAATGGGAATCATAACCAATGTTGCTTTTTTCTCATTCATGTCTATTTTCGAGGCTGCCATGAAATCTGTTTAATGTTCTCAGCTGCTCTTCCATACCAACAATGAGCCGAAGATTGTTCCGTATCCGTTCATGTGCTTTTTCAAAGTCAATACGTTGCTGCTTTAGTTGATTATTGCACGTTTGCTCCAACCCTTGGATTATTATATCATAATTATCAATGGAACTTCGCAATGATGTTGTAATTTCATATAAAACACGAATTTCTTGACGGATAGCATTTTGCATTATTCGTGCGGAAATCGCATCGTTTTCATCTTTCGGATCAGCTACATTGCATAGTCTTCGATTATTCATATCATAGTGACCATCGATGGTAAGTTTAAATCCATCACCAGGAGGTCCACGAATGTTTTTACTATTGGAACTCTTGTTCATCAACTGACGACCAAACATATCTATGCTCATATTGATAGTTGACACAAGACTGAGCTTCGACGGTATCAAACTGACGTTAATAAATAATTTCAGCTTCACGTAATTTTTCGATAATGGGTTTCATTGAAATATCCAGCTGCTTGAGATGCGAGGAGTCGTCGTAAACGATCAATGTCCCGACCTCTCTCGCACAGTAAGCCCCCACCTCCAAGCTCACTTTATATTTATTGTTAGAGAAATCTATAAGTTTTTGTTCGGAGGATGTTAGAATTTCGAGCAATTATTTACCCTTGCTGGGAAGTAAATGTTTTTTGGATTCGCAAAATTTTTAATATTGATGAAAATTAAGTGTGAGCGAATTATCGTAATACTGATGAAAGAAATAAGGATTCTCATATGAATACGGGATATTAATTTAATAGTGAAATTATTAAACGCTCATTCGAATTATGATGAACACGATTTTTTCACAAGAGGTTTATGAAGAGAGGTTCATGAAAAGAGGGCAGTGGGGGGGGGGGGGGGCTACTCCACGCGAAGCCATTTGGTAGGCATGATCGGGTTGACTGTTCGACCGCTGATAGGAAAAAACTTCTCTGAGGGGTAATCTGATATGTCTGCGGCGCGTCTCGCGAAAGTAAACATCCGCGGGTGTT